>CM032922.1:4200000-4746291 GCA_019202795.1 Arabidopsis thaliana x Arabidopsis arenosa
CATGTCTCCTCTTAAGTGAAGTCTGACCCTTAAGATGCTTGAGAGTCTCGTGATCGGTATGGATGATGAATTCCTTGGACAACAAGTAATGTTGCCAAGTCTCAAGAGCTCGAACTAAAGCATAAAGCTCCTTGTCGTAGGTTGGGTAATTCAATGCAGCTCCACTTAGTTTCTCACTAAAGAAAGCTACGGGTCTCTTCCTCTGATGTAGTACAGCTCCAATTCCCAAACCTGATGCATCACACTCTACTTCGAACATAACTTCAAAATCTGGTAAGGCTAAGACCGGTGCTTGTGTGAGCCTCTCCTTCAACGTGTTGAAAGACTGATCTTGAGCTTCTCCCCATGAGAAAGGCACATTCTTTTTGATCACAGCAGTCATTGGCGCAGCCACTGTACTAAAGTCTCTGACAAACCTTCTGTAGAAACTTGCTAGTCCATGAAAGCTACGGACGTGTCCAATAGATGTTGGAGTAGGCCATTCACGGATTGCCTTGATCTTCTCCTCATCTACCTGTAGGCCATGTTTACTTACTACAAAACCTAAGAACACACACTTGTCAGTACAAAAGGTGCACTTCTTCAGGTTAGCATAAAGGCCTTCCTTCCGAAGCGTTTTTAAAATCAGCTCTAAATGTTGAACGTGATCAGAATAGCACTTACTGTAAATAAGTATGTCATCAAAGTAAACAACAACAAATTTACCAATAAATGACCTTAGAACCTGGTTCATTAAACGCATGAAGGTACTTGGTGCGTTAGTCAGCCCGAATGGCATAACAAGCCACTCATAGAGACCTTGCTTGGTTTTGAAGGCTGTCTTCCACTCGTCTCCTTCTCTCATTCTAACTTGATGATAGCCACTCCTTAAGTCAACTTTGGAGAAGATGGTTGCACCACTAAGCTCATCCAACATGTCGTCTAGTCTCGGGATGGGGTGTCGGTACTTGATGGTGATATTGTTGATGGCACGACAGTCTACACACATCCTCCATGTACCGTCCTTCTTTGGAACTAATAGGACAGGTACCGCACACGGGCTGAGACTCTCTCTGATGTATCCTTTTTCCATTAGATCACGCACTTGCTTTTCTAGCTCCTTTGATTCCTCCGGATTCATCCTATAGGCTGGTTTGTTAGGTAAAGCAGAACCTGGAACGAGATCGATCTGATGCTCTATGCCACGAATAGGAGGTAGCCCTGGTGGAATCTCCTCCGGAAATATGTCTTTGTATTGATCTAGTACAGCTTGTACCTCAGCGGGTAACTCGATGTCACCTAAACCTGTACTAAGACATTCTTTGAAAACCATTAGTAGCACGGTGCCATTGGCACTCATGGTTTTACAAACATCATTAGAGCTTAAGTAAAGACTAGAATTCCTTACCTCTTCCTCCTTGTTCATGTGAATTTGTAATTCATGAACTTCTGAGGGACTTAGGGGGGCAAGGTTATACTTACGGTCCTTGTAGGTGAAAGAATAATGGTTGGTACGTCCATTATGACATGTAGCTCGGTCAAACTGCCATGGTCTTCCAAGGAGAAGATGGCCGGCTCTCATTGGCACTACGTCACAAACGACTTGATCTTGATATTTTCCCACGCTGAATGATACAGTCACTTGTTCAGCAATTTTTAGCTCGGTGTCGTCATTGAGCCATCTAAGCTTGTATGGTCTCGGATGCTTTGTTTTCTGAAGACCTAACCTGTCTACCATGTACTTGCTAGCAACATTAGTACAAGAACCTCCATCAATAATTAAGTTACATACCTTGTTCTTGATGGTGCATCTAGTGTGGAAGATGTTTTCTCGTTGCACCTTCTCTTCGGGGTTGACAAACATACTCAATGTCCTACGGATGACAAGGAGTTCTCCTACATCCGGGTACTCAACGTCCTCATCATGTTCATCTGATCCCTCCTCTTGCTCATCTTGTGACTCGTAGTCACCACTAGAAGTGAGAATCATCACCCTTTGGTTCGGACATTCTCTCGCCATGTGTCCCCTACCTTGACATTTGAAACAAGTAATGTCACGAGAACGAGATTGATTAGTACTAGGGAACTTACCTGGTTCAGGCTTAGAGGTTTTAGGCACCTCATTAGACTTGTTCTTGAACTTAGAATCATTGTCTACGGCTTTGCCTTTATCCAAGGTTCGGTTGTTGCTTGTATTCCAAGGCGTGTTGTTTCTTGAACGGTTGCTTAAGGATGTCTTACGCTTGATTTGTTGCTCCACTTGTACAGCTAAGTGTAACAACTCGTGGAGTCCATTGTATTTAGCTCTCTCCACCTTCCTTTGAATCCTCTCTTGTAGTCCGTCTATGAATTGAGCCATGAGAGATTCGTCGGATTCTTCTATCTCCAAGGAGTTCATGAGCTTCTCAAACTCCTCAAAGTACTCATCCACGGTCCTTGTTCCCTGAGACAATTTTCTAAAACGTTTTTGTAAGTCTCTATGATAATGATCAGGGATATACCTCAACCTTAAGAGGTATTTCATGTCTCCCCAATTGCTTATGGGATCAAATCTTTGTCTCCTCCGGTCAGCTACTGTCCTATCCCACCAAGACAAAGCATTTTCGGTGAGCTGAGCGGCTGCTAAGGCCACCTTTCGAGCTTCTCCATATCCATAGCAATCGAATATGTATTCCATCCGTCTCTCCCAGTCCATGTACGCCTCTGGATTTGATTTTCCTGCAAAAGTAGGAGGTATTAGTTTGATATCTCGGTTCTGCTCACGGGGCTCCACTCTCCGTGCATGGTTCCTCATCAATGGATCTTCTCTCCGTTGATGTTGACGTCTCACAGGATCGGGTGGTGGATCATCATCATCATCCAAGTCAGGAAACTCGTCCGCCTCTTCGCGGGCATTCCTTTGAGCCTGATCCGGTCTAACTTCAACCCTGGGTTGGGGCTGCTCCAAACGGCCTAGCCTTTGCCCTAATCCTCTTATCTCCGCCGTCATAGTAGCCATCATTTGCATCATGGCGTTTTGAGGTATAGCTGCTTCGTCTCCCATAGTGTATGCCTAAAAGTGATCTGCACTTAGACAAAAACAACAAAGGAATCAACGTACCACAAGAATTGAAAGGAACAAGTCGAAAACAAGAAAGCTAGAACTTGCTGACGCACTTCCTGAGGTACTTCTTGACTCACTTGCTAATACAGAACGAAATTTAATAACTAAACTTTATTTTTTTTTTTTTTTTAATATTATCAAATTAAAACAAATAATTGACAGGAAATATCAATGCAACAAAAACTGAAAGCAATTTTTTTTTTTTTTTTATGAAGAAAATAGTACGCAAAATGAATTAAACAATTAATGGAAACAAACTATGATTTTTTTTTTTTTTTTAAATATAAAACTCAATGAAATAACCTAATAAACTATTATGCAGCAAACGATTTTTTTTTTTTTTTTTTTTAAATTAAATAAACAGAAACTGAACTAGTACAGAAACTGATTCAGAAACTAATGCAGAATATAAAGGAAACGATAGAACCTGGCAAGGGAAGAGCAAACCAATGCTCTGATACCAGATGATACAAGACTCGGTGGTGAGACTAGTATCGGGATAGAGATGGTGGCTTCACAAGCTGGCGGTCGCTTCTCTCTTGTGAAGGATTGATGGTCGATGATGTAGATCTAACACGATGGCGGTCGCTTCTCTCGTGTGGGATCGAAATAGATGAAAGTGATGGCGGATTGAAGTACACCACAGAGATGTGATTGGTCTCTGATACAGTACACGAACTCAGCCTTGGTGAATCACACACACAAGACAAAGAACAAGCTTATTCTCTTAAGAACACTTAAAGAGAAGAAGTAAGAAAATTCGGGTTCTTTATTGATAATCAAGGGTGAAAAATCGTACAACTGCTGCAGGGGGACTTTATAAGAGTCCTTCAGCTAGCCCTAGGGCCGAAAATAAATGCAAAAAAACACAAAAAAAGGAAGCAAATAAAAGCAAAACACAAAAACCATTGTTTTTAGAAAGAAAATAACTAAATAAGGAAACTACTTAAACTCTCTTGAGGAGCACGTTGTGGTGACGAATCTAGCCGTTGTGTGGGCTTCTTGGACCTGCAAAGATAGTATAAATTGAATAAAACTTACCGGGATGCGTTTTAGGCCCAATAGATGTTCTCTGAGTCACTTCCTGTAGTACTCTCTGACCTACTTCAGGAGTCATGTCTTGTGCTCGTTTACTTGTTGGTTTCTTGAAGTAGGGGCCTTCCTGGTGTTCCTCTTGAGTATCTTGATCAGTGTCTTGGAGCTCTTCCACGTCCTTGGTGTCTTGGTCTTGATCTTGACTCTCTTGATCACTCTCGGAAGTGAAGCTTGTCTCGTACGTCTCCTGCAGCTCCAAAGTCTTCTCTTGCCTTCTAGGGGCTTCTGGACCTGTCATAGAAGATTTCATACCTTGGGGAGTAGTTCGTTCAAGACTCATTTGGGTGAATGCTTCGGCAAGCTCTTCTTCGGCTATTGGATCATATCCTGTTTGGGGTGCTACGGACCAGTTTACTTCCTCCAGCTCTAAGGAGCTTAGAATGTCTTGCACAGCTAAGTTGAACCTTTTCTTGAGTTGTTTAGACTTTGAACGTGTCATGGGACCTGCTGGGACTTCTGGTACAGGATGTGGTACAGGATGTAGTTCAGCATGTAGTTCAGCAGTTTGGTTAAAGTCGATGTCCGCATCAATGTACGATCTCAGAGGAGGTGGAAGGCGACCTATGTGCGGCCTTTGACAGACTTTCCGTGGATGATTTCTTCAAAGGTGACATGCCCGTTTGGGTGCCTGAGGATGCACTAACTGCCAGTGATCATTTCTACGAGGTGAGCTCCCTCCCTTTTAAATCTTAAAATGGTCACAAAGATGTGATATGTTGTTGTTGACGTGCGATTTGCAGATGAAAGAATCAGAGGTGGAAGAATACAAGAAATGGCTTCATCTGTATGCGGAACTTGCATACTTTACCACTTGTGGACGTTTCCTGGTGAGGCAAAAGGACTTGACTTAAAAACAACAAGTTAAGATGGGGAACTCGTGTAGGTTAATGATCTCTTGGTGTTTGTCTTGCAGGAAAAACTGCAGTGGGCACAGCCATTTGAGCTGAGAAAGATAATTGTACAAACCAGAGAAGATGTGGAGTCGAAGAAGTGGGCCAAGGCGGAGAATGCAATCTTCTACATTGCCTTCAAAAGCCGTGGCTCCCGTCGAGACTACAATGCTATCATAAGGAGAACAATGGATGGAACGCCAGAGCATATGTCGCTTGAAGTCAAGTGTTTCAAGATGTGAAAGTCCACCATTATGTATCAAGTATCATACAGTCCCATTATGTATTTAAGTATCGTATCGATCTGAGGTCTTTCTTTAAAAAAGTACTATGGAGCGTTGTCTTTGAGTAAGTTTGTGTGAGTCAACATATATGGTTATATCAAAATATTTATATGTTTTTAATTTAAGCTAGGTTATTAACCCCCGCTACGCGAGGCTTTGTTTTTGGGAAAAATGTCGAAAAATGTGTCAATTTTCAAATTTGGGATGATTAAAGCATGAACTTTCAAAATGTCACTTTAGGGGGTGTTATTGGTTTGGGATTTAGAAAGACTTTTAATGAGTTTAAAAGTTATGTAGAATATGTTGTTATTCAATCAAGACTTTTAAAAACTCTATTACAATTTGATGTTATTGGTTTGAGATTTATAAAAAGTAATCTAAAATCTTTATAAATCTAGTGTTATTGGATTAAGAGTTTTATAGAGTCATTAAAAGTTTTGTGTTATTCAATTAAAACAAAAGAATCTTGGATTGTTGATAAATTAAAATATTATGTTATTGGTTTAGGATTTTATATAATTTTCTTCATAAAAAAAGTCATGAAAACTCCCCCATAAAATAGAGAGATTGTGAATAGAGTCCATGACTTTGTATGTGTCGGCAATCTTTGATACCGGAATCGTCTCCGTCGCTGCTTCTCCTGTTCTCCAGCAATTTCAAGTTCCAAAATTGGGGAATGGAGGAGACAAAGACATCTGTTTATGAGATGATATGATCTGTTTGTGTTTTTTGTCTTTGTCTTGGTCATCTATTTGTCTTCGCTTAATAAACAGTTTTCTATTTGTTGGGTTTGTGTTTGATTGGTGAATGAATGGACCAAATTGCGAATATTCAAGAGGATGAAGCGGTGGACAAATAGATGACAAAGACAAAGACAAAAAACAAGAAAACCAAAAAAGAAGAAGAAGGATAACAGAACAGACGTGTTCTGGTTCAAAGACTGAAAGGGTTATCAAAACAACCCAGAAAAATATGAAACTTTGTTGAAAAATAGTAGAGAGATATACGAAGCTACAGGAAAAAGCGGAACGTGATTTGCTGTCACGGTCTGAAAGTTATGACCAATCTACCAAGACCGAAGAACAGAGCGACGAAGCTGAAGTGCACCAACTTCAAACTTTTTCTCAAGATTTCAGAACAACTTTTAGATCTCCAAACCGAGGTCTGAATCAGAAGATATCAAAGGAAGAAGATGAAGCAAAAACAAGACTATCAAGACTCAAAACCGCAAAATCGAAGAACCAAATTAGTACAACTCTCTGGTAAATAAAAACTTATTATAAAAAGAAAATCAAAAGTTTGCTCAAAGATAGCAAGCTTCGTCACAAACAATGAAACCAAACAAACCAAGATCTTTGTCACCCCTTAATCCAACACAGGCAAAGAAGAGAAAAATATTTGAAAATAAAAACTTCATGATCTTCATGGTATGCTCCCTGTTCCTCTAGCTTCTGCCCACATACTAGCAGCTATTGTGTCTCTCCAATTATTAGCATATTCCCTTTGTTGAGATTGGAGAGGTCCCGTATCTCCATTTTCCTCATAATTGTTTTCTTCGTGGCTCTCATTGTTTTCTTCGTCGTTGTCACTGTATTCTTCGGGAAGAAACTCATCGGACCGACATTCTCTACGAAGAAAGTTATGTAATCCAGCACAAGCTAATACAAGTTCTGCTTATACCTTAAAAGGAAAAGGCGGTGCTGATTTGAATAGAACTTATATGAAACCAAATTCAATAACCAACTTGAAAATATTGTCTCGCCAAACAAGAGATATAAATATAAAAGAAAACTCAAAAGCAATATTATATAGAGCCAACATTGCTCTGAATCCAACCAAAACGTTCTTCTACCGACATGTCTATGAAGACATCTTTCATTCCAAGCGAGTGAATCAAGGTAACTGCTTTGTAGCGAATATGATTCTCTAAATTAGGAATTTCCTTCATCGCTTCCCAAACATTGTTTTTTTTCTTTTCAGCTTCTTTTTCCTCAACTTTCCGTCTTAAATTTTCTTCTCTTTTCTCAGCTTCTCTCTGTTGTCTTTCTTCTCTTTGTTGTATGACATTGAGGATCCTATTACTAACTATGATCATAGGATCCTCCTCATCAGTTTTCAGCTTATCTACATTGCTAGTAGCTAAGGTTCTAGACCTCTTCCTTGGACGAAGTTTATCCACCCTCCCTTTTGGATTTGTACCTTGAATGGGTGACATATCACATTCTGGTGATGCTAATGGCTCTTCAGATGATAGTTCAAAAACTTCATCAACGATTATGTTATCTCTCACTCTTGTACTCTCCCCAGTTCTAATGGTTCGAGCATCAATGGTATCACCCATTCCAATTGCGGAACCACCAGTAGCTAAACCACATCCAAATATGACTTGAAGATCCTCAAATTGTTCATTTGACTCATATCGTAGATGTTTATGTTTAGGATGTTTCTGTAGATAAAAAAAAAATTAATCATAAGATATATTTGAAACAAAATGTTATATGCTTAAAGATTTATCAAATACATACCCTCAAGTACTCGTCCCACACTTCATCCGGAGCGGTAAACATTTTCATTTCATTATCCCATCCAAATCCAGAATTGAAGCGTTGAAGGTCTAAATAATTTTGGTATAGGCCTCTCAAGTACTTCCATCTACTTAGGTACTGAGTGTGATTCTTTTGGCATCCAAGTCTTTCATTGAGAACTGGTAAAATCTTTTGCTCCACCGTTAGCTTGCTAAAGATACCGCTATTATCACGCCAATTTCGGTGAACTGCATCAACAAGTAACTCTACCAACAATTTTGTCTCCTCTGGTCCCCATTGATTGTATGGACCCTTTTCCTTACTCTTTTGGGAATCTCCCATTGACTAAAAGCATTTGTTACAGATGAATATAAAACATAAGGATGTCCGATATTCAAACAACTTATCTTTGACTAAGCAAATCTTATTGACATTTTTTTCACATTCAAACATCCTAATATTAAACCAAACGTATCACATCTACACTTATGAATTATTATGATCATGATAAGCAAATCAAACGTATCAAAAAAAAAAAAGACCATTGACTTGTCACAAAACCAAACGTATCACAGCATAAGCAAATCTCCGCATGTATATATTATTAAACCAAACGTATCACATCACTTGACTTTTGCAAATTTTATAGATTTTGGTGCTAGAGAATCAAAAGATCCAAACACAATGAAAACAATTAAATATTATATGAACATACAAGAATCTAACGATCGACACACGAAATTCATAAGCGAGTATTATGATAGAAGATACGTACCTCTGTAACTCTGATAAACAACCTAGTATATAGAAGAAAACCAGGCCTACACAGAACATGTTATATAGAAGATAGAAGATGGTCACTAGACGGTAATAAAAATTGGACAAGATTTTGGAAATATTTTGCAGGAAAAGTTTGGAAAAGTCATCAAGAGTATACAAGATTATGGAAAAAAGTTTTAAAGACTTTACAAGATTTTGGAAAATAAATCATCAAGATAATATAAAACTTTTTAACAATCTTTTAAAATCCTTTATTATCAAGTCACTAAAACTCATTCTAAATCACAAACCAATAGCTTTATAAGTTTCTGTTGAATTTTCTGAAAATAGCTAAGTTTTCGTTGACTTGGCCAAATTAGGCATCGCATTAAGTCGTCGTTAGAACGACGCTTATGTTGTTAACTTGCCGTTTACAGTCACCGTTTAACCAAAACGACATCGTCTCTCTAAAACGAAAATGTCGTCGTTTTAGTCAGAGAATGATTGTCAAAACCCCCAAATTGATTTCATACCCAAATCGAAATCCCTAACCCTAGAAAAAAAAACTCAAATTCTCTCGATCTCTTGCTTATTGATCCCGATGGCGAAGACGCGTGGAGGAAATTGGAATGCTCGTTGGTCACGGAAGCTGCTGGCAATGGTAGAGGAAGAATTCATAGCAAACGATAGAGAACCTGAGACGATTGAGATCCCAGAAGAATCAGAGACAATTCGAGACCCGTCGGAGAGTGAGGCAGTGTTGATACCATCGAAGAATGAAGTGGTGTCAATACCATCTGAGAAGAGCCCAGCAGAAGCAGAGATTGAGACGGTTCCTGACTAAAACGACGACGTTTTTGTTTTAGAGAGACGATGTCGTTTTGGTTGAATGTTGACTATAAACGACAAGTTAACAGCGTAAGCGTCGTTCTAACGGGGACTTAACGTGATGCCTAATTTGGCCAAGTCAACAAAAACTTAGCTTTTTCAAAAAAATCAACAGAAACATTGTGATTAAACTGACATTTTGAGAGTTCATGCTTTAATCGTCCCAAATTTGAAAGTTGACGCATTTTTCGATATTTTTCCGTTTGTTTTTATCGATTGTTCTAATATATCTTTGGATTTAGATAACCATTTTGATTAAACAACTTCAAAAATTTAGTTTCCTCACGGCTTACCCAAGCTAAATATTGTTTTTTTTAGATTTATACTACAACCATCGACATGCTTTTTTACATTATATGAAATCATCGTTGTAGAGTTAATATGTTAGTTCAAGTCAATATATGTTATCAATTCTTAGAGAAGAAAAATTATTTTTTTCGTTTCGATATGTATTATTATCAGAAATCTTGTCTCATTGTATGACAATGAGATCAAATTAATAGTATCTTAAATCTTAATGGTTCTCATATATCCCTTAAACATCCCATACACATATATTATTCTATCATAGTTTTACCATTTATTTATGTTTTTTATTTCTCGATTCCTTTTCATTATCTTAATCGATAACATTTTACCTTGGAGTCACAAATGGTATTCTACTTTCATGTCAAGTTCAGTATCATCTCAACAGTTTTTCATCCGCAAACATAGCAAAGTGAAATCATCTCTTTTAAAGAATCCTTAGTCAGCACAATATTTATAAATATAGATACCAAAACGTAATCTAGTTCTTCTTTCCATGCGCTTATTTCATCTAACCCTCTTCAAGATATTAATAATAGCTAAGAACAAAATTTTCTTCTAATAGTGCATATGCAGTTTTACCATTGATTTATCTTTTAATTTTACCAATTATTTCACTCACTCATTTTGACTCAAATATGTAAATTTGTTGTCAAATCTTTAGTGATTAAACTAATCTAATATCCGAATGTCAAATCTAGAACATGAAAATTACCAATCATATTTAAAGCTGTTCGAACAATAATATATATATATATATAATCAAATATACATGTATATATTGTATACATTGTTGAGTTTTTTTCGTCTACCTCTTGATTGATTACTCTATTCAAATTTAGTGAGACTAATATGAATTTATTTATGTATCCCAACAACAACAAAAAATTTCTTTGCTTCAATTTGTTGTCATTTTTTTAAAATATTTATAAATAATAAGCTAAATTGTGGTTAGATTGTTAGACCGAATAAAATTTAACTTGAAATTAAACCAAAATGTCCACTGCTAATTTTGTGATTAATGACATCAATACAATAATAACATTAAGAATCTCTCCAGGCCTGACACATCAGCATTTTGGGCTATTCTCAGCTTGACACCTCATTAAAATCACCATCCAATTAAAACATTTCAAATAATACACATCAGCTCTCCAGCTTGACACCTCAGCTTCCCAGCATGCCACATCAGCTTTTTTTATTATTATTAATAAGACATCATTTAAAAAAGACAACCAATGAAATTAAAACAAATAATACACACAATGATTTTAAATTTTTTGATAATGATAAATGAATTTCTAATTATTTTAATAATTCAATATTTACAAAAAAAATAAAAAAAATTATCCTCTTTATTTTTGAAAAATATGTTTGTCATCAAGTGGTTTTTAGAGAACAACATACATGAGGTGAATTTAACAAATAGTTTACACCGTGGGTAATTTTTGTAAATTAATTTTGTTTTAATATACATATTTATAGTAAGAATTTAAAAGGTTCTTTGGATATTGCATTTTACTTTTGCTCGTATTTTAATTGTTTTTATTTTATTATTTTATATATGCATATACGAATAAATAATTGTCTATCTTACTTTTACAAAAGAAATGTACCGTATAGTTAATCTTTGTATTTGTTTGTTGTTATTTTAAGTTTATGTATATATTTTACGAATGTTAGATATGTTTTTATATTGTGATATATGTAAATATTTTTCAACAATTATTATACTTCAAAAACCTTAGATTATTTATGTTAAAATTATTTTTGCTACACAAGCATAATTTGAAATCATAGTAAAAATATTTAATATGCCTTTTGTTTTTTTTTTTAATAATTTTGTTACCATTAGCCAAGTGAAGTTTGCAATTGCATTTTGACTTATCTTGGATTTATGCTCTTTTTGTTGTTTGTAAATTTGGCGAAAACGTCACAAATGTTATTCATTAATTGGTTATTATTCTTGATCTATTTTATAAGAGTATATAATTTAGCATAACAAAAAGTTGAGAAAAAACTTTGTATTTGTGGTTTATGTTTTGAATGAAGGTGATCTCACGCCGGCTCAAATACTTGATCTACTCTATTGCAAGAACCTTAATGGTAAATAATTTTAGAGAAAGACAAGGAGAAAGATGGGATTCCAAGGTTCCCCTAAAATGTTAAGAACCGTATGATCGTCATTCTGTAACTGTTTATCATTGAACATTCTAATTTGAAGTCATGAACCAAGTTATATTAACCAATGTTTATGAATTATTTAGCCTATTTATTTTAAAACCCATAACGTAACAAAGCATGGTCCATCTTTTTCGATTTCTATATTTTCATGGATTTTCGTAACTTGTGTTTAGTTAACTTTATCTAATAAGTTTTTCCAGAAAGATTGATATCTCTTGTGTTCGACAGGCTGATTGATTTCAACAGTAAAGTCAAAGTAATAAACTTTCTTATTCTTGAATGTTCTTTATGTTATCTTATATCCTGAACCTATGTAGATAACCTTGTTTGTATTTCTTATGGCAAAGCAAAAATGAAGGGTATGTCGTCAAGTTCTTAAACAAGTATACAAAATTGTAATTATATTGTTTACGGTAAACATACATTTTTTTATGAAGGGTGTGTTTTTTTTTTTCAAATCATTTTTCTTTTATTTTTGTTGTAATTATATTGCTTTGGTTAAAAATTTTAAAAAAATACTCCGCAGCGTAGCGCGGGTGTCGACCTAGTATTAATAAATTTAGTGAGACTAATGATAATATTATTTTCATATACTTTACAATTTGATCATTTTATATTATGTTTTTAATAACACAAGATTATATTTAGAACTATTTCCATATATATTTTCAAAATTTCTCTTGTACAATTTTTTTATAATTAGCTTTTTTATAAATATTTTTTATAAATATTTCTTATAGAAACTTTTGTTTTACACATGCCAAAATCTAAAATCGGTAGATTTGACACGTGTCATGATCCTATGAGTTATTAACTTTAAAAACCATACTTTATATAATAAGATTACAATAATTAAATTTTATTTTTTTAATTTACATATGTCGTGTTTCAAAAGTTTACATTTATATTATTTAAGTCTATATAACAATCGAGTATGATCAATATAGTTATGATTCTTGAATGAGAGTCCAATACTATAAATTAGATTGAGAGCATATATAGAACCATAGAAAAGGATTTACATAAAAATAAACTATGATCTTGCACAAATCATTTATACAAAATTTAGTAAGCTTTTCGGTCCCCCTCATCCTTCATCTTTAACGTGGCAACTCGAAACGACACAATGGATAGACATCAATTCTCACAAACTACTCTATAACACACTTTTCGTCAAACTCGTGTCCACATGGTAAAGTCCCGATACTTGTTCGGTTGTTCCATCGTCAAACTCTTCCAAACAAATAGTGCACATGTCATTCTCACCGACGACATCACTATTTGATGATCAAAGTCAAAGCTAACACCTTGCCATTCTAAATTATAGAATACTATTTATACATAAAACTAATACTTTAGTATTTAGAAACTTTCTTGCTCACTTTTTTTTTGTTAAGTAGAATTTTTCCCTATTAACCTTTTTCTTTTCATTTAAGAAAGGAAAATTTCTCTATGTTGTTTTTAACATTTGACATTTTTCTCTTCTTTACATATATATTGTTTTTTTTTCCTTTTCATAAATATTGTAATATAGAAAATGTTATAATGTAAAAATGTTAACTATTATGATTGCTAAAAAGGTTAATTAATGAGATGTCCAACCGCGAATGGTCGTTTAAAATCCTACGTGGATGGCCTAAGAAGCTTATAGCCTCGACTTTTATATAGTATAGATTAGTTAAAAAATTGTAAGATCGACTTGCATCTATAAAAACTGCCAAAAAAACATGATCTAATTATAAATCCACTTCTTATCTTACGTTTTCAAGTGGAAGCATGTTGGTCTAGATGTCAATAAAAAAAAAAAGAGAAAATTAGAAATAAAGGATATTTTTTTTGTTAATTTGTCCATCTATACTTTTTCTAGTTGGGGATGTGCCTTTAGTCAAGTGGTTAAGTCCACCTGACTCCGCCTTTTCCACCGGAGTTCGACTCCACTAAGTCGCGTTACCCCGCGTAGTAGGGATTGGCTATGGATCGGGCCTTGTCGATCCAAAGATGTCAAAAAAATACTTTTTCTAGTTATGTTTGATGAAATAGATTTTATAATAATTAAAAACCTATTATACCTTTAATTAAGGGAGATTGACACAAAAAGCCCCAAAAAAATTGTCTTTTCCAAAAATAGCACCTCATTTGAAAAGTTCCACAAATAGCACCATAAACTTCAATTAAACTTAATGAAAATATAAGATAGAAAATAAAAAAGAGAGCAAACACATATCTAATATTAAATTGAATCAAAATTATTTTTAAATAGTGGAAATATATACCCTAATTTAGAAATAGGGAACCCAAATATAATACCACAAACTAATATTAAAATAAAAATCTCTTTTAAATGGTGAAAATATATACCCTAAATTGGAAATAGGGAACCCAAATATAATACCATAAACTAATATTAAAATAAATCAAAATCTCTTTTAAATGGTGGAAATATATACCCTAAATTGGAAATAGAGAACCCAAATATAATATTTTAAATTTATTTCTAATTTATTTTGTTGAATAGCTTTTATATAAAAGTTGTGGTATTATTGAAAAAAAAAAGCTAGTGATAAAATTTTTAGAACAAAAACACTAATAGTAAGTTAACTAGTGCTATTTTTGGAAGTTTATGGAGTGTGTGCTATTATTGTCAATAAAACTTGTTTTAGGGCCATTTTTAGGAATTTCTCTTTAATTATTTAAAAAATGAAATTACAAGAAAAAAAAAAATAGCCACGTAAAAAAAAAAGAAAAAAAAAAACACTTACATGGCTGGTCATCTAATCCATGTAAAGAAAGTTATTAATTATATCATGAAGTAAGATATGCTTGCTAGATCTACAAAGCTTATAAGATAGATATGCATATGAGATGTTTAAGGAGAGATGAGAGTATAGAGAAGAGACGACACAAGAGATTTGTTAACAGAGTTCGGATAACCTACATTTCCGGGACCAAGTCGAGAATCATTCACTAGAATAAAAATGCAAAAATCACATTTGCCAATGGTATCTAGCACACACTTGTGCCTACCACTCTTATTTAGATGAATCAAAGAAACCAACACTCATTGTCTTTTCCGACGAGTGTGGTTCTTCTACAAAAGCCACTAACAAATCTATCTATTTGTCTAGTGGGATAACACCACACACAACTTGTGTGCTTCTCTCAATATTAGGTCTAAGGTGTGTAACCTTTTTCTTGTTACAACCTCTTCCTTTTATACCTCTTAGAGTTCTCCAAAACCCTACCTTCCACAAGCTTTTCCTTTTATCTTTTGGGTAATAGCTTGTGCTCTTTTGTCAACTTGACACAATCCTCTGTTCTATCGCACAACTGCTCTGCACCACGATACAGGCATGTCAAATTGAAACATGCTTTCACTTTGACGCAGCTATGTCCATGTACTGATATAGCCGTTCTAGTGATTTCTACAACCTGAGCCTTTTCTACCTCTGTTGCGTTACACAGTGTCTTCTTGTTTTCTGCTCTGTTACCGCAGGTTCACTCAGCTGATATTCTGCTTTATGAAAGACTTGTTCTTATGAGCAAGAAACATGATCTGGTTGAGCTCTCACTTCTTGGATCTTCTTAATAAGACTCCAAGGTTCAGCACGTCACTTTAATCCATGTGACTTCACAATGTGCTGTCTTAGATTCTCTAGCTTAAAGATCATCTGTGTCTAGCACAGAAATAACTGCAACTATGTCTGCATTTGTTCTCAATGTCTTGTGCATTATACATCATCTGTAACTGTCCATGAATCTGTACCAATCATGTTCACAGCTTTATTATCATACTACTCTTGAGTCTACTAACCAGTAACAACCTCAATATATCTTCATACCATACAAATCAAATTAACATAAATCTACCACTAACTTTACCTTGGCATTGCTGTAAATCTATCAAGTAAGAGAAACGTAAAATCGCAACAGGGCATAAAGTAATCTTATATTATTTGCTCCAAGTATGAACTCAATTATTGATATTTCTATGAAATACGAAATACAGAAGATACATAGCCAACTCTCTCGACTAATAAAACTATTTTGTAACTCAAATTTGTCTAAACAATAACAATAATTGGTCTAGGAATATTACAAATAGCATTTGAGTTGTGTCCCAACCTTAAATAAGTAAGTTCACATCCATATTTTGTAGGATTTAGCCCTTTTTCACTCCATCGTAGCTATACATAATGAAATGTCTAATTATTTTTACGTGAATGTGTCCTATAAAATTTAATTTTCGTTGAAGAAGCATATATTACCTATCTAATTCAGTAGTCGACTCAAAATTCATTTTTGTAGTCAATTCAGAATTCAGTAATCTCCCACGATTTTTTTCATCATCAACAAATCTCCACTCCTTGTTGTCACAAAATCTCCACACACCACTCCTTACGTAGATGTGCATCATCCTCGTTCCCATGGATAATTTGGTATATCTGGAAAGCAAGGATTGATAAATTGTACGAGAACGTGGATAATGATTCATTAAAGGTATTGCGCTTAGTGGAAACTGAGACACAATCGTGGCAGTTAGCTTAAGCCGAGCTTCATACTGAAACTCATGGGTCTTTAAATTCGGAAACCCACACCTGTGAGAGACATTTTCCACATGATGCATTGTATTCTGGACATCGTTGTTTGGTTGATAGTTCATGGAAAGAAAATGATAAGTTTTCAGGTTTAAGGTGGTATTGTATGTCATCAAACGGAGACGCGCCAACCATGAGAGCTATCAACGTTCGTAGAAGCCTTACTCCACTCCATACATAAATTGAAGCTTTTGTCTGGGCGATGAAGTGTATAATTGGAGTCGATAATCAAGACGTAGCTTTTTATACATATTGTTCAGATTTGGTGAAAATTGTGTCTTCTCCAACCGAATAGTCAGCCTTTTCATTGTATTTGAAGAAGATCCAGATCAACAAGGAAGAATTTTCAAATTTCTTTCTTTTTTTAATTCATCAAAGTGCAAATACTAAAGAGGATAATTTGGCGCGAAGAGTTCGTATCGAACCGCATCATATCACTTTTGTAAATGACATTCCTTAAATTCTTTTTAGCAACAATAATTAAAGCGGTTGTACTTACCAAAAAATAATTAAAGCGGTTGATAAAAAGAAAAAAAATATTATGAATTTTGTTTGGGTTGATTATAGCCGTTTTTACTACCAATTTTATTACCCTCGTGCAGAACCCATCCGGTTTGCTTCGACCATAGCAGTTTATAACCCTCGTGCAGAGAACCCATCCGGTTTGTTTTGACCAGTCAATAAGACGAAATGCGTGCCGGATCGTAAGAAATAATGAGCACTACGTGACGTTTCTCTGTCTTCTTCTTCTAAAGAGGTTTCTTATTCACAGGACCGATTTGGTCAAAAGCCATTTAATACTACATTCGATCTAATAGCAGACTCCGCCGTCGATTCCATGGCTTCTCACCACCACCACCATCACAACAACAACGGGTGCTCACGCCACCAAAACCACCACAATAACATCCCTCTAGTCGCCACGTCAACACACTGCTGCACCCAAATCAACCACCCTTCTCCGCCGCCGGAGGATAATCTTCTCCATCTCGTCGCTTCTTACATCCAAAATCAGCAACAAGAAACACAATGTTCCTGTCAGAATTTCAATGTTATTAGAGGTCAACACCGTGTTTTGCGTCAGCAAAAGAATGTTCCACGAGAATACGACCAAGTTGTTATGTCTTGTCTCCTCCGCAAAATCAATGATCTTGAATCGTCACTCAACAAGTTTTCAGCTTTCTATGAACAACGTCGAGATCGACACTCTACACTAAGAGATACGGCGGCGCGTGTTATTCAAACCCATTTCCGCTCTTACCTTGTTCACAGATCCATATCCTTTAGACAACTTAAGGAGCTTGCAATGATAAAATCTAGCTTCTTGTCTCTCAAATCTTCGGTTTCAGGGAAACCCATTTTCCCTTTCAAGATTGTGTCTCGGAAAGCTACAGACTTGCTTCTTCAACTGGATTCAATTCAGGTATTTAAACCCTTTGTGAATCCTCGGAAAGTTGTGTCCTTTTAGTTTTCTAGATCTTAAAGTTTGGTATCGTTTTTCTTAATTAGGGTAGGATTGATCCAATGATACGAAGTAGTAAGAGATCATTGAGCCGAGATTTGGTGAAGTTTTTGCAGTATGTTGATGATTGTGCTGTTAAAAGGTGTGAATTTGTTGCTAAGTCTGTAATAAGTGTGAGTAGACGCAGCAAACTTAATGGCAAAAAGCCTCAGGGTTTCGGTGTAGGAGAAGACAAAACAATCGAGAAATCGAGGAACCGAATGGGGAACAATTTTGTTACTTCTAGTGAGGATGAAGATAACAATGCAGACATGAGTGATGATAGTGAAGAAGCTCCAATGAGTTCTAGTGATAAGAGAAAGGTAACTAGCTCTAAGTCTAGAACCGAGGATGTAATAAAAGGCAATGTAGTGAAGCCTCCGGTTAGGAAATTTGTTGTATTGGACAAGAACAGTAATGTGTGTCAGGTATATGGAAATACACATGAATCTGATCTAACTTCGAGTGCCGAGGATGATTCAGTTGATGGTGATGAGGAAACCCTCGTGATATCCAGGGGTAATGGAAGGAGGCAGAGTTTAAAAACTAGGAACGGGGTTTTGGTGAAAGATAATGGAGGGAAAAAAACTCGGGTGGTGAAAACTGTGAGCTTTGATGAGAATGGGAATGTATGTAAGGTTGATGGAGATACAGATGACCTAACTTCTAGTGCAGAGGATGATTCAGTTGATGATGGAGAGGAAACTCTCGAAATTTCCAGAGATGATGGAAAGAGGAATAGTTCGAAAACTGGGAGCAGGGTTTTGGTGAAAGGAAGTGGAGGAAAATCAAACCGTGTGGTGAAAACTGTGAGCTTTGACGAGAATGGGAATGTATGTAAGGTTTATGGAGACACGCCAGAGTCAAGCATAAATGATGAAGATGACTCAACAAGCGGATCAAACGATGGAAATGGAGAAGAGAAAGGAAATGTGAATGAGGTTGAGGAAATCAAATACGTTCCCAAGGAAAACGAGAGCTTTGAAGATGAAGAAGAAGAAGAAACTGAATCTGAAAATGAAGTTTCTTCTTCAGAGGGCAGTGAAGGGAAAACAGGAGTTACAAGAAATGTGAACCACCAAGGAAGTAACAAACACGAGAGGGAAATCCAGCTTGAAAAAGGAAGCTTAATGTTCTCTCCTCCATTGCCACTAAAAATGGAGCCTTAACCAATGGGTCATGAAAGAATCAAAGTCTTCCAAAGCTCTTTGTTAATGACTAGACTAGTTTAAGTCCAAAAAACTGCATTTTGGTATGTTCTGGGAACCCAATAAGATAACTTTTTTTAGTTTTAGAAACTGTAACATAACTGCATTGTGAGTGTTTTCTTGGTTTGCTCATTCTGTTTCTGTTTATCTGTACTCTCTAGTCTCTATGCCATTTTCGAGTCTTGTCTTTTCCTAATAGATAAAATGCTATTCTTTGGGTGATGGCTTCCTCAGTTGCCTGTAGAGATCAGCTTGATTAAGTGGAACAATTGGAGTGTAATATTGTCTTTGTTCTTGTACCTCTCCTTAAGACTCAATAAAAAGGTTATGTTTTTGTTTCTGTTTCATGAAGTTGCATCAATCGATTCTTTTTACTTATGTTAGCAGTACGAATGTCAATGGGATCTGTACAAAACATTTATATGGTCACATCGGTAAGTAACATAAAGGATTGTTCTTGGATTTGGCGGCAATGTGATTATGTTATTGTGCACATGTTTCTTACAAATAGGAGGCTAAGAAATTAGCCGAGTCTCCGAAAACAGTATAGTAGATGATTCTCTTCTTGGTAAGCCAAATAGTCTTTTCGTGGTAGCTGCTTCTCTTTGCGTCCAGTTAAAGGTACCATTGCAGAAGAAGGCAACCAAAACAATGATGCTACTAAAGAAGATATTGTCACACAGAATATTGTTTTTGCGGTCTCTGGTCTTCATTCTAGGATTGGACAATCAAATCATGAGTACTAGTCCCGTCTTAACAACGATGAGCAAGTGGAGTTCCTCGAAGCCTTTCTAGTATTTGATGCAGGGAAAGTAAGGTCTACTTTCCTGGCTCTTACTTGAAATGATACTGTTTACTTTGATAATTCAGATAGGTATGTAAGTTTCTTTATATGAATATGGATCCTTGTTCTACACAATCATCGGTCACTGTTGCATAAATAAGCATATAACAAAAGAGGTATCTGTTCTTTTTAATGATGCAAAGATTCCTTCGTTTTGTATGGATCAAGATGGTTGGTTTTGGAGATAAGGCACTACGTATTTGATAACATCGGTAGTTGCTATTTGGAGGTGTCCGCCAGGTAGACTCACAAACTTCACTTTTCCAGCAACATCCAATGTTTTCAAACCGATCCAATCTTCTGTATAGAGCTTTGTCTGTTGAGCGGAGAGAAGAGGAGGTTGAGATGTATAATTACCATCCTGGTAAAAACCGAACCAAGATGATTCTTTGGGAACAATAACCGTATCATTCTGAAACATAATCAGAACCAAGTTCTTTAAGCGGGCGAAACGCTCTTTGTAAGTTGAGTTTCTTTCGTTTGGTATCTCATTGTTAAGCTTTGGTAGATACTTAGAACTTTTCATATACTCTGGGATATCCTGAGAAACCAAATACAAAGATTCCTTTTAAAAACTAATGAATATGATTCTTCTCAACTATATATATATGCATGGTGAATAATAAACATACAGTAGGGATTTTGATATATCCACTAGGAGCTAAATGATCCTGCATAATCATTAAAGATGTTAATTACTCCTTGATTAAGTAAGATTCATAATCATGTTAGAGATAGCGAGGTAGAGAGTGATACTTGAACGAAGTCGGAATAGATATTTTTCTCCATCAATTTATCTGCTATATCACACCATTCATAACACTTTATGCAAAAACAGAGAAAGACATTGTTGTTACTGTTATTGATTGAATTGAAATGAAATACTATAAGAAGATTAGAGATTATATGAGATTAAAAAGAGCTTACACCACAAAAAGGAACAGAGGATTCTCCAGCATGAGGACCAGCTAAAGATACATAGTTGTAAACCGGAGGCCCATCATCGCAAAACTCGATCAACCCGCGTGCTACTAAGTTCCCCTGTTTGTTCCATTATCCATGCAATTTGAAAAGGTAACGATAAAAATAACCGCAGTTTTGTTTGTTTTAGTTTTCAAGAAAGTATCAAGAAACCTGAGATCTTGCAACAATGTTGTATCCTAGACGTAACTCTTTCATTTGCTTCACCTTGTCACACACGATTTCTACTTGCTTTGTAAGTGGCATAAGCCATGAATCGCTTTTTCCATTTCCAATTTCTCTGGATTCATAAAGAAAAAACGAGTTAGGATCAAACCATATATGTTTGGCCAGTACTATAGATGTGTTAAATAGTAAAAACTACACGCAAAAGCCACGAGAGCCGGAGAGGTTAGAGAGAAGCCTTGGGAAGTTAGAATTTGTATGATCAGAACATTCAGCTGAAATTCCATGAAGCATTATGAATGGAACTGAGACAACAATATGAACCAAGGATAAGAATGTAACCGCCACCGCAATACTAAACCGCTTCTTCCCCATCCAAAAACGCGAAAATGTTGCGATTGGAGTTTATGTTTTTTGGTATGTCTCTCTAAGAAGTTTTGAGATACGAATCTCCTTTTATGTAAATGGTAATAGAAAGAATGTGATGTAGTTGGGTGTTGCGGCCAAGTAAGAAAAAAGTATCATGGGAAATAAATGGACGGTGCTGATTTGTTTAAAATCTCTAATATGAAATGGACGGTACTGATTTGATTGATATCTTCCATCCTTCATTAGGTTTATGCTACTGATTTTTGCTTTTGTTTTATATGTTCATTGATTCGTTTTGATTTTTCTTTGCAATCTCTATTAATTTGATTGTTTCATTACAAGTATCTTAGCTTCTAGTGTTGAATGTGAAAGTCACGTTTTGTTTATGTTCTTCTTGGTTTAGGACTTGACGTTGACCTCTTGTTCTTTCTCTTGACTTGGTAATTTTGTAGAATGGGTTTAGAGTCTCAATATACACTAGAAATGCTCAATGCTCAGAGTCAAATGTATTGATATCAATGAGAGGAGAAACAGAAACTGAAGAACCAGAGCAAAGTGACACTCAGGCAACTCAAGCTCCACGGAAAAGACGCTTAACTTCAACGATTTGGAACGGTTTTGTATCAGTTGGGACAGAAAAACACTTAAAGAACACCAAAAATTCAAGATGTGGTTTTAAAAAATGAATTTTGACCCAAGCTATACGTTTTCATTTTGGTTGATTTTTATAACATTTTTAGTCTCTTGAAGCTTCTGGTTGATCCAAAACACCTAAAGACACCAAAAAATCATATTTTTGATCCCAAAAAAAAGCTACTTATAACTTAAACGGACCTCTACCGGGCAGAAGTAATTTAACGGGTTTCAAATCTAAACGGGCAGGTTTAAACTGACTGGATGTAAAATATAAACGAGCTGGGTCTAAACGGGTCAGGACTGCCCGTTTTAACATCAATACTGAGAAACTCATCAACTGAGAGGCTCTTGTCTGGTCCACATTCTTTGCTAGACTTGTCTTAACATGATATCTTTTGACCCAAAAAAATAACATTATACTCCCTCCGTATTTTAATAATTGTCGTTTTAGAAATTTTATTTTTTTGAATTGGATGTCGTTTTCAAATTTCTATGCAAAATTTATTACTTTTTAATGTTTTATGACATCATAAAACATTAAAAAGTAAGAAATTTTGCATTGAAATTTGAAAACGACATCTAATTCAAAAAAATAAAAATTCTAAAACGACAATTATTAAAATACGGAGGGAGTATTTATTTGAAACAATCGGAAATTGTATGTTATTTATAAAAAATCACACTCAAAATTTCCCGGTTTCAGCTCAGATTCAGTTTGGTTTTAATACTTTTTCGGATTTCTGGTTTACGAATAATGTTATCCAAACTAAACGTAAAATTATTTAGAAGGGATGGTTCAATACGATTTTGGTTTCGCTTCAAATCAGGTTTTAGTCAAATAAATCTTTAATTTACATAACAACTTTGGTATTAATTCAGGTTTTTTCTGGTTTGGTTCGGATTTAGATTTAGTTTCTCGGATATAAAAAAATGAATCCATTCAAACTATATTAAAATATAGTTAAGTTTTCGGATTTAGTATTTTGGTTTAGATCGGATCCATTTATCTGGATTAAACACCACTATTTGCTATCATGTCATTTTGCAAATAAACCTCAAAGTTTTGCCATATTTTTAGCAAATAACTCTACGATCAATCGTTCAATACAAGTAATATTCTAAACTTTCACCGGTGAGGACTAAACTATTGAGTATTAGCAAAAGGAAGTCACTAAATTGACGATGAAGAGACCTTACACGTGTACGGTGTACATTACTTCTCTTGTCGCTTTCTCTCAGAAATATCTCCTCCTCTGAAACCCACTGAGAAAAGGTAATCTGTCACGGATAGTACACTTCCAACATCCAATAACATCATGACACGTGGATATCAACGTCACGTGGCATAATCAATCACAGATCACTTATAACTGATCACTCTCACTGATAAGATATTGCCTCGTGAAACTGAAAATAGCTTGAAGCTCTTCATTGTTCTCTACTCTATCACTACTAGCTCAGAGAGATTGATGGATACGATGCGTATCTCCGGTGTATCCACCGGAGCTGAGATTTTAGTACAATGCAATTCCTTATCTAGCCTCGTTTCTCGTCGTTGCGACGACGGAAGATTGAGAACAAGAATGTTTCCGGCGAGAAGCAGAAACTGGCGTCCATCGCCGACGAGAAGGTCGTTTTTATCGGTGAAATCTGTCTCTAGCGAACCAAAGGCCAAAGTGACCGATGCAGTTATCGATTCCGAACAAGGTCTCATTCAATTACTTGCTTTTTTAGTAATTAGGGTATGGAATTTGGAGATTGTAGTTAATGTTGTGGTATGTGAAGTTACTGACTCGTATTCAAGATCGTTCCTGTTTGAAATTTTGATTGGGATTTTGCTTTTTGTGTTGATTGAATTCAGAAGTGTTTAGCTCGATGAATCCGTTTGCGCCAGATGCTGCTTCGGTAGCTTCGAGTATCAAGTATCACGCGGAGTTCACGCCTTTGTTTTCGCCGGAGAAGTTTGAGTTGCCAAAGGCGTTCTTTGCGACTGCGCAAAGTGTTAGAGACGCTTTGATCAGGAATTGGAATGCAACTTATGAGTATTACAATAGAGTGAATGTGAAACAGGCGTATTATTTGTCAATGGAGTTTTTGCAGGTTTTGCTTTTGACTCATTCTTTTCATTGTGTTTTGACACTCAGTGATCTTGTGCTTAGTTATATCTGACTGTTTCACATTGTAGGGTAGAGCCTTATCAAATGCAGTGGGTAATCTTGGGCTTAATAGTGCTTATGGTGACGCTTTGAAGAGGCTTGGTTTTGATTTGGAAAGCGTGGCTAGTCAGGTGAGTTGTTGATTATTGTAGAATGTAGATTGATCTTGTTAAAGATTTATGTCTTACTACAAAAGTCTTAAGGTTTCACTGAGCCTTTGTCTTCTTTATTTGTTCCAATTTGTAGGAGCCAGATCCTGCACTTGGGAATGGTGGACTCGGGAGACTTGCCTCATGCTTTTTGGATTCCATGGCAACTTTGAATTATCCAGCTTGGGGTTATGGACTTAGATACAAGTATGGCTTGTTCAAACAGAGAATTACAAAAGATGGACAGGAGGAAGCTGCAGAAGATTGGCTTGAGGTCTTCTTCTCTTATTCTTTTCTCATACAGCGTTTGCTATTGAACAGTATATCCTAATTTGTACTCGCTTGTAGCTATGCTGAGAAGTGGACATGTTTATTGGCTTACCTGTTTCTTTCAGTTAAGCAATCCTTGGGAAATAGTCAGAAATGATGTTTCATATCCTATTAAGTTCTATGGAAAAGTGGTTTTTGGATCAGATGGTAAGAAACGGTGGATTGGTGGAGAAGACATAGTGGCTGTTGCTTATGATGTTCCTATACCTGGTTATAAAACTAAGACTACTATCAATCTACGACTCTGGTCAACAAAAGCTCCTTCCGAAGATTTTGATTTATCATCATATAACTCTGGGAAACATACTGAGGCAGCAGAAGCTCTATTCAATGCTGAAAAGGTTTGTATCTTCATTAAGCTTAAGTCTATATTGGAAGATGCATTAAGTTTCATTTAAAGTTGCTTTCAGATATTTTTTTTTGACCATGACCTATTTACAAGATCCTTCTGGTAAACGGAATAGTGCATATATCTTACAAATTGAGTGAGAACTTATAGAAATGAGTATGTTATAACAGGGAGATTAGTCTTGCGTCACTTTGTGCTTGTTTATATAACAACGAGCTTTTGATGTGTATATACTGAAAAGTAGTTGTTTTGTTCCCTTCCCTCCTAATGGAGATAGATTTGTTTCGTGCTTTACCCCGGAGATGAGTCAAATGAAGGAAAAGCTCTTCGTCTGAAGCAACAGTACACTCTGTGTTCAGCCTCGCTACAAGATATCGTAGCACGTTTTGAGACAAGGTCTGGAGGAAGTGTCAACTGGGAAGAATTCCCAGAGAAGGTTGCAGTGCAAATGAATGACACTCACCCTACTCTATGCATTCCTGAGCTAATGAGGATTCTAATGGATTTGAAAGGACTAAGCTGGGAGGATGCTTGGAAAATTACACAAAGGTACTTCTTACAATGGCTGAACTACTTGTCTAAGTGGCCCTATATAGTCTCTTATTCTTTGTTACAAGTTTAAAAAGCCTGCAACGTGTTTCTGAAAAGTTAATAATGTTTCTAGGACCGTAGCATACACAAACCATACAGTCTTGCCTGAGGCACTGGAGAAGTGGAGTTTAGAACTAATGGAGAAATTGCTTCCTCGTCATGTAGAGATTATAGAAAAGATTGATGAGGAGGTAACCTCTTGAAAACATCAAATGTCTCTTATATTTTTTTCCATATCTGATCAAATTTTCACTTTTATGTATTGCAGCTAGTTCGCACAATTGTCTCTGAGTATGGCACTGCAGATCTTGACTTACTTGAAGAGAAACTGAAGGCAATGAGGATCTTAGAAAACGTCGAGTTGCCTTCTGCCTTTGCAGATGTGATCGTGAAGCCGGAGAGCAAACCAGTTACTGCAAAAGATACTCAAAATGGCATGAAAACGGCACAAGAAGAGGAAAAAATTGCTGGCGAGGACGAGGAAGAGGAAGTTATCCCAGAACCAACAGTAAAACCACCAAAGATGGTCCGTATGGCCAACCTTGCTGTTGTGGGTGGTCATGCTGTAAATGGGGTTGCAGAGATACACAGTGAAATAGTGAAGCAGGATGTGTTTAATGATTTCGTTCAGGTAAACATTCTAACTAGTGAAGCATAATGCTTAAACATGCACTACCTTGAAGAACACACTCTCATCGTTGAGTATTCTATATTTTTTGCAGTTGTGGCCGGAAAAGTTTCAGAATAAAACCAATGGAGTAACACCAAGGCGATGGATTCGTTTTTGCAACCCATATCTAAGTGATATTATAACTAACTGGATAGGCACAGAAGACTGGGTCTTAAACACCGAAAAACTTGCGGAGCTGAGAAAGGTAAGTGCTTTATCAGATTCAATGTTGTTTCACATGCTGTGTTATCTTTAAAGTAAGACACACTGGTTACCTTTTTTGGTATTTCTCCAGTTTGCAGATAATGAAGATCTTCAATCCGAGTGGAGGGCAGCAAAGAAGAAGAACAAGTTACAGGTTGTAGCACTTATCAAGGAAAGAACCGGATATACTGTCAGCCCGGATGCAATGTTCGACATTCAGGTCAGTTCCAGAGGATCTTGTCTACTCTTAGATTGATGAGTTGTTTGCTTGGATGCTGCGTTTTGGTTTGAGAAGTCCATTACGCAAGTCTGAGAAGCTTAGTATCATCTCATCAAATAGTAAATCTTTTCATTTTGCATTGAAAACTATTTGCAGATCAAGCGTATCCACGAGTACAAGAGACAACTGCTTAATATCTTGGGAATTGTTTACCGCTACAAAAAGATGAAGGAAATGAGTGCCAGCGAGAGGGAGAAGGCATATGTTCCAAGAGTTTGCATATTTGGAGGAAAAGCATTCGCCACATATGTGCAAGCTAAGAGGATTGTGAAATTCATCACAGATGTTGCATCTACAATTAACCATGATCCGGAAATAGGTGAGCTGCTTAAGGTATGTGCTTGTATTAGTGGTACACTCAAGCGTAGAGCAGGGAACCTGTAATAATAGCATCTGTGGAAATTGGCACTTACTAATTAGAAGTGTCAACTACCTTGTAGGTTATCTTTGTTCCTGATTACAATGTCAGTGTTGCCGAATTGCTCATTCCAGCAAGTGAGCTTTCTCAGCACATCAGGTAACATTTTTTCTTTAGCTTACTCACTTTATAATATTTTGTCACAACCCCATGAGGCTAAAATACTGAAATTGAGATAAGTGGTAAACCAGGAACTGGACTGATTTCTCTGTTAGTCATAAAAACCTTAGAAACAAATCCTGACATGAGGAACAATATGTTTCAGTGACATTTAGAAAAAGTTATAATCAATGGTACTCTCCTATTTTCTGAAGATTTAAGAGTTCTCTCTGCAGTACCGCTGGGATGGAAGCTAGTGGGACAAGCAACATGAAATTTTCGATGAACGGTTGCGTTTTGATTGGAACCTTGGATGGGGCGAATGTCGAGATTAGAGAAGAAGTAGGAGAAGAAAATTTCTTCCTTTTTGGTGCCAAAGCTGATGAGATTGTGAACCTCAGGAAGGAGAGAGCAGAGGGAAAGGTATACGATTTGAAGAGTTAACCTTGCCATGCTTCTGTTTTAGCATCAAACAGAACTTGATTTTTGACCTGTTCGCTCTTCGCATTCCAGTTTGTTCCAGATCCTACTTTTGAAGAAGTCAAGAAGTTTGTTAGAAGCGGTGTCTTTGGCTCAAACAGCTATGATGAACTAATTGGCTCTTTGGAAGGAAATGAAGGCTTTGGAAGAGCGGATTACTTCCTCGTTGGCAAAGACTTTCCTAGTTACATCGAATGCCAAGAAAAAGTCGACGAGGCATACCGGGACCAGAAAGTAAGTAGTGATGCATTTTCTTTGATATCAAGCTAATGTTGACTAAAATATGAAACTTAATCAAAGATCTAACCTTGAAATTGCTGTTAAATGATTACAGAGATGGACGAGAATGTCAATCTTGAACACAGCAGGTTCATTCAAGTTTAGCAGTGACCGGACGATCCATGAATACGCCAAAGACATTTGGAATATTAAGCAAGTCGAACTTCCATGAGCCTTTCGACCAGTCTACCTTAAGAATTCTTTTGTATGTCCCATGTTTTTAGTGTAATCAAGGTAATAAGGAAATCATGTAATGATGCAATACAATAAATGTAAGAAATAAGATTCAAGAGTCTATGTATTTACAGGGGTCTTCGCTGCCTTAGCGGCGTGCTTCTGACCGGCCAAATGATCATTGTAAACCGTGTCGCTATTGCAAACTACGTTGCATATTATACACAGTCTAATCGACTCATTTGACACCCCACATTCCACGACTCTCCGTCTCTTTGTTTCTAGATCTTCTGTTATTGATTCCGCACCTTTCTTCCTAGCCTTGCTTTTACTCGGATTTTCTTGTGGTCCTATTAAAGGGATCGCAACTGTTGGTCCAGGCAAAAAGGAATCTGTGTTTGACGACAGTAAACATGTTTTCAACTTCTCCAAGTTCTTCAGGTGTTTCTTCCCCAATATATGTTGCTCGAATACACTCAGACCATTACAGTCAACTTTACAAACTTCACAGTAAGCAGATCGAACAACCTTGGCTTTCTTTGACGGTTTCTTCAATCCAGGAAGATGAGCTTGAACTATGTGGCCGGTCCAAGAGAAACCCGCACCCGGCGGGTATAAGCTATGAGGCTGCCTTGTAGCATCCTGATTCATCTTCAATTACAAAAATACAAGCAAATATCAAACTGAGCACACAAGGAAGATAGTAAATACTGCATAAACAATAATAAATACTCGAAACGATATCTTGAGATCCTAGAACTTGTAGTTTTGTGACCTATTTACATGCAAGTTTGAAGCATAAACAGATCCTTTGCACACACCAAGAGAAGCAAACAAGATCAATTGTGCAAACAAGAATCTCAAGAGACCAAAACAGAGCAATCACGGAGCAACATGGTTAAACTGAAATTCGCTAATGATCAAGAACCAGACTTTATCCACAGAGCCTAATGAATCACTAAGACATTCATAAAAGACATAATCTTGACCTCATTGATTACCCAAATTTGAAAAATCTAAACATTAAAATTAGTGCAAACAAGAATCTCATGAGATCAAACGTTGATGTCCTAGCAAAACAAAGCAATCACAGAACAACATGGTTAAATTGAAATTCACTAATGAATCAAGAGCTTTTTGCAAAGGACCTGACTTTATTATCAACAGATCCTAATGAATTGTGAAAAGAAGAGAAACAAACAAACATACAGGTCCTGTAATCGCAAGAGTGTCGGTGCCATACATATGAACAGACTCTCGCCAAGCCAAGTCCTGAGCATTCGCATCCAAAGTGTAATACGGCGTCGTATCCACAACACCAGGCGGTGGTGGAACTGCAATAGCTAATGATTCATGTGTTTGGAGATCAGAGTTAAAATTAGGGTCTGGATTGGCGTAGTAAGCACAATATGAAGCGTAATACGCATCAATCGCCGTCGACTGATTCATTTCCGGTGGCTGCATCGCCGTCGACGGCGGTTGTTGCCACTGGCTGTTGAAATCCATGGAAAATTAAATTAAAGTTTTGATTTTTTCCACTTTTTCATAAAATCATAAAAGTTTTGATCTTGTCTTGCTTTTTTCATTTCCAAGAGGATCAAAAAGGGAATTTTGAACAAATTATATTAAAACCGGACAAAAGACCAGACCGGTCGGACCGGTTCGATCGGAAAATCTGTCCTTTTGGGTTAATTGGACCAATAAATAATCAGTTTCACTTTGGACTAATTAGGCTGATTGATTCTGTATCTCAGATAAGAAGATGGAACATACAATCTTGAAGAAGAAGAAGTGATATTTGAAACAGAGAATTGAGACAGAGCTCGAGGATAGTTTCAGACTAACAAAACCTGGTTTTTCTTTTCATGTCTGTAACACTGTAAAAAAAAAGTAGAGGAAAATGTAACAACAACTATACACATCTGCAAATCAAATCATTCTAAAGTTTCTATCTCCAGTTATATCTAGCACATCCCTTACTGTTCAACTAATCTGAAGATTCTATATAGATGAACACATATCTATCCTTTCTCTGTAGTAATTTGGTATTATGTGAAACCTCAAACCTTTGGTAAGACTTGGAAACATCAAAGCACTGACATTTTATATCCCCTGAGACTTGTAGCTTGATGGTTGTGAAACAATCTTGCTAGCTTCTGAGTCAGTCACGCCAGAGAGTGAATTACCATCTTCAGATCTGTGAAGTGTTTGGTGACCACCTAGAGCTTTAGAACACACAAAACTCTTGCCACATATTTTGAATCTATAGCTGGAGTGAGATTTACTTCTCAGAGGAGAATCTAATGCACTGTTGGTTTTACTGCAACTACTAGACTTGTCGAACCACGAGTGAGGAAGTTGTTTGCTGAACTCTAGTTTCTGCTCAACACGATGTAAGATAATTTCGTCCACGGAGGCTTCAAAGCTTGATGGTTGTGAAACACTCTTCTTAGCGTCTGGAGCAGAAGGTAATGCAGTAAACCTGGTTTTACTGAAAGTACTAGACTTGTCAAAACCCGAGTGAGCAAGCAGTTCGTGGAACTCTAGTTTCGGCTCAACACATTGTAAGCTCTTCTCCTCTTCAGAGACTTCAAAGCTTGATGGTTGTGAAACACTCTTCTTAGCGTCTGGAGCAGAAGGTAATGCAGTAAACCTGGTTTTACTGAAAGTACTAGACTTGTCAAAACCCGAGTGAGCAAGCAGTTCGTGGAACTCTAGTTTCGGCTCAACACATTGTAAGCTCTTCTCCTCTTCAGAGACTTCAAAGCTTGATGGTTGTGTAACAATGTTCTTAGCTTCTAATGAGTCAGACAGCGAATTATCATCTTCATTATTCTCCTTTTTACATGCTAATTGCCCTTTAATCGATCTGTGAAGTGTTTGGTAACCACCAAGAGCTTGAGAACTCCCAAAACTTTTGCCACATATTTTGAATCTATAGCTGGAGTGAGATTTACTTCTCATAGGAGAATGTAATGCACTGAACCTGGTTTTCCTGCAACTACTAGATTTATCGAAATCCGAGTGAGCAAGCTGTTCACTGAAGTGATCTAGTTTGGACTCAGCACAATGTAAGATCTTCTCCTGAGACACTTGAACGCATGATGGTTGTGAAACAATCATATTAGCTTCTGATGAGTCTAACAGTGAACCATCTTCTTCAATGTACTCCCTTTTACGCACTAAATGCCCTTTCATCGATCTGTGAAGTCTCTGGTGGCTACCAAGAGCTTGAGAACACACAAAACTCTTGTCACATATACGACATTTATAGCTAGACTGAGTTTTTTTCTGCAATTTACGTCTCAAAGGACAAGGTTTAAGCTCTAAATCCATGAAATCATCACCCAGAGGCAAATTTCTGATAGAAGCAAAGTCATAAACTCGTTGAGACAACATAGCCAAGTTCATTGCAGCTTCAATCACCTCATGTTTCTCAATCTCAGTCATACAAGAAGATCCTTTGAATCGATCAGAAGCTGAAACAGAGCAAACCCTAGACTTCTTAAGACCCCAAATCTTTTGCAAACCATTATCATCTTCGATTCTATTGTAATTACCAGAATGAATCCTCTGGTGACCATAGACACCTTTTAAAGTTGCAAACTTTTTTCCACATTTTTTGCAAACATGAAGTCTCTGAGACATTTGGGCAAAACCTTAAACCACTTCGAAATTTCGCCGACAAGATGAAATTTCTCTCCTTGTAAACCTGTTCATCACCAATACGTTAACATAATCAGGAAATTGAGAAGAAAAACCTAAAATTGAAACAAAGTTCTTAGCTTTTCTCGAGAAAATAGAGAAGAAGACGAAGATCGCGAAGACACACACAAAATCAGACATTCCTAAGAAGAGTTTGATCATGTTTCGACAGAAACTTGACCCGAGAACAAAGGGGAAAAAAAAAGGCTAAAGCTTTTATTTTCTCAGGAAAATGTGGGAGAAAACGAAAGAAAATCACAAAGCAGAGAGCTTGATTAGCTTACGAGAGGCCAGAGCAAAATCTTCACTGATTTTATCACTCAGGAAGAGAAAGAACACATTTTGACCTAAATCGCTGAGCTTAAAACCCTAAAGAACACATTTTTGACTTGTCGCAGAGTTTGTAGTATCGCTTTCGATCTAAGCTATTCATTTCACAGACTTCAATGGAAAAATTACTTGTTGTGGAAGCTAATGAGTGTTTTTGCAAAAGGAAGAAGCCAGGGGATAGTTATCTCCTACACTAACGTGTACCATAAACTTGGTGCTCCCTAATAGCTAAACCAATGAATTGGTATGAGTAATCAATTTTACTTTGGGTTGAATTGGTGTGATCGAGTAAGTGATGAAACTGAACCGGATCGAGTGAGAGTGATCGAGTGATTCTGGTCGAGTGGTCGAGTGGATCTGGTCGAGTGATTCTGATCAAGTGGTCGAGTGGATCTAGTCGAGTGATTCTGGTCGAGTGGCTCTGGTCGAGTGGTTCTAGTCGAGTGGTCGAGTGGCTATGGTCGAGTGAAGTGAGTGAGATCGAGTAGATGGGGAGTTGAGGGGTCGACTTTCAAAGGCTGTGAGATTTCTTTGAACTTTCAGGCTTGATTCTTCTTGGATGTGACACACCAAGAGCAGTCTCAAGATGAGATCCTGATATTACACACACAAACTTAAGATCAAACGAATTCAGAAAGAGATTTTGATAAGAAAATGTTTGATGTCGTTTACAATGGAGGAGAACCGAATATAAAGAAGGAGAGAGTCTAGGGAGTTGAAGAGTCAACCTAGGGAAAGAAAAACGAAATAAACATACAAGACTGAGTTTAAATTCGAAATGGGCTCCTCAATGCAGATGGGCTTTGAGACAACAATGGGCTGTGGTAAATAGTGTGTGGGCTTGCCTCGTTAAAAATGTCTCTTGGAAAACCCAATGGGACAAAACCAAGAAGAAGAAAAAAGAGTGCAATTCACACACCTCCATTGTTGTCACTTAAACGGCTTAAATCATAACCAATGTGGTTGGACAAACTTCTTGTTTAAGACTTCCCCCAATAGGTTGTAGAAGTGTTGTGGTAGCTTGATTTAGTAGCTTCGTCTTTGATCTTGTCATTGGTCCACTAAGAATATGCAATGCTTCATCCTCTTTAGCTCCAATCTCTCTATATTCATGCTGCTTAGCCTTGTACTTGATCGAGTAGTTTGTTGTCCGGTCGAGTATGGCTTTAGGTACAAGCTTCTTCTTAGGTCCATGATCTCAACTTTCCTATCAGGTTTGCTAGTCACTAAAGAGAAGATCAAGATATGAGTGTTTAGTTTGTGTTGCTTTGCACACATGGATGTTGGTTTTTTTTTTTGCCCTTTGAAAAATCTTTGGTCTTTATTATTTAATATCCTTAGAATAATCTTGTGTATTCTTTTGTTTATGGTTAATTGAAGATGAGTGTTTGTTAAAAATAAATTGTACAAATAAATAAAAGCACATATGTTACCTTGACGAATCTAACACCACCGGCGGCAAAAATACGAAGAGATGGGTTTGCGTCCGCAGCCTGAGAAGAAAAAATTAAAGATATAAATAAAAACATAAAAATCTAAAATTTTCAAAAAAAATAAAAATAAAATATCAATACTGGTGGGAGTAGGGACGGGACTGAAATTTGTGCATAAAAAAACATTAAATTGTTAATTAAACTGATCGCAATTAAACTAAAAGTAAACAAAAAAGTGTATGAACCCAGAAAATCCAAGAATCTAAATTTGCGGATGTATGAATTAGCGGACTGCCTTAGATGTTTAACAATGGTCCAAGACATATACCAATATAAATCCTCGAAAAGGTTTTGCAACCGTTGATCTTCTAATGGTAACCAAACCTACTTAAAGGAAGAAGAACGTAAAAGCCTAGTTTTAAAAACTGAGTTGTGCCAGAAGACCCAAAGCAGATTAAAAATAGTTTAAAGGTCAAAAAAATATTATTTTATGAAAAATAATTAAAAAAAATAAAGAAATTATTTGATTTTAAAACAAATGCTTTCAAACATAATTCTATCCGAGCATACATGAATCAAAAGTCCTTTTAAAGAATTACTTAGCCAATTATTTAAATTTTGTTTGAAATTTGCACTTAATCAAAAACAACAATATTAATATTATTAGATGACAATCCGAAATTATAATAAAATCTTATAATTTGATTATGTGGCCGGTTTATAATGGGGACCCCTTTATAATTACACAAGATCATAATAATTTTAAATTTTTAACAAAAACAAAAAATTTAGATTGGTGATTAAAAAAAGAGGTAGCTACAAAAGGTTTAATTAATTAAAGAAGGCATGTTAGTTACCATAATTATTTTATCTCCTCTCAATATTCGTCTTTGGTTTCCAAAATTTCATCTTTGGCTTATAGTACTAAGATTAATTGTAATTTAAAAGTAAGTTTATATGGATGTTTCATTCGTTCTTTAAACTAGTTTAAGTCAACTAGAATCATTATGAATGAGAACTTTGTAAAAACTTTCCAAATAAACTATCTCATAATAGTATATTAGCTACATTTTTCCAGTATACTTTTGATTTGTTGATATTCTGCTTTGATTAACTTCAAAATTCTATTGTTCAAGCTTCTAAAGAGCACATAAAAAGATTTTGCTTTCTAATCACTTACAAGACAATGCAATGGTGTGAATAAGATCATTATTAATCAAATTTCTTTTGTATACAATGTAATTCAAAATGGCTATTCTACTTTTTGATATATTTTAAAAATTATTTGTATGGTAGATAATTACTTGATTAATAATAACACAAACTTCATTTAGAGCTTTTTAAAATTATTTCTTTAAAAGGTAATTTTCTGATTTTTCTGTTTTCTCAACTTTTGAAAACTTGGATAACTAGATTGCAAAATACATAAATTTTCTCTTAATTAGTTTACAATTTTAAAAGTTACTTTACTTACCCAAAACTAAAAAAAGTCAAGTATAATACTAAAAAAACTGTGGTTATAGTCTTCTTATAGAGATGGACGTATCATTTTCATTCTATTAATTTGTAAAATATCTCAATATCTAAATCTCCTACACTCACGCGTACCATAAACTTGGTGCTCTGTAATCGCTATATCTTTTACTCAAACCGAACCAATGAATTGGTATAAGTAATCAATTTCACTTTGGATTAATTCTGTATCTGAAACATGAGTTAACCAAAGAAATTGTATTTGAAGTTTGAACCAAGCAAGCTCGTTTCTTTCATCTATTTATGTAAAGGGGAAAATGTTTTAACTATAAAGTTGCAACTTCTGCACTTTAAAAAAGAGAAAAAAGTTGTTTAAGAAAGTTATAATCTCCAAACATATCCTTTATTGTTCAACAAGTAGACTTATCCAAACCCGAGTGAGAAAACAGTTCACTGAAGTCTTGTTTCGACTCAACACAATGTAAGGTCTTCTCCTGATAGATTTCAAAGCTTGATGATAGTGAAGCAAACTTGCTAGCTTCTGAGTCATTCACGCCAAACAGTGAATTACCATCTTCAGTATTCTCGTTTTTACGCGTTAATTTCCCTTTAATCGATATGTTGGAGTGTGATTTACTTCTTAGGGAAGAAGGTAATGGAATGAACTTGGTGTTACTGCAACTAATAGACTTGTCGAAACCCGAGTGAGCAAGCAGTTCACCGAAGTCTTGTTTAAACTCAACACAATGTAAGCTTTTCTCCTGAGAGACTTCAAAGATTGATGGTTCCAAAACAATCTTCTTAGCTTCTAATGAGTCAGACAGTGGATTATAGTCTTCAGTGTACCTCCTTTTACACGCTAATTTCCCATTTATCGGTCTATGAACTCTTTTGTGATTACCTAAAGCTTGAGAACACACAAAACTCTTCCCACATATTTTGCAATCATAGCTTGATTTTCTCTGATTTTTTTTCTGCAATTTACTTCTAAGAGTAGAAGGTAATGCACCCGAATGTGACAGCAGTTCACCGAAGTCTTGTTTTAACTCAACACAATGTAAGATGTTCTCCTCTGGAGAGAATTCAAAGATTGATGGTTCCAAAACAATCTTCTTAGCTTCTACTGAGTCAGACAGTGAATTATAGTCTTCAGTGTACTTCCTTTTACGCGCTAATTTCCCATTTATCGGTCTATGAACTCTTTTGTGATTACCTAGAGCTTGAGAACACACAAAACTCTTCCCACATATTTTGCAATCATAGCTTGGTTCACTGAAGTCTTGTTTTAACTCAACACAATGTAAGCTTTTCTCATCTGGGGAGACTTCAAATCTTGATGGTTGTGAAACAATCTTCTTAGCTTCTGATGAGTCTAACAGTGAACTATCATCTTGAGTACGCGCCAATTGCCCTTTCATCGATCTGTGAAGTTTTGTGTGGCCACCTAGAGCTTGATAACACCCAAAACTCTTTCCACATATCTTACATTCATAGCAGGAGCTACTCTCAGGTATTTTCCGCGACTTACTATTCAGAGGAAGTTGTTCGCTGAACTCTTGTTTCGACTCAACACAATCTAAGATCTTCTCCTCCTTAGAGACTTCAAATTTTGATGGTTTTGAAACAATCTTCTTACCATCTGATGACTCAAACAATGAATTATCATCTTTAGCATACTCCTTTTTACGCGCTAATTTCCCTCTAATCGGTCTGTGAACTCTTTGGTGACCACCTAAAGCTTGATAACACCCAAAACTCTTTCCACATATATTGCATTTACGGCTTGAGTTACTCTGCAATTTAGGTAATGCTTGAGCAGCAACAACATCACTGCAAGTTGTAGACTTTTCGAAACCCGAGTGAGAAATCATTTCCCTCAATTCTAGTATCCACTCAACACAATCTAAGATCTTCTCTTGTATAGGTGTGAGCTGATCTAAATCCATGGTTTCATCATCATCATTAGGAGGCAAATCAAAGTCATAAACTTGTTCCGAAAACATAACCAAGCTCGTTGCAGCTTCATCTATCTCATTCTCATGATCCTCAACAATCTCAGTCATAAAAGATGGTTCTTTTATTGACATTGAAACCAAGCAAGACCCTAAAATCATTAGCAAATAGAGCAAACACCAGAATGAATCCTCTGGTAACCACACACACGAAGACTCCGAGACATTTTGACTACAAAGATGAAAACTTTCATCTGATTGAACCTGTCCAGCATCAAATACGTTAAACCCACAAGAATCAAACACAGGAAAGTGAGAAAAATATACTGAAATTGTAAAAAGTCGTAAGCTTTTTTCGTTTACGTTTCTCCATTGAGGAAGAATCAGAAGAATAGAGAAAGATGAAAGCTTTGATCAGCTTACCAGAGCAAAACCCTAACTTGATTTTAGGTATCACGGCTTGAATCGTTGAGCTTGATCTGCAGAGAGTCTAGCTCTCGCTTAGCTTTTTACTCATACAGAGAGACTGATGAAAAAGTTACTTGTTGCGGAAGCTATGAAGGCTATTTGCAAAGGGGTAGTTATCTCCTACACTCGCGTCTACAATTAACTTCGTGCTCCCTAGTTGCTATGGTTTTGGTATCTTTTGGACCGGTAATCTACCTCGGTCAGAAACCGGTTTGTGATTTATCTCGAAGGGATTACCATATTTTCTTAGAATGTCCATTTCGGTACGGATATCAAAACGGGAAGTTAACGGGTAAGGATTGAGAGCGGTTAATTTCGATATTCGAATTCCGATAACAAGACAGGTTTGAGAAATTTGGGTGGAAAAAATCACTACCAAAACTTTTACTAATTTGAGTAAGGGTCAACTTCGAGTCGGATAAAGTATGGGAAAGGATAAATCGGGACGGATACGGGTTAAAACGAATTTCCCGAGCCGAAATGGACATGCCTACATATTCTAAGCGAGAATCAAACTAAGGAACTAAAAACACACAATATTTGGAGGGTCTTAGAAGCACCACTAGTCAAGACTTGCTTAGTAATCACTATATCTTTACTCAAACCAAACCCACCAGAAGCAAACCAATATATTATCATCACATTAGATCAAAGAACAATACATACTACTGATTAATAAACAACAATCACTTGTTTCTTTTTGCACATATTTATTGAGTTTCTGAGCAAACACCAAATCCAAAATAATTTAAAAGAGAAACTAAAGAAAGTCATCATCTTTTTTCTTCTGGACTAGTCTCTTTAGTTAATATCCACTTGAGGAACTATACCACCAGCTTGAATGATTTGTTTCTCAAGCTGCAACACAACAACAATGTCAATTCATTGGTCATCATCAAAATGATTCACAAAAGCACCACAAACAGAGATGGATTATTCACACTCACATTGAACATATCTTGAAGCTTTGTCTTTAGCGCCTTGTACTCGATATCCACTTGCTGCAGACATCTCACACACCTGTAACAAGAGATTATTACTCCACAAATCTCAACCAATACTTCCCAAAAGAAAACGATAACTCTTCAACCGGTGTTGAACAAGCTCACCCTTCGTAGTTCTTAGCTTCACAATATTCCTTGAAGCTAACACACAACGCTTTGACCCTCTTAGCACCAACACTACATAGAAACAACACAAAGCTTCATCTACTAAAGATTATATAACGTATTAGCAGAACTAGAATCGAGACACGATACACACCTTGAGCTACTACCCTTCAATTGATGCACACTAGCACCTACCTGACTAAAATCTACAGCTCCTGTCGTCTTGTCCCTGAAAATAGATGTAGTAGCCACAATCACACTTAAGAGAAGGTTAAGAAAACACAAGCAATGATGATCTAGCTGAGAGAAGATCAAAACTTACAAAGCTCTAGCCATGTTACTGATAAGTTTCACACAATCTTCAAAGAAAAGAGTCAGCACCTCAGCAACAAAATCAGGACTTCCATCATCTTGAAGCTTTTTCAACTCAGTAAATTGATCATCCAAAAAGCCCTTCACATAAAAAACACAAACAAGCAATGATCTAAAACAAACCCATCAATCTAAAGTTCCAACCTTTACACAACTCAAATCCCTAAAAATCATAACTTGTAAAAAAAACACAAAATCTTCAGAACAAACATTAAAGATTCAATCTTTCTTCACTTTAATCATGAATCTCTGCATACAGGAGTAAATCTAGTGTATATGATCTAAATTAGCTAACATGAATTGGGTTTGAAGATTTGTAGAATTGAAACCTGTTGGTAGAGAGAAATGGTGTAATCACGAAATTGTCTCTGAAGCTGAGCAATGAGAGCGTCCATGAGAAGAGTGAAGCGGAGATTGGGAGAGGATTTTTGTTTGGACTTTGATTTTTGACTTGGGTTTCTGGAAATAGCCAATCCCAAGAAGAAACTTGTGTTTTGTCTTTCTCACGAAATTGTAACGCTGCGTCCAGATTTTTTTAACTTTAAATGGGAAAAAATAATTAAAAGAGAAACACACCAATATTTGGACATTTTTATTTAATTTATTTGGATATTCTATCTATAAAGTTTAAATTTTTGTTTTTTTTAATGGAAATTTTTGGATTCAATACTTTTTTTTAGTGAATTATTTGTATTTTTGTTATTAAAAAAAAATACTTTTCAAAAAAAATATACTTTGAAAAACTCATTTAATGTTTAGTCAAATTTAATCTTACTTGAAAAATTAAAGTCCTTTTATTTTTATTTTTTTTTTGAAAAAGAAAAAAAAAAAAAGAAAAGAAAATTTGCAACCTTTTATTTCGATATTTTAATCATCTGAAAGAAATTCTTTTTGTAAAATATTTTTAATATTTCCTCACAAAAAGTATATAGTAGCAAAAAGGTTCAAATTAAACAAAAAAATCAATCTCTCTCAAACAAAGAAAGAAATAAATCAACTAAATAATAAGTAATAACTAGTTTTTGAACAAAAAATAATAACTAGCTTTTGAAACAAATGAAGTGCACAAATTGACAACATATAAAGAAACAAATAATCTGCTAAATACATTTCCACATAAACATATTACTCCCTCTGTTACTTTTTGTAAAATGTTTTGGCTAATAGCGTTTATCTTAAAAATTTATTTTCATTTTAGAAACATCATTTAATATTTAAATTTAAAACAGTTCAACCAATCATACAAATCACTGCATAATACAAATGACCACAAAATATTAAATGCAGTTAAATTTTACATAAAAACTTACAAAACATTTGATAAAATGAAAGTATGAAACAAAAAAAAAAATCCACAAATGAGTTACTAAGACATGTAACGAAAATTCACAATAAAATACAAAAAGGATGTCAAAAAGACAATTCCGAGGTCGAGGACCATTGATTGGGGCAAGTAAACGAAATCCATGAAGCATCCAATCTTTTATGTTGAGCTTTAAACGTTGAATCCTTAGGTGTCACTCAGAATCTCCAACCTGGAAACTTTTACAAGATGCGTTTAGTTCCTAAACCCACCAGAGAGATGATAGATCATGTGATTCTCTCTATATACAATGTGCAAATATTCTTCTGAGTCAACAACAACTCTCACAGACAAAACTCAATAGGTGTCAAAACTTTCAACGGTTAACTACAAACACATTTACTCCAATATGAATCAATATTTATTTAGTTTCTAAGGAAACAACAAAATTGAAGCGACATTGTCGAATACAAGTCCTCTTCGACCAAAAAAAATATGAAAGTTGAACAAAAAAAAACACACACCAGAGACATAACAAACACATTGTAAGAAATATAACAAGTCTCAAAGACAAACAACAAAAGAAGCACAAATGATGGAGGACGAAAGAATCAGCAATGGACATCATTAGGCAACGGCAGGCATGTCCTTGAGCCAGTCGTCAAGGGGCTTACCAATGGAGTAAACAATGAAACCAATCTCCCTAAGCTTTTGCAGATTCATAATGTTTCTTCCATCGAACACGAAAGCCGGTTTCTGCATGTTGTCAAAGATCTTCTGGAAATCCAAGTTCTTGAACTCATCCCACTCGGTCATGATGCAGATACCGTGAGCGTCCTTAGTTGCTTCGTATGCGTCCCAAGTAACGCTTACTTGTTTCACTGTGGTTGGGCTCATTGGCTGCAAATGTAGCGGATGGTCCCAGTCGAACTTGTTCATGGATAAATCCCTCTGGATCTGATCCTCAGTCACCTGCGGGTCGTAAATGCTTAACCTTGCTTTGTCTTCGAGAAGACCCTTGCACACGTCGATGGCTGGGGTTTCCCTTGTGTCGCCTGTGTCTTTCTTGAATGCGAAACCAAGAACCGCAATCTTCTTGTTGGATACGGAGTTGAACATGGAGGAAACAACCCGGTTCACAAACCGGCTCTTCTGGTAGTCATTGATCTTGATGACTTGCTTCCAGTACTCTGCCACCTCCGGGAGTCCGTTGCACTCGCAAATGTAGACAAGATTCAGAATGTCCTTCTGGAAACATGAACCTCCAAATCCAACACTCGAGTTCAAGAACTTAGGACCAATTCTCGAGTCTGTACCAACCGCGTAAGACACTTGGGTAACATCTGCACCAGTGGCTTCGCATAGAGCAGACATAGCGTTGACGGATGAAATCCTTTGAGCCAAGAAAGCGTTTGCCGCAAGCTTGGAAAGCTCAGCAGACCAGAGATTGGTGGTTATGATTTGGCCTTCAGGAACCCAATGTGCATACACATCCTTAAGCGTTTGAACCGCTTTAAAACCTTCCGGGGTTTCCCGCCCTCCGATAAGAACACGGTCAGGGTTAAAAAGATCCTTGATCGCGGTTCCTTCCGCCAAAAACTCCGGATTCGAAAGAATCTGAAACTTAATCCCCTTGCTATTATGTGTCAAAATCTTCTCAATAGCTTCAGCTGTTTTAACCGGGACAGTCGATTTCTCAACCACAATCTTATCCGATACCGAAACATCAGCGATCATACGCGCAGCGCTCTCCCAATACGTAAGATCTGCAGCTTTACCAGCACCAAGACCTCTAGTTTTCGTCGGTGTATTGACAGAAACAAACACAATATCAGCTTCCCTCACATGTTTCTCAACATCAGTACTAAAGAAAAGGTTCTTTCCACGGCATTGCTTCACAACATCATCAAGACCAGGCTCGTAAATCGGAAGCTGGTCACTGTTCCAAGCGTTGATACGCGGTACAGAGATATCAACAACAGCTACTTCAACGTCTGGACATTTCAAAGCAATCACTGCCATTGTTGGTCCACCAACATACCCAGCTCCAATACAACAAATCTTCACCATCTTTCACTTCTGCCAATAAATCAAATTTCACAAAGTCAAGAACTTTATATACAATCAAAAAGTGGATCCTTTTTCAGAAAGAACCAAACATTCTAAAAAGTTAGATCTTTTATAAGCAAAACAGAGTCAGATCTTAAATCAAAACATAACTACTAAACAAGACATCATTAACGATCTAATCACAAATCTAGCTTCATTTCATAAAAGCAAAGATGATTTCAAATAATTATTAGCACTATAAACAACGGATCTATTGGTTTGGAATCAGAATTATGAACTAAGGAAAAGCCGATCTGAGATCGAGAATCACCGATCGATGATTTAGAGCGAAGATCAGGAGATAATTAACGATAAATTTACAAGAAAATTAGCGATAGATAAGAGATTTGCATTAGCGAAATTATTACCTTGTAAGATTCAGACACAGATTAGCGAGTGGAATTGTCTGAGGGACATGATCTAAGACCAAAGCTGCGTTTTATAAGAATTGGATTTCCGATTTTACCCCTGACCGACCAGAGAGAGAGTTAAAAAACGAACCTGCAGGTTCGGTGATGGTGGAGCCACTGTTCATTACGAATTTTACATCTGGCATTATTATTGTCACTTTCCAAGAAACTAGGGCTATAAAACCGAGTAATTACTGCGTAAATGACGTTTATACCCCTTGTGTTTTAGTGCCGTACGCGTTTGTGCATTTGTAAGATTTTCTGTCATGCATGAGTCTACGTAAGCATGCGACTATGGTCCGAAAGATTTGTTTGGGTTTGGGTAGTTCGGTTAGGGAGTGAAGCGGCTCGGTTAAATATTAAAATTCCGTACATAACCTCAGTTTAGTTTGGACGTTCGATTAAGTTTGGCTAGAAATTTTAAGAAATTTTTGTATAATTTCAAAAAATTCGATTTATGTTGGTTAGAAAAATTCAAAATCCAATGGTTAATCGGTCGATCCAATGAACCGAATCGATAACCGAACCAATTTCAGAAGTTCCTCGCTCTTATTCACCGATTCTGAACCGAAACCTCAGATCTTAGTTCAATTATTTGGTTCAGAAAAAGCGATTCGATTTTTAGTCTCAGGTTTATGTCTACTTTCTACCGTTATTTCTCAAATTACAAAAATTAATTAAAATTAATACAATCACGATACATGAAAATCTTGAAATGTTTTACTTTAATAAAAGCATTTTTCATTATTATTATTTTTATTTGATAAAAGGGAGGAAGAAGAAAAGTACTTTTAGGGTTTAAAAACAGAGAAGAAGAAGAAGAAAACAAAACAAAATGAAGCACACAAAACATGAGTTCTTCTTGTAGCAAAACTTCAAAAGCAAGAATGAGAGATTGCTTACGAATTAGAGCATCTTTTTCATTATTATTACTTATGGATTGTTTTTCACGGCAATTGAAAATACTTGAGTAAGAACTAAAACTAAAAGCTATCAGATGTACATGTCACAACTAATGAATGATGAAATATCATGATTTTAAGACCGACACAAAGAAGAATAAATCAAAGTCATATAAATCATATAGACAATAAGGTTGATAGCACAAACCCATTATTAGTTTGTTCAAATAGCCTAACTTTGATTTTATATTTTAAGTGAATACTCCGTTTCTTTTTTGATTTTTTATGAAGAAAATTTTATTTTAAATTAGATGATGTTTTCAACTTTCAATTCAAAATTAGTTAGTTTTTATTAGTTTTATGATTTATATTCTGCATATTGTTCTATTATTGGTTAAATCGTGTTTAGATAGATAATATATAATATTTTAATTTAAAAATAAAAAATAAATGATTTTTTAATCGGTGTGTAAAAATAAAAACCCTAAGCTAGCCTTAAGGAATAACATATTTATTTATGATTTTATTATTATTATTTATGATTATGCATGAGTTTGTAAAAATCCATTCTTCATGCGCTAACACAATATGATCACACGTACTGATCACGTACATGATGATTTAAAACTCTTTTTTTTTGGTGATTTAAAAACATAAACGTGACGAAACCAAGACCACAGAGAAGATTGGAGAAATTTTGTGTCTTTTAAAATTGTCTTCATCGTTTCTTTTCAGGTCAAAGGAAAAGAACAATTAGGGGTAAGAAAAGATAATTTTCTTCATAAGTGAAGGAAGACGTTCACGGGGAATCAACTCACTTAGTATGAGAGTTTTTTTTTTATTATAGGTTCGTATATTCAAGAGATACTAAGATTTCGTATAATTTATGAATCAAGGATTTTCTATCTGTAATTTTCTATGAAAATGTTTCAATATTTAATCTATAAATTTATAGGTAACTTTCTGCTTATAATTTTTAATTGATTAGCTCAATTTCAATATTTCATCTATAAATCTATAGGGTAAAAGGAGAGGAGATTTGCTTTTTTAATATGTTTACAAGGCAATCAACACACTTTTATTTTGCTGCGTCGTTAAAGTTAATTGTTGGAGATGAGACTTGATTCCGAATAAGGTGGTGCTAGTTCTTGGTTGACTTGTGAATGCCAGTTAGATCACAATCACTGATTCACTTCTCATGTAAGATGCATTCATCTGCTCACAACAAATTTATTAAACTTCATTTCATATATCTTAAAAGCAGTTACACTAGTGTGTGGGTTAATGGTTACTTCTTAATTTTTTGAAAACTTTGTAATAGAACAATACATGTAAAATGTTTGTTACACTTAAAAAAAAAATTGAGACTATTTTCAAATCTGTCAATTAATACAATATATACAATATTAATACCAAAACAAATTCATTCGATTAATTTATATATATTTTATCTATAAACTATAAACTTAATTATTGGTCTCAATATAAAACATTTTTTTTTAACTATACAAATTTTATTGTTAGTGAAAAATATTTTACAATGATGAATATGTGTATTAAACTACACCAAATTATATAATTTTGTGTAATTTATATATATTTTCGGATTGTAATTAATCTCACCCTTTCACAAATCACAACCTAATATATCTCTTAGAAACAATACTAACTGAACTTTAATTTTTTTTTGTAATACTATCTACTAATTTATTGGAAAATATAAAATAAACGGGCAAATATTTTAATAAATGTGTGGTTGATAAAAAAAACAGACAAATTTTTTTTAGAGACATTTAAACGGACAAAATTTAGTATCGAAGGCCTTCCAAAATTAGGATTTCTTGTACGAAAGATTGGTTGACTATTGTACGATTCTGTACGAGCCGTGCTTTAAGTTCTATGGAAAAGGCTTCTTTCCCAAAATATTTCATGAAATTCCAAATTCACATCGATATCATATCTCTACATTGACAATTTTGATAAGAAACGTATCAATCTCTCGTTCTTACTAAGGAAGTAAATAAATACAGCGAATATGCAATCCAATCTTTCTTTAATTTCATTCCAAATTTCTAATAATTAATGCCCGGACACTAAAATTCCGCAATCAATCTCAAGTCTTAATAAAGGCAAAATATTTTCTGCTGATTCTCATAATTCCCATAAACTAAAAATCTTACAAAAACCATAACACCAACGTTACATATTCTTCTATAAATGAATGATTCTTCTTTTTCAGTGAAATTGTTACAATTAACTCGGAGAGAAAAAAAAAAAAAAACATGAACCGATCAATGACTTTTGTTGTGTTACTGGCGATTCTTGTCTCGGTGGCTAACCTTGGCTTGGCTCATGTCGGTCTTACTAATATCGACCCTTCGTGGTACGACGCACATGCGACGTTTTATGGCGATATGAGCGGCGGAGAAACCATGCGTTAGTTTTTTTTTTTTTTGATTATAATGTCTTTTTCATTTTGTTAATGATTTCTATATGATAAAAAAAAGTATTAATCGTATTTAGTTTTTTTTAATTTTATTTTATTAATATTTGGTGTGACAGAAGGAGCATGTGGTTACGGGGATCTATTCAAAGAAGGTTACGGCTTAGAGACGGCGGCGCTAAGCACGGCTCTATTCAACAATGGCCAGACTTGTGGTGCTTGTTTCGAGCTCATGTGTGTGAACTCAAAGTGGTGCAAACCAAACGCTGGTTCAATCAAAATCACAGCCACTAATTTCTGCCCACCAAATTATGACGAACCGGTTCAATACCATTGGTGCAACCCTCCTAACAAGCACTTTGATCTATCAATGAAAATGTTCACTTCGATGGCCGAGTACAAAGGAGGGATAGTTCCGGTGAAGTTCCGGCGAGTGGTGTGTCATAAGAGAGGTGGTGTGAGGTTTGAGATTAAGGGCAATCCTTATTTTATCATGGTTTTGGTGTATAACGTTGGAGGTGCAGGAGATGTGAATAACGTTGAGATTAGAGGGCATAAGAGTAATTGGATCGTTATGAAGAGGAATTGGGGGCAAATTTGGAATACTGGTGTGGATTTGGTTGGGCAAAGGCTCTCGTTTGTGGTTCGGACCAGTGATGGTAGGAGCATGACGTTCTTTAATGTTGCGCCTGCGAGTTGGGGGTTCGGTCAAACTTTTGAAGCAAAACTGAACTTTTAGATGTTTTCTTTTAGGGATTTATTTGTTTTAGAAGACTGGTAGTTTCCAAAGTTTTTTGTTGGAACGTAATTTTTCATAATAATAATAAAAGATTATAATCTTTTTAGATTTTGTTTTTTTTTTAAAATAAAATTCTTTATTGGAAGTCAAATTTTTGACAATACTTTCGTTTTATTGATGAGTGAATTTCTGATAGTATAAGTAAATAACAATTATTGAGATTGAATAAGTTAAGGCAATTAGTTTGTTCTATCCATAAATGAATAGGCTTAATTATCAGCATAGACAAATACTTGCATGAAATAAGTTAAGAAGCTGTTGAATGGTCACTTAGGCCAAATTCAAGTGAGCTGGATTATCAGTTTAGCTAAGTGGGCCTTAAGCAAAACACCAAAAGCCCACGTCTTATCAACAAAAAAAGTCCATTCGGTCACAAGCTAGTTCCAAATGCTTAAGTTATGAATGGCCTATGAGAGAGTGGTCGAGAAACATAAAAGTTACAAATGAAGTTTACTCAAGATAAGTTGAGTTTAAAGAAAAGATGATGTATCCTAAGTTAATACTTCCTCATAAGGTTTCTTTGAAAGTAGAGGAAAGACACACACACACAAAAAAACATAAGGAAAATGGAAGGAAAGACCTAGAAGCAAACCTAGATCCCATTCAATTGTTGGTACTTGAAAGAATGTTGGATTTGTGGGAAATCGAGACCTCAGTTCATCGGGTAACTTCGAGGTACTAATCGTTAATATACAGTTTGGATAGTAGTGAATAAATCGTCTATATCACAACTAGAATTATCAGCCTGTTCGGAGAACTTTGTGGGCTGATTTGGTGACTTTATCAATGGATAGTAGGATCCTGGGAAAGGCATGGGCTGTCTTAGGAGATTTTAACCAGGTTCTGCACCCTAGTGAACACTCTGCAGCTGTTGGTCTTAATGTTGATCGCCCTACTAGAATCTTCAGGGAGACTATCCTAAATGCTTCACTGGTTGATCTTAACTTCCGGGGCAGCTCTTATACATGGTGGAATAAAAGATCAAGCTCTCCCATTGCAAAAAAGCTTGACCGCATTTTGGTGAATGACAATTGGTCTGTTGTCTTCCCCTCTTCCTTGGGACTGTTTGGAGAGCCAGATTTTTCTGACCATGCTTGTTGTGGGATCACTTTTGCTACTGCAGCTCCCAGAATGAAAAAGCCTTTCCGTTTCTATAACTTCCTGTTGAAGAACCAAGACTTTCTTCCTCTTATTGGTTTCAAGTGGTTCTCCCTAAATGTTACAGGATCTGCTATGTTCAGAGTCTCCCAAAAACTAAAGGCTTTAAAGAAAGACATCAGAGATTTCAGCAGATCAAATTATTCAGACCTTGAGAAAAGGACCAAAGAGGCTCATGACAGTTTGCTGGAGGCCCAGGGAAAGGTATTGGACTGCCCTAGTACTTTTAATGCTGAGCTTGAGATGGAAATGCATAGAAAGTGGCAGGTCCTATCTACAGCCGAAGAGAGTTTCTTCCTCCAACGGTCTCGTGTTACTTGGATGGGTGAAGGTGATAGAATCACTGCTTATTTCCACAGGATGGCAGCCTCACGTCACGCTATAAACCACATTCACTACCTTTTGGATAATGATGGCCTGCGGATAGAGTCCCAATTAGACATCCAAAATCACTGCGTGGATTATTTCCACAGGCTCCTTGGCGGGGTTCAGGAACCTCCAATTTTTGCTCAAGATGACATCACAAATCTGCTAAGACCAAGCTCTCCTTCCTCTCACCAGTCCAGCCTTGATTCTCCTTTCTCCTCTGAGGAAATTAAAGCTGCCTTCTTCTCCCTGCCTAGAAACAAAGCAAGTGGTCCTGATGGGTTTTCTTCTGAATTTTTCTGTAGCTGTTGGTCTGTTGTTGGTGCTGAAGTTACAGAGGCTGTTACTGAGTTCTTCAGGTCTGGGAAGCTGCTTAAACAATGGAATGCAACCTCTCTTGTTCTGATCCCTAAAATCCCTAATGCTACTACTATGTCTGACTTCAGACCAATCTCTTGCCTCAATACTGTGTATAAGGTCATCTCCACGCTTTTGGCAGGGCGTCTCAAGGCTCTCCTTCCTGCTGTCATTGGTCACTCACAATCTGCTTTTATGCCTGGTCGCCTTCTTTTGGAAAACGTGCTCCTGGCTACTGAGATAGTTCACGGCTACTCTCGGAAGAATATTGAGCCAAGTGCTATGCTCAAAGTGGACTTAAGAAAGGCATTTGATTCTGTCAGATGGGATTTTATCCTCTCTACTCTAACAGCTTTAAACCTGCCTGCCAGATTCATAGGTTGGATTGAGCAATGTATATCAACTGCTAGCTTCTCCATTGTGGTTAATCGCCATTCTGGAGGATTCTTCAAAAGCACTCAGGGGCTCAGGCAGGGCGATCCAATGTCTCCTTACTTGTTTGTGCTGGCCATGGAGGTCTTCTCGGGGCTGCTGAAGTCCAGGTACGCCTCTGGGTATATCTCTTATCATCCGAGAACCTCTGACCTTGAGATCTCCCACTTAATGTTCGCGGATGATGTTATGATCTTCTTTGACGGCAGAAGCTCCTCTCTACATGGTATTTATGAAACTCTAGATGACTTCGCTGGCTGGTCAGGACTTCATATGAACAGAGAGAAAACTCAGTTATTCTACGCAGGTTTGAACCAACATGACTCCAATGCTTTGGCAAGTTATGGATTCACCTTTGGTTCTCTACCTATTCGCTACCTGGGGTTACCACTCATGAGCAGGAAGTTGAAAGTGGCTGAATATGCTCCTTTGATCGATAAGATCTCTTCTAGATTCAACAGTTGGGCTGTCAAATCTTTGTCTTTTGCAGGGAGAGCACAACTGATCGCCTCTGTGATCTCTGGCACGGTTAACTTCTGGATTTCTACCTTCATTCTCCCAAAAGGTTGTATACGAAAGATTGAATCTTTGTGTTCTCAGTTTTTGTGGTCTGGTGGAATTCACAGCAAAGGTATGGCTAAAGTGTCTTGGGCTCAGGTCTGCTTACCTAAGAATGAAGGAGGATTGGGGCTGAGAAGGTTTGCAGCTTGGAATAGAACTCTTTGCCTGCGTATGATCTGGTTGCTTTTCTCTAACAGCGGATCTCTGTGGGTCGCATGGCATAAGCATCATAACTGCAGCTCAATCACAAGTTTTTGGAACCAAGTTGAAAGAGCAAGCGATTCATGGAACTGGAAGTCTCTGCTTAGGCTGCGAGACATGGCTACGCCTTTCATCAAATGCATCATTGGGGACGGCAAAACTGCGAGCTTTTGGTTTGATAATTGGACGCCTTTTGGCCCTCTCATCAAATTTATTGGTACTGATGGGCCGAGGACCTTGAGGGTGCCCTTAAATTCTAAAGTCTCTGATGCTTGCAACTCTCAGGCCTGGATTATTGCGAACCCGAGATCTGACCAAGGACTTCAATTGCATATGCACCTCACAACCATCAGCAAACCTGTAGAGGACAAAGGGTCTGATTATTACGTTTGGGAAGTGGAGAACAAAGGCTGCAATGGGTTCTCCTCTGCAAAGACTTGGTCTGTAACTAGGCCTAGGGCTGAGCTAGTGGATTGGCGGGATTGTGTCTGGTTCAAAGGATCCACGCCAAGGCATGCTTTCAACATGTGGATCGCAACTAAATACCGTCTCCCAACAAAGTCGAGACTGTCTCCCTGGGGAATGCAAATCCAAACAACTTGTGATCTCTGCTCTCTTTTGCCTGAGACTAGGAATCACCTATTGTTAACCTGTGACTATGCCCTTTATCTCTGGAATGCTGTCAGCTCGAGGCTAAACTTGCAGTCTATTCACTTCAGGTCATGGCCTGAACTGCTCTCATGGATGCGAATGAAGAATCCTCGATCGCCGCCTACCCTAAGGAAACTTGTCGCTCAATCAGTCATCTATGCATTATGGAAGCAGAGAAACAACTTGCACCATAACCAGCTCTATGTCATGCCTTCTGTGATCTTCAGAGACATAGACCGCGAAGTCAAGAACTCTATCACCGTGAGAAGACTAAATAAGCATTTTAGGAAGCTTATGAGTCTTTGGTTGCACTGATTTGGTATTATTCCAAGCTTTGTCTTTTGCTTTCTTGTTTTTATCTTTTTTGCCAAGAAACCAACCTAGGTTGTTGCACCATGTATAACCAACTTTTTCATTAATATGAATATTTACAATTTAGCAAAAAAAAAAATTTCCAACAACCTCCAATTGGATATCATATCAATCAAACTTTTTGCTTTGAATTACAATTTTCAATGATGAGGAAAAGAAGAATACACAAAACGAATGAAAAGATGTTTTGTCAACATCTCAATCCATTGTAAAGTTTATTTATATTTAGACTGAAAATGACTACTAATAAAAAAAACATCGGATTTGGAGCTTTTCCTCCATATTCTCTCTCTTGCACACATACTAAACAAAAACACGAAAGAGAAATCCAAAAACTTATTATCCTTCTCCATCTACTTATAATCCCTTATATACATGAAATTTTGTATATCGTGGTCTCGTGAAATTTTGTATAAAGTAGTATATCGTGGGTGTGTTGTAATTGCAAATAAAACCAAATGTTGTGAATACGTATGTTGCAAGAAAAATTGTATGTTTTTAAACTGCTCCGACGGATGAGTCTCCAAAGGAAGACCACCAATAGATCTTCATATGATCTGGTGGGGCGACACCACACAAGCATGTGTGCCTCTTTCTCAACAATACCGTAAACGGATGCTTTCACGGCTGCGTTCTATTTATACGCTTCTCAAGAGCAAGAACCCTAAGCTCCTCAAGCTTGGGCTCCTATCTAAAACATAACCACATGGCTTTTCTAATGATCTCAAAACCCACATGATACTTTTTTGTTTATTAGATTTTCTTAAGGCATCAAATGATTCAAATCTCCAACAGCAGTTCTCGTGTCACAACAGACAGTTGTGTCACTCACACTCGCCTCTATCAAAAATCTGTTTTGTGTAAGAGCTCATGTCACACACACGGTCTTATGTCACACATTGTTCATGTGTCAAACATGTCTTGTGTCTGTTCTTTATCTTGAGTCTTTCTTATGTTACGTTTTCCACAGCTGTTTCATGTTCCACTGGACACTTGAACATTATGAAGGTTCTGTGTTACACACGTTATTTTTGTGGCACACATACCCAATTCTTGTACACTTCCTGTTTACTCAGCTTCGTGTACATTCTGCAGCAACACTTGTTATACTTGCATGAAACACAAGTCTCGTCTTGGAATACTCAGCTTCTACAAACCTGTTACAATAATGCTTTCAGCCAATAGCATCTTCCAATTATTAGTATTTCTCTTGTTTGCTCATGAGAAAGAAATATGAGATATACATTAGGATTTACGCAAACATTAAAAATCCAAGATTTATTACCGTTTTCAATTTTTTTTGTTCAAATTTTTTTATTATTAGACCATGATTATTGGTAGGCTCTTAGCAAAATCTTAGGTAAATCTTAAGTATTAAAAAGTATTTAATTAAATGGCAAATGGTAAGATTGGTAAGAGCAGGTTTATCGGTGATATCTTAGAGATATCTTAGGAGAAAAAATTATTAAATTTAATGAATTGATCAAACAAATGCTAAGATGTATATCTTATTTAAGATGTTTTTGATGAGTTTAGATATGAGCACGTGTCCTGCTCTGATTAGTTTTAAGAAAGAACAAAACCAACAAAAAAAACTCCTCGTTTTTTTATTTCTCTCTCGACTTCTCTCTCTTTTCCTCGAAACCAAAACGGCGATATCCTATGAGGCTGTTCATCTGACGAATTGAGAGGAGAAATGAGATGGAATTGCGTGTTTCATCTCACGTAATCAGAGCTTTTCGGTGGCGTCTCTCTATCCCTGCAATTCTCGAAGCTTCCGCCGGAGAAATCGAGCCGACTCGTCTTCATCCGTCGAACTGAGAGGAGAAATGAGTGGGGATTGCGTTTTTGATCCGTCGGTATCATGATCTACATGAGAAAGGGTACGAATCTCTCTAATTTCTCTCTGATTTCATTAGTACATCGTAAATTAGGGTTTTCACAATTGGGAGAGAAATTGGTAGCAAAATTAGTATTCTATGATGTTAGGGTTCTTTAACTGATTGTGATTTGCTTTTCTGTCCAGCCACATGGAAAAAGAAATGCCTTTGTGCTTCATAAATTTAAGAAATTGGTTAGAAAAGGTTCAGATAAAAACATATTTTAATACTATGACCATATATCGTTTTAGTTGTAATATTATGTCATTGCCTAATTGAAATTTTTACTTTGAAGGATAATTTCAACTCACTGGTCAACGTAGCAACAGAAGTTGAAGTGGAAACCATATCGTCAGTTATGAACGAGGGTCTCTAAGATTTTGCTTTCTTCTCTCCTTTGATACATGTAAGTACTTTGCATTGTTTGGTATATTCTCTTGCATCGTTTATTTTTGTGCGGGTATAAGCTTTGTTTAGTACAGCATACCTCAATTATGGCTATATCATTGAACTTCTGATTTTACATGATTTAGATTTGTGTTTTTCCAAGTGTTTATTTGGTGATCTCTGCTCAAGTAGAATACCTAATCTATCGCACAAATAACATGAGCCAATGCTAATAGTCTTTTTTTCATAAGTTAAGTCTCAGTTTTCTAACGAATGAATCAATGTTTGAATGAACTTGTGTTTGTTTAATTTTGGCAAAACAGAATCAGTTGATTGGTTTGGTCTGTTTGAATGAGTTTTGCTTGAAATAGATAAATGTCTCTGTTTTTGATAAGTGTTCTCTGTTTTCATTGCTTTGATCCTTTCTACTCTTTTTGATGAGGTTTATTGGAGAATTTGCCATGAACAAAGTGATGAGCTTACTGCAGCCAGAGTTGAAGTGCAGGAGAAACAAGTGGAGTTGCAGAGAAATGTGATAACATGAAGCTTTTGGAAGAGAAATGTGTGTAACTTGTATTGTAAGTTAGTGTTTTGCAACAATTTGAATTTTTTATCCTTAAGAACTCTTTGCTTCTTAAGTCTTAACCAATGGAGTAAAAATTTGTTAAGATATTGTATAACTTTTCTTAACTTACAAATAGTGAAATTTTTATTTAAAATAAGGTTAAGATCCAAGTTTAAGATCCTAACCGATAATCCTGCTCTAAGAAAGGTTTCTTAGCTAAGAGGTAAATCTTAAGATTTTAATACTAAAAATTTACTAAGAGCTATTGTTAAGAAACCCTTGATAATCATGCCCTTACTTAGCATATGAATAACATGAGAATGTAGGATGTAAGATTTTACAGAAATAAATAAATAAAGCGAACCCATAATCAATCACGTGGGTACATATAAATGTCACACATGCCTATTAATAATAACCTGAAAATTAGATGATAAAACCATGTGCACAAATCAAAATTATCAAACCCTTTTTTAAAAAAATAATAATAATCAAAATTAACAAAAACACCATCTTTGTGATGTTGTTAATTAATTTAAGGAATTAAATTGTGTGCATGGAGAGAAGAAGATAGAAGAGTATGCAGGGAATGTGGAGAACATGCTCTGTACTTTTTCATATGCTTGCTTCTCTGTCTCCTTACCCTTTCACTTCTCCCATGTGCACTCACATGCTCTCTTATCCTTTTTAATAAACCGGTTTCCGGTTTAATTCTCGGTTTATTTATTACAAGTTTCTTTGTTGTCCAATGAGGTTTTAGGTGACCCATAACATCTTCACATGCACAACCTAATCTACGGACACCACACATCCTTCGATGCACCTCTTTGTCCAGCTATTTCCTTCCATTACATCCCAACTCTTACTCTAAACTTACCAATATAGTTAACCTTCCACGCCTCTTCACCAAAAAGCTTAATTTACTTCAATAGGGTTAGAGATAAAGTTTAATTTGTTTTGTTATGATTCAATGTAATTGAATATTGGAATCTAATAGGGTCATCTCAAGCTATTTGTAGTATCTATGCAATTTTTTTTTTTTATTGATACATTTGATGTGGGGATTAAAGAGAATCTAGTAACTTTGTTGTGTTGTAGAGAGGTACGTAATATCCATCTTTGGCCAAAGTAAAGTACGACATGGTGACCATAAGTTTTTAGATTAATTATTTCTGAGTTTCTAATTATCCATAAGTTTAATTTTTCGTTAAACCGCGGAACCACAGACCGGATTTCATCCTAAATCTACAAAATTTCATTCCGCGGTGTAATTTACATTCAACCCGAAAGGGCAAATCCATTAAATAACATAATTAAGCTGGTTTAACCTAAAAATGTAGTTGTTAAATATGTTCAATAAAAAAATTAGCAGGCAAAAAAATTCTTCTCAAATGAGATATACGTTATAATTGTAGCAAACTAATTTGTATTATATTATTAGCTAAATCTTAATTTAAACAGACGAAAGTTAAAAAGCTAATAAAAACACAAATCATAAGAAATATATAAAAAAAAATACAAGAACCATAACCTTAAGGAAAAAATAGAAATGCTCAACAACAAAAAAATCTTTGGGCATGCATGTGCCTGTAACAGAAGGCCCCCATAAGCTGTTACTGATACTTTAGCACTCTTCACGCACTTCCCACTTTTCTAATTTCAATTTCTTTGTCCAAATTATTGATATACATCTTCCCCCACATGTCCCTCCAAAGAGATCCGTACTACACAGTCTCTACACGATTGCACATGCATGAATTTTCCAAACCATCTTCTTTTAGGATAATCCATGACATTTTTAATAAAAAATAACTAATTGCAAGGACATCAAAATTAATATATAACATCCTAAATTTATGTTTTTGGTAGAAAACAAGTTCTAAAGTTTACATTTGGACAGTCGTTAGTACTTTTGGTAATCAAAAGATTTGTTAGAATCTTGTCCACTTACTTTGTCTAATTGCCCTCGTAGTCACGTACATGGTTAGACATTAGACTCTTTTATTTTATGGCCTAATAACGTTTAGCATATTGTACTTTATTGTCTAAACTCTCACGTAGTCACGTACATGGTTTTACCAAATAGTTATTACCGTGTGTGTTTTTTTTTGTTCGCAATGAAGAAAAGAAAAAAGCCAACTCATGCTTCTGATATTGCATGTAATATATTTGCCAAATAAGCCTACGACACAATGACACAATGACAGTAAGATATCATTTTAAATTACGGATATACCCCCAAATTGATATGGCAATAGCAAATAAAGAGAGCATGCTTGCAGTGGTACTCTCGTAATAACAATAAACTTTGGTGGCTGTTTGGTAACATGGATCGTACTTAAAACCTCCAAATACCGTTCTCTTTCTTTGCCATCATCATCATCTCTCTTCTCATTCTCTCTCATTTTCTTGGACAAGATGAGAACCTCAAAGACTCAAAGCACAAGAGGAAGAAGAAGCTGCGACAAGCTCATCAGAAGTAGAAGAGCACATGTGTCGTCAACTACGCGGGTTTTACACACGTGCTGCGGAAATGGTAGTGGGGACGGAGGGAAGAAGGTAACGGAGAAGCTCCTAGCGTTAAAGAGCCTTCTTCCTCCGCCGGCGAATGTCAGCGGTGGAGAGACGGAGGAGCTGTTTAAAGAGACGGCGGATTATATAGTCAGGCTAAGAACACAAGTCATGGTGTTGAAGAAACTGATTGAGATTTACGACAACTCCTCTGATCAGAAGAAAGAAGTTGTTTTATAATGTTCATTTATATTTTCAATATTATTTTTTTAATTTTAAATTATTTCAGCTTTTTCTTTTGTTATAATTATTATTTTGTGATTCAGAATGTTCTTAGGTGGTCGAGTGTCTATGACTATAATCTACTCCATCCGTTTTAATTTAGTTGTCGTTTTATGATTTAAATTTTGTTTCATAATAGTTGTCGTTTTAGGTTTTCAATGCAAATGTTTGGTGAAAATTCCAGTTTTATCCCTACTGTTTTAATGTTTTGACCAATGAAATTTTTTATAAAATATATTAATAAAAGGGTAAAACAGAAAATTTAATGTTTTTCTTAATTTGTGTGAAAAAACCTTAAACGACAACTAAAACGAAACGGAGGGAGTATTGATTTAAAGAAAAGTAGTTCCTTGGAACCACAACATGAGAGTATCTTTAGAATTGGGGACGGTCATGTCTCGCGGAACGAATCTTACGAATAACCTTATCGACAATTTTGAAAAGATTCTGAACTAGTAGGAATTAGCTAGGAAGCGCTTGTGTTTCAAAATCAGGTTGTTTTTTTTTGAATAAAATGTTAAATCAAATTCAAAAGAAAAAATAACGTTTTACATCAGCTGTTTTGAATAACGTGGATTTAATTTCGAGAAAAACTGAGCCACAACAAATCAGAGGGGTTACACAATTTTGTTATAATTTTGATCTTTGGAGCCAGTTAAGTAGAGTTTCCTACGTGGAAAATCCCATGTTTATAATCGAGTTTTGTTTACATATATATGACCATAGTAAAGTTACAAAATTGTTTTAGCTTTAACCGAAAAATAACTAGTTTAATCTAGGGAGAAACCATATGACATGACTAAATGTCCTTGGTGGGACTCATAATTAAAGATTTGGTTCAAATTGTTTCTATATATCTAGTTAAATCTATACTCCAAAAAAAAAAAAAAATTATACAATATGATGAGAGAAAAGGATCCAATCATTAACCAATACAAAAATATGATGTGTCGAATTGTTTCTATACTTAAATGACTTGTGTTTTGGTTAAATGTCTCCTCCATTTCCAAAGTCTTGGGAAACGAAGAAACAAAAACAAAAACAAAAGTCGTCTCTTGGTTTCCATGTATATGCTTATTGGGCCGGGCTGGGTCGAGATGAGTTTTTTTCTTTCGATTATGTTTTTTTAGTCATTTTGAAAACTACCGTTGGAAAAATATATTTTTTCTATTTCTAATGAAAATTACAATTTTTTATATGTAAAATAATTTAAATTAAAGTTTTATTTTTAGTAAAATCAAAACTAAATTAAAAAATTGAGAGAAAAAAATAATAAAATAAATTCGAAATAATATTAGTTATTCTTATAATTATTTTTTGAGATAAAGATAATCTATTTATTTTCTATATTAAATTTAACAAGATCATATCTAAAAATATTATATACCTTGATATTGTCATCTCTTACTAATAAAAGATGCTAATTGAAGCTTCTCAAGTCATCCACATCAGCAAAACAAAATGTATTAGAGTGATGCCACGTGGCTTTAAGTCAAAAGTTTAACCCTCTCTATTTCTGAACTTTCATTTAATTACGAGAACTGAACCATCCCTCTTCCGTGAATAATTGGTGAGGATGTCGATCCTTCTACCTCATCTCTTACTAATAAAAGATGCTAATTGAAGCTTCTCAAGTCATCCACATCAGCAAAACAAAATGTATTAGAGTGATGCCACGTGGCTTTAAGTCAAAAGTTTAACCCTCTCTATTTCTGAACTTTCATTTAATTACGAGAACTGAACCATCCCTCTTCCGTGAATAATTGGTGAGGATGTCGATCCTTCTACCTCATATGTCGCCTTAATCTAAACGCTTTAAATTAAGGCATATACCCTTTCATCTCTCCTCCTACAATTCCTCTTCGGGACGTCATTTTCATCCCTTATCCTTTCCTCCAATCTCCACTGAGATTGAAATATCAATCGGTCCCAACCTAAAACCCTAGCCACAATTCAGAGCGATGTTATAGCTCATGGAAGCACTATCGTCCTACCTTCTGCTTTCATGGTACGATTACTCATCTTCTCCAACTCTCGCTCCATAACATCCCCAAAAGAATCGTGTTATGGAGAATTCGCTTTACCAAATCAAAGTGTGCTCAAGTTTGTTGTTTCCTGTCAATAAACTTATATATTTATTGACGCCCTTCTTGCTAGAGAAATATTTCATATGACTGTTTCTTTATGTCTCCAATTTTGAAAGTATAACAATGGTTTTCTTTTGTCTTATGCCACAAATATAGTTCTATAAAGAGCCAAGAGGAGATATTGTCAAGCCGGCTAGGACTAAAAACGTAGTTAAAAGAGAATCTAATATACAAGTGAAAAAGGTCAACAGTTTGAATGTTTGATATTCATCTATCTACACATACAGAAGACCATCGAAGATGCTATTGTACGCTTATCAAAATTGGATATGAGGCACCATCAGGCATCATCATGCTAAATCAGGTCATTTTCCACATTAATTTTTTTTTTTTCTCGATTGCAACCCATTCATGTTTAAAAATACGATTTCCAGTTTAGGAACATCAAAATACATTAGTATAAGAAATACACTTTAGATGGCTGAAATTTTTAATACCTAATACTCAAGTTCACGAATTTAGTTCTTGAAAAGTGGGGTTTTTGGTATTTGATAGATATTCAAGTTCAGAGAACTGGGTTTTTGATGGTCATTAAATTTCTGAAACCATATTTTCACTAAAATTTTGATAAGGGTCAACTTATCTCTATTATAGTAAGCTCTAGGTATGTAGAGTAGGTAGGCAAGTTATTTTCTTATAACAAGCCTCCAGTATATATATTTTTGGTTGTTTCCCTACCTTAAGTTCACTGTTGTAAAGTCGTTGAGGACGCTTTAATTGAGCTCCTTTTGGCTCATCATGGTTTCCATTCACAGGTTGACGTAGCAGCTCTGATGTACAAAACATAACAGGAAAATTCAAATGTGTCAGGTTGAAGTAGCAGCTCTGACGATAAACACCCTACTTTTGGGTAATTCAGAGATGCTGGTATTGTGTGGGTGTCCGCAGTGAGTATCCATCCTACCAGTTTGTGCATCTCTTTACCTTCGTTCTTGACACATCATCGAAATGTAAAATTACTGTGCAATAGTGTATCAAGTAAGGGATAGTGGTTCATACTTCATAGGTGAAAGAAAGATAGTATTTGTTGGATCACAACAAAGACAGTTATTGCTCCTATAAGGTAGATTTGTAATGTATACAAACAATACAGTTCTCGAGAGCCTCTAAGCTTTAAATCAAAAAACCTATTAACATACATAAACCTGTTTTATAAATTCATCTATATGGCTCTTATTTATCGTTGAAAAGTTTAGTAATGGCAAATAATATTTTTGATGCATAGAGATTTCTAAAGCAAATTTGATATTAGTTTACTGTTTGTTATCTGCTTATTCTCTGCTGGTCCAAAAGACAAATATATGAAATTATATATATACCTTGATTATAAAATTACAAATCTATTTAACTTGAGAATCCTCGAGTCCTCGACCCTAACAACTATACGAGCATTAAAGAAGTTGTCACCGAAACAAAGATAACAATAGATAATTTTTGAGGTTTTGACCTTTTTTGGACACCCATAAGTACGCATTAGATCAATTAAAGTTTTAAACATTCCACCTTGGAGAGTAGAAGAATGATCAATTTTATACTTTCTCAACCAAAGTTACGAATTTGTATTCATCTGAATTTTTTTCCCAAAATGCTTTAAATTTCTATATTCCAATGTGAACAAAGTAAACTTCCTGACGACCATAAAAATATAATTTCGCCATTTGCTAGATGATACACTATCATGTATGTAATATCTAATTTTTCCCTAAATTTAAGCACTAATCCAAAATCAAAGTTGACACATGAATCTTTTGTATGCATACGAAAAAGAATATAAAACAATTTAAACTAAGTTAACTTACTTAAATAATGTCTATTGCCAAATATATATAACCGGGCGTAGCCCGGATTTTCCCCCAGTGTTATATATAAAAACAAAAAACTCAACTAAACAAGACAATTCTTCAACTCTAAAGTCTGTCCCAATTATAAGATTAAGGTAGTCTGTCCTCGCTTGCTTTCTCCTTCAACCAATCCTCAAACCCTAGCTCCGCCGGCGGATTTAGCTTCGAATCGACTCCTCTTACTTCTTCCGCAACTCCCATCATTTGGATTTGGAACCGCTTCGTCTTCTTCATCAGCCGCTTCTTCTACATCCCTCCTTTTCGGCTCCTCACCGTCCATCTTTGGACCCACCGGTTCGTCACCGTCTATCTTTAGAGCTACCGATTTTTTGCCTATCCCATTTGGTCTAATGGATATGAATAAAGAATTTTGGAGAATTATGGAACTCATTGATTAGGATTGATGTGCATGCTCGTGATTATGCTTTGGTTTGTACTTTGTATAGTGTATGACATGAATCCATAGCTCTCTTAGAGATATGATTGATGTGGCTCCTTTAGCTACTTGTTGTTTTACAGATCACTAGCTATGAGGTTTTCTTCTGAAAGATGTATTGTTGTTCAGGTCTTCTCTCTTCTACTTCAACCACTGCTTATGCTACCAGTTCTGCTAATACAACAATGACATCTCTTGGTGTCGCTTCGAGTAATGGTACAGCGATTGGAGCTCCAAATATGCCATCTGAAATAACTGAGGAAATTGTAAAGGAGGTAGAGATATTTGCCCTCTTCTACATTTATTTTTGATGTTATGTTTTATATAATATGCTAATGTTTTTCTTTCGGTGTTTGAAGGTTATTGTCGTGGAGGCGGATACTGAGTTACAAGAGCCTTCATGGAGATTTCTGAAACAGGAAAATGAAGAGCTCAAAAAAAGAGTGAAGGAGATGGAGGAGGAGCTAGAGGATAAGGATTCTGACTTAGAACAACGAGAGGATTTGATTAGTGCCCTCTTGGTGAAAGAACGCTATAGCAATGATGAGATACAAGAAGTACGCAAACTATTGATCAGTGTATGTAAAGAAATGATAAGTATATACTCGTGTTCTTGAGTGCTATTTTGCTTTGCGGCTTTAACAACTCTCTGTTTTTTTTTTCTCCAGGAACTGAGAGATTTAATGGATGATGGATCGAAGATCAGAGTAAAGAGGATGGGAGATCTTGATGTAGAGCCCTTCGTAAAAGCAAGTAAGCGGAGATTAACTGGCGAAGACACTAAGCTTTACACGAAATGGGAAGAAAACCTCAGGGATCCACATTGGCAACCATTCAAAAGGGTGGAGATCGGAAACAAAGTGAAGGTTTGACATCTTTGTTATTGAGGTTATTTCCCACTGTCTCTCTCTCTGTCTGTCCCGTTTGATTAGTCTTGTTTCTGGTGAATGGTGATCTTATGCAGGAAGTGGTGGATGAAGAAGATGAGAAACTTAAGAATCTCAGAGAAAAGTGGGGAGAAGAGGTGACGGACGCAGTTAAGACGGCTCTCGAAGAACTTAACGAGTTTAATCCAAGTGGCCGGCATGCAGTCCCAGCACTGTGGAATTCCGAACAAGGAAGAACAGCTACATTGAGAGAAGCGATTGCTCACATGACCCGGGAGATCAAAACTCTCAAACGGAAAACGAATCTGAAACACCGTAAATAAAACTCTCAAGTTCTCTTGTCAGTCGGTGTTTCTCATTTTGTATATCTAAACTAAGTAATCTAAACCCTTGGAATGTTTGGTGTATTCTTACTAATATAACTAATTTCTTAAACGTTTTTCAAATTGTTGGTTTGGTAAAATTTATACTATGTTAGAAACAGCCATGGTTATTGTGGATGCGAGATCTGCATTTGATACTCTGAGAATTGTGTCTAGATTTTTGTCGTAAGAGCTAAGCGAAGATAAAGTCCAAACAAATATAAATTCAAAGGTTTGGTGCTATGTCATCGCTAAACCTTGTCCTTTCGAATAGCTTTTGAGGAGAATGAACACTGGTCACCAAAACATCCCTCACAGTGCCAAATTGGAGACCAGTTTTTTGCAGTTTAAGTGCATTTCGGCTTATGATACTGTTCCATCCTGTCTTAAACCCATCTCTCACTCGTCTTTCCAGTCATTGAAGATAGGCTCGATAAGTCTAATGGACGATAGATTTTAGAAAACGGAGTTAGACTTTTGGGGAAGTAGTTCCTTAGAACCATGATATGAGAGTATCCTAGAATTGTGGATGGTCGCGCTAATGGAGTAAGTATTGCAAATGACCCTATCAACAATCTTGAAGAGATCTTAATCTAGGAGGCGCTTGCTTTTGAAGATCTTGTTGTTGCTTTCACTCCAAAAGAAATAGATGACTGAATGAGCCACTATAAAACAGAGGATCCACGCAGAAACAAGTGCTATATATGCGAATAAAACGAAACAAAACTTATAGCAGTAATCAAACATTAATTAAGTGAATCTCCATCAAAATTTTCATGTAAAATAGTAACAAAGTATCATTCATTTCCATGGATAATCGTGAAAATATATTTGGAAGAAAAACATACAAAAAGATCTCTAAACACCAACTAAATCACCAAAATTCATATATTCAAGAAGAGGGATATCAATTATCGAGATCTGTTTCTTGATACGTTTTAATACTGTAGACATGATACTTTCTCATTCGAAACACAATCTACAAAAATAGAACAGCTTAGGAAGAATCTAAACTCTAGTAGAGGCTTCTTTACACTCTTAAGTTTTGCAGAATTCAAAAGATGCAGTACATCATAAAGAAGATTTTACATAATCCCAAGTCTAAAATATACTTCCATAAAGCCAACGTCTAAACATAGATGTATGTAATGCATCAGAAAAGAGACTACAACAATTTTAAATCAGAACATCGCTCAACAATCCCAAAGCTTCTCTCTCAGGTAGTGACTTCCTTATACTGAAATTTTTGCAGAATCCCAAGAAGTTATGACACCATCTAATCTCTTGATAATATCTGCTTCACAAGCATACCAGTTAGGTATAATCTTTAAGGCGTAAGGGTACATATCTTTAACCGAGTTCTTGATTGTATTCTCCACGACTTCCGCAACGATTCCAATATCTGCAAAACCAACAATCATCAGCACAAGTACTTAGATTTAACAACTAAAAGAGATAGTAAGCCCTAACTTGTAGCGGAAGTTAAATCCAAATATAGAGTTAAGCAAAGAAGAATTATTCAGTTACCTCGAATAGGTCTCCTGTTGGTCTGAGATATATGAGAGATCATGAAGATAATTGCCGCAAGAACTGACTTAGGGTTTCTTCGAATATCGAAATTCTCAGCTTTTTCGACAGCTTCTCGAATCGCCATTATCTCTCTTTGACTTATATCAAGTTTGGAACAGAACCGGCGAACGAGTTCTCCGGTGTTGATAATCGTTTGAGCAGCAGACACGGAGGCTTGATCTGATTCAAGAACACGCTTTATCACCATACTCGATTTGCGGATATCCTTCAATTCAACACCATTGGCAACCATAGCGATCTCTTTCAATGTCCTCGACAGTTTCAGTTCACGACAAGCCATTGAAACAGAGGCTGCACAAACAGCGTATAGCTTCTTCCCTCTGCGTAATTTCGTGTTAGCGTGACCATCGAATTTGGAGACAATCTCACAAGCCCTAGAGTGTACAACGATATCTAGGTATAGTGCATCAGTCATTCTCTGTATTTCCTCGAATGCTTTCTTGATTAGATCTTCTTCATGATTCTTGACTTGATTCTGCGCACGGCACAAAGTAGAGAGATCATCTTTGGACACAACAGAGGAAGCTTTCTCTTTAGGTTTCTCGATGACGGTAACGAGATTGCCGGATTTGAGAAGAGGGTTCGTCGGAGCACCAACACGGTTTGGGTCTCTGTCACTGCGATTGTCGTCGGAGGCGAAAGTTCTCCATTCCTCAGAGTATTCGATGATGTGAGCTTCGAGGACAAGGCCACACTCTGAGCAGATGGTGTCGCCGCTACTGTGATCAATCACCGTTATGGTCGGTCTCTTGCAGTCCAAGCAAGTCTCTTCCTCCATCAACATCTTCTTAGGGTTTCTTTCTTCTTCGTAAATTGTTTTCAGGGTCGATTCGTTGATTTGTCACCCAACGCAGAGTATTTATAGAGGATGGAAAAAGTTATATCCTTTTTCTAATAGGATTTTGATGATTTTACAGTTTTTATTTTATTAATTGTAAAAGTAAAGTTTCCTTTTTTTTAATTTCTTTTTGTTATAAATAATAACGAAAAGAGAATTATAAATATGTGTATATATGAACAAGAGAGAGAAAGGTAATAATAATTGAAGTAGAGATCCAGAGTTAGAAATGAGAAATACAACTCTTTGCTTTATTATCTTCTCTCACTCTACTTTTTCTTCTCTCATTGTTATTACTCTCTCTCACTTACAATGAACGATGGAACGTCTATATATAGGAGAATATGGATAAGATAAAGATGGGGTAGCTTGGAGAGAAAGAGATTTGGGGAGAAAGGAATAAATGGATAATTATCCATGTTTTTCAACACTCCCCCTTAATTATCCATTATTGCGTACTGCCTCGTTAAAAACCTAGTCATGGTAAAACCCAGTAGGATAAAAACCATGATAAGGAAAAAAGAGTACAGTGACGCAATCCCCCCCGGAACAGACGAGTCTTGTTCTCTGTATAGCTTTTATAGATGATGCATCTCGATTATGCTCTACGCTTCTTCTGATCTCGTCATTGAATGACAAAGATTTTTGAAGAGGGATAGACCTTCACTTTCTTGTCTATCTTTTGCGTGTTATTTGCTGCCTCGTTAAAAACCTTGTCATGGAAAAACCCAGTGGGATAAAAACCATGAGAAGGGAAAAAGAGTGCAGCCACGCACATCATCATATGTCTCCCCCTGGAAATGTCATTTTCAAAAAATGCATTTCGATTTGTGAAGATGCTTTCTGAATGTTGTAGCAGGAAGCGCCTTTGAACTGAAACTGCTACATTGTTACTTGGCCGGATGTACTGAACATCAACTTCTTGCTTCTTCTCAGATTCTTGAGTGCAAGAGAAGAATCTTTGGAGAAATATGTCTTGTCATTTTGCTCTTGACATAGCTTCCTTTAAGTTGGGAAACATATGTAACAACGTCTTGTTGTTGGCTCTTTACTAGTGCATATATTTCTTGCTACTTGTATATGTTGAGGGCATCAATCTGAGCTATACAGATTCTCAACATGCTTCAGGGAGCGTAATAATTTTGGCATGCCTTGAGCAAGCGGCGACCAAAATTTGTTGTTGGAAACGCCACGTGGTTGTTGTTTTGCGATATATATTTATATAGATCATCCATCTGCAAAAACCAACTAAACCAAACTCGGGGTTTCTAGAATAAAATAAACCCAAGTCAATCGTACCTTGCAGATAGTGGAAGACACATTTGAACTCATTCAAAAGTCTAGTCAGAGAAAATGAATTAATCCTGCAAGTAGATCAGTAGCAAATGCTAGGTACAATATATTCACTAGATATATAAATACTCGTCAGCATTTATATATGCTAGCTACAATTCACAAAATATATAAATACTCGTCAGCATTTATATATAGTGCTTCATGATCAAACTATATAAAGTCGACTTCCTTTAGAAGTGACTAATATAACATCTCTTTCTTTAGATGTTTAGTTGGAATATCTGGAGACACTTTTGTCTTTCCAAGATCTTTTATTCCAAATAACTCTTAAAGAGTTTTGATGATGTTCACAATCATCATACTTATAAGTTCCTGGGAATATAACTATGATATCATATATTTTAGGATTAGTCCTTCAGACATCCCATGAGGCGCAATTCAAGTCATTTAATCACCAACTCAATATAGAGTGATTTTGACAAAACCCGGCGCGACACACCGTCTTGTCTTAAGTATCATAATACTCTTTTGATGCTTGGACCATGTGTCCAGGAAGTACTCGTTTCTTATACGAGATTAATATAGACTTGGCTGCGTCTTTGTTTATTGGCCAATATATATCTCTTTACGCTCACAGAGCAGAGATTTATGATCCTCATTAATCACATTTGCGCGCTAGATCATTTTTATTGTCGACATTATGTTGTCTTTGGTTCCATATTCGCCGTAATGACATGGATAATCGAGATCTCTTAATCATTATAAATGATTTTATTCAGGTACCTGATTTCGTCTTTAACCATGCCAATCGGTCTTTTTACTTCTCTTTAGGAGTCTCTTTGCTCCTGTCGAGAAGTCTCTATGCTCCTCTTTAGGAGTTTATATGCTCCTCTTTTAAGAGTTTAATCCTCTTTTTAGTAATAATATGCTCTCTTTTTTTCGAGGATTTTCTTTATATTTGGAACCAAAATTGTCTATCACGTTCTTTAACGTGTTATAGACAATAATATGTCATCCGCCAGAGACATATTTTTGTAGAGCATTTTTTAGCTGGGACAAGAGATTTTTTATGAACTTTAAGTTCATATGCATTTATACGAGGATCAATAATTTTATGAAATCTCATCCATCAGCTTTTTGCATTTGATTTGCAATATACTCTGAATAGTGATCTTGTTGAACTTTTGAAACTCTAAAGTTCATATTTATTATAGTCATTTGTTCAAAAATCCAAACTATTCAATGATTCTCCCAAAATGATGGAGAATTTTATCATCAACATGATGATATGCAAATCTTGCAATAGGCACATCTCTCATAAGATGGCTCAGTATTTGTAGAGCAGAGACTCATCTCCTGCATCTATATATTTCATCCTTTTTTTTTTGGATGATATTTTTATGCGGTGCAGAAGAGCATTTATAACATATATCTCACACCCATAAATTTCAAAAAGAGAAATATTTGATCTTCAATCATGTATATATAACACGAGAGAAATATTTCTTATAAATCGTTGGCCTTATATATAATTATTAATACATGCAAAATTGCATGCTCCATGTAAAAACATGGAGATTAAATCACCATGAATCGTTTTGCAATCTCTTAGATTTTCCCCATGAACGATTCGCTTAAAGCTCATTTTGAGAGTGAACATCATTTTTAGATGTTCCACTTTATCAAAAAGTGATAAATTTTAGGATCTGACTTCACCAAAGTTATTTCGCTCTGGGGTGTCAAACTCACCAAAATTTATCGACTTATTATTGATGTGGGATTCCTTTAATTCTCCCCCTCGAGATGATAACTCTTCGAGTTCATTCATCTCGAACTGAATCCCACTTTAGGATCAATAACATATCCAATATGGATCATGTATTTATTCTTAGATCCTTATAAAAATGTGGGACTTGTAATACCCCTTCTCAAGATGATGGCTTTTTAAGCCTATTTATCTTGGACCGAATCTTATTTTTAGATCGGTTATATTCGGAGCTTAATTTGGGGATTATTAGGAAATCAACCATTAATGAGCTTATCAAAGAAAAATGGTGATTTGGCCAAAGACCATATAATTCTGGAAGCTTAGCCTACTACAGACTTAAGGAGAAGGTATATAACCAACTCCTTATATAATATAAAAATTTAAATAAATTTAAATGAATTTAAATAAATTCAACATAAATTAAATGTTACCTTTGAAATGTGGACGGAAGCATGCAGTGCTTAAATAAGCTTCCCTTTCTTTACATAAAATTTTAGTGATATTTAATCACTTTTTTCGAGTTCCAATTTAGGTCATCAATATATACAGCAGTGATCACAAATCTCGAAAGAGATTCTAAATAAAGACGCAAGGGCATATTTTATTATTAACATACCCTTTCTTTAATAAATAATCGCTTAAACGATTATATGCGTCTAGATTGTTTTAATCCGTAAAGTGATCGCTGTAATTTGACCGTACATATTTCATTAGACTTTGAGTCTAATGGCTCAGGAACTTTAAATCCTTCTAGGATTTTTATGTATATATTAAATCCAACGATCCATATAAACATGTTGTCACTACATCCATAAGGTACAATTCTAAATGATAAGAGACCGTTAGGCTCGTTGTGTACCTGAATGTAATTGTATTCATGACCGGAGAATATGTTTCTTCATAATCAACTCCAGGTCTTTGAGAAAAATCTTGTGTAACAAGTCGGGCTTTATATCGTGTGATTTCAACTTTTTCGCACGAAGACCCACTTGCACCCAATAGGTTTTATATATTTAGATGTAGTGACAAGAGATCCAACGACATCTCTTTTATTAAGGAAGAGCAATTCAATATATTGCACTTTTTTTTAATCAGGCCCTTGTTAGCACTGATATGGATCCTGGATCTGGATCATTATCATCAAATGCATTTTTCTACCGGGATGGCTTGACCGGTTATGCTATATTATAGCAATTAGCAAATCTCTGTTTGCTATCATAAATATTTTGCCATCTTTATTTTGTATGATATAATCATACATATGCGTGTCTCCATTTGTGGTTGGACATTCAATACCACATTTATTTATAGTCTCAATATAATAATTATAAAAATAAATATCTTTGAAACTACACGAGTTTCTTTGAGACTTTGGAGAACACGAAGCATCGATTATTATGAATCTGATGCATTTGGAAGTCGAGAGACTAGCTCATTTAGACCTTCCAATTAATTTGCACTGTCTAAAAATATATTGACCCGTGCTTCATATATTCTCATAAGAGAAATATATTTTTGATTTTAAAGACATATTTCAAAGTCTTTAAATCTCATATAACATAGATATTTATTCTTTACGAATAAAATAAATAAAAATAATTAAACACATAAATGTACAAAATAATAATTTATGGACTATAGCCTTTTCATACAAGAATTCAGGAGGTATCGCCTTCCATTAAGAATTCAATAAGCATAGCTTTTATTTGATCGTAGAGAAGGAGGCAGAGCCTACCATATATATCGATCAATCCGGAAAAAATATAAATTTTTATTTGATCGTTTGGAAGGTAAAACCTACCATATATGACGATCGATCCGGAAAAAGCATAGCCATTTATTTGATCGTAAAGGAGGCATAGCCTACCATATATTACGATCTATCCGGAAAAGACATAGCTCTTTATTTGATCGTAAAGAAGGCAGAGCCTACCATTTATAACGATCAAACCGGAAAAAGGCATAGTTTCACGATGTCTAAAATAATTATGTTCTATAAACATAAATAAAATTTAAATAATATAAATTTTACTTACCTCGTAAACGCTCTAGTGGTAAAGACATCGTGCTCGTAAACGCTCTAGTGGTAAAGACATCGTGCTGATAACGTGTTATAAATAATAACGAAAAGAGAATTATAAATATGTGTATATATGAACAAGAGAGAGAAAGGTAATAATAATTGAAGTAGAGATCCAGAGTTAGAAATGAGAAATACAACTCTTTGCTTTATTATCTTCTCTCACTCTACTTTTTCTTCTCTCATTGTTATTACTCTCTCTCACTTACAATGAACGATGGAACGTCTATATATAGGAGAATATGGATAAGATAAAGATGGGGTAGCTTGGAGAGAAAGAGATTTGGGGAGAAAGGAATAAATGGATAATTATCCATGTTTTTCAACACTTTTTTATTTTCTTATTTAATAAGTAAAATTATTTCAACGGAAGTTACTAATAAGAATCCTTTTTTCCTATTGTTGGGTTAAAGATTGTCCCAAACATTATAAAAAAAAACAAATGTTTTTTAACCTGCATATTTTATATATGTACGAAATATTTTATATATATCAAAGAGTTACAAAACATTAGTCTAATCTACAGATGATAGAGAATAGAGTACATGTATATGTGGCATAGATATACACATCAAACTATAACTTATTTACTAAAGCTTATTTTTCCGATTTCTTCTTCCCCCAAAAATCTGATGATCACAGAGGAAGACAATATAGTGGCTCGGGCAGGTTCGTTGGCATTTGTATTCCAACAACGTATCTCTGCGGAATATGTCTTGTAATGGACTTTGCGCGGTTATGAAACTTGCCGAGATGGTTTATCACAGAGAATCTTTCGAGGTCTTGGATTTCGAAGATGATGTCTAATATCGATGTAGTCCTCTCCAAGCTGCATACACAATTTGAAAAAAATGTATACTTCAGAAACACTGTCGTTTCGAATACAATTAATAGGTTGATTCATACCTCTGGAAGTCACTTTCAAGCTTATGTATTTTCCCCATAAAACCATTGACGAGTGAAGAATATCGTTGATCTTGATCACTAGCTTTCTTAGAAGTTTGATGACTGACAAAAAGTCTTTTTAGGGAAGTGAGCAAAGCTTAAGAAAATGAGATCAATCTAAGACTATAATGGAACTCACTTTATGCTCTTATACAAATCCGAGCGGCATTTGAGAGAACATGAATCAGCGAGGGTGATTCTCGACACAAAGTAAAGCACGATTTCGTAGTTGAGAGCTGCGTTTTCGCCCAAGAAAACAAACGCTGGTGCTGGTTGGAGAAGCTGTTGCATAAGATGTGTGGATAAAACAAGCCTCCTCTTTGAAGGAGATATCGCCTCATTTGGACCGACCTTATCATCGACGACGGTACCAATAACAAAGTCAAATATCTCTATATTTAAAGATAGATATATATAAGAGTATTGGTACCTTCTCACATAGCGTATTTGTCGCAAGGCTCCATTCTTGTTCTGAAATACTATAGAGAGCAAATGTTTATACGTCAAATATTTCCTCTTCTAGAATGTGTTATTAGAATTACTGTAGAAGACTATCCGAGGAAATGACCTGATGCTGTGACATAATTCTGAACCTTGCAGATATACTTTGTGCCATGGTGATTGTAGAAAAATTGAACTTTTGCGCTTTTTCGGTCTTGAAGCAACCATGTTTTGGTTTAAAATGTTTGATTTGGTCAGTCTAGAGTTAGACTTCCAAGCATAATTGAACATCCCCTGCTTTTTCGGATCATTGTCCGCCTTCGAATACCCTGCATTACACGATAAATGGCCAACAATTACAGATTTTGGCGGATATTGTCAAAATCTTCTAAAGAACATTTCATAATCCTTAATGTTTTCATTCCAACGATAGAGTATCTTCTACACTAGCATGTTTTTTTCCATCTAGGATCACTATTTGGTCACATTACTGAAACTCGTCAAAACAAGTATATTTATGTCAATGCACTTTTGCATCTCAATGCACCAAACTTTAAACATTCCAAGCTACAGAAGATTTACTTATATATAGATATATACACATATATAGCTTCCGATATTTCCTTCTGATTTACAAGATAGTTTTTTTTTTTTTTTTTTTTTTTTTCTTTTTTCAACATTTATGAGATAGTTTAAAACCCAAACAGAACAAAACAAACATTAAAAAAAAATGCTTTATTACTCAAATAGTGAATGCATGCAAAATTGAGAAGACGATTATTTTATTTTTTTTAAACATCTGAAAAAAAAACAGACAATCAGAGTCCAAAACAGAGATTTTCTAGAAGTTTCAAGAAATTGAGAGAAATTAAAGAAATAAACAACAATAGCAAGTAACAATATGATATCTAGAAAAGGCAGTGATATTTACCTATGAAGGGCATGATTATACTTTCTTAAAACTTGGCACTACAAAAAAAGATTACATTGATAGCACCTAAGCATAGCACGATTTTCGATTTTGCTATGAAAAAGACTATGCCGGATTGGAATACTCTATTATAGCATTTTATAAATGCTATGCCGAAATTTAACTATGCGGGAACTATTAGAGCCATTTTTTTCATCGATCCTAACACTTAAAGAAAAATCAGACGGTGCTTTTCATTTTCAATTGGATAGAGAGAGAGGAAAAAAAACAAAACTTTGAAAGAAAAAAAAAAAAGCTCTCTCACTCTCACCATCTTCGATCCTCTTCTCCTCCATATATCCTTGCCCTCTCCAATCTTCTTCTCCATTATGTTCTTTCATTCGATCTCCCTTGCCCCTCTCTCTCTCTCTCTGCAACTTTTCTCATCTCTTGCTTCCTAATTTCTTGTCTTTAATTAGTGTTCTCTGGTAGATCTGTGGGCAAATCGAAGGTGGTATGGGTTTGAGGTTATCGGCATCGCCTCTTGCTTGTTTGCGGCGGAGGATTTGGCTGGGCTTGGTGTCTTGCTTAGTGCTCGACGATTGTGGCTGAGTCTCCAATTAGGGCTTTTCGGCAATGGAATCAATCGGAGGTTAAGACAGCTGAAAATGAAGGAATCGTTGATGCTGGACCTGGTGATGATGAGTGTGAGACGAAGGAAGATATTTTGTTGACTTCGTCGACGACTTCAATCTCTCTGTCTCGACCGCCGCTTTATCCCTCGCAGTCTCCCTCTCCCTTTTTCCCCCTTTCCTTCGATTTTGTCATAAACCCTAATTTTACTTCTTTATTTCGTCTTGTTTTTGCTACAGGTTATCCTAAGAGATTCAAATCGAGAAGGGAAAAAATCTCTGAGCTTCTTTTCTATTGTAGAGTGAATCGATGCATCAGATGCGACCATCTCGAGCTTACGATTCCTGGGGACGACGAAGAGGGAGAGGCTAATTTGGGATGTGGAGTCGCCGGTGATGATGGTGTTACGAGGGTTGATGTTGATGAAGATTATGAAGAAGCTGGTGGTAGTAAAGAGAGCAAAGCTAATAGATTATAGATGAGGTTTTTGATCTAAAATCGCAATCAAAAATCTTTGTTGATTCCATTGATGTGAAGCTTGATTATGATTGTTTCTTGTTCTTGTGTTTGCAGCCAATCTCGGTGTTGCTCGAATCCTTGAGAAAGCTTCAATTGATGTCTTTGAATTTGGATATTCTTAAGGTCGGTCTCTAGTGGATTAGTGTATGAAGTTTGTTGTTGTTGATCTTAAGGTTTTGAGATTCTTCTTTCAGAGTACTGAAATCGGAAAGGCTGTTAATGGTTTGAGGAAACATGGGTTTTGATAAGATTCGCCAACTCGCAAAGACTATTATCCTGTATGAGTTTTATCTTTCGTTAAAGAACACGAAATTTGGCAATTTCTTTACTCTTTTAAATGTGCCATTAAGGTTTTCATGTGTATATGCAGTGAATGGAAGGAGTTGGTAGCAGAAACTCAAAGCTTTTGATGCAGACGCAAGAAGTGAAAAGCTCCAGGACCTTAACAAGAAGTGAGTGTGGGAATCAAAGAGTTTTAGTCGTATTCTTGAGCAGGGAAGTAACGGTTTTAATCCTTCTTTGTTCATGGCAGAAACTCAAAGCTCTTGATGCAGACGCAAAGTTCCAGTTTGCTAAGAGGAAACTTCAAGCGAGCTACCAACAACATGAGAACGGTTTGTTCCTTTACCTCTTGTGATTTTTTATTGTGAACATTTGTGTTTGCAGGTAGATTCAGGCTGGGACATTGATGAATAACTATGCACATATATTTGATGCAAAACCTCTAATAGGTTTGCCTCAGCAGGACCTCTAAAAGGAATTCTCAGGTATACAAATGAAGATGTTGTATCTCTTCTTTTTCTTCAAAGTGATATGAATATCCTGAGTTTTGGCTTTGTGGTTGATTTCGATTTTGTTGTAATAGGTCAAGTATGTTTGATGCCAATGATGGGATTCATTGAGCAAGTCCTTTGGCCAATATTTTGTTACTGTGATGAAATGACAAATCACGAGCTGATGATGGCGGGGAACCACGATATCTCGTTTAGGCAGGAGCAATATATGGAAGCTCGACAGAATTATGAGCATTTTAATTTTATTTCCATTTTTTTTGTAAAACTTTGATCTAACTCTTTTGTTGGTTTGTAATGTTAACAATTATGTAAACATATTTTGTTTAAGTTTAATTGTCTTTTCATTTTAATATTTTCCGAAAAAATAGCTTAAAAAAAACAAAATTGACCAAAATATATAATATAAAAGGATTATTATATTTAATATATATCTAACTAATAACAACAAATAAATGCTATTAAAGGTAGTAATGGCATTCGATTATTGCTATGAAACAATAAATAAAGACATTAAAAAAGTGCTATTGTAGATGAACATACTATAGCAGACAAAATTAATGCTATCGTAGGTGGGGTATCTACCATAGCTGCCGCAATCATAGCAGTTGTTATTTCGCTATGTATTACCTATAATAGCATTTTTTCCGCGCTAAGAATGTAAGTTTTTCTTGTAGTGTGGTGAAACTTCAGTTTCTGTCACGCATATTATTTCTGGGAAAATTGAGGGAGACAGTCTTTTTACCTGATCTGCAAGAAAATTCAGCATTTGAGAATGCATGCAGTAACTATGAAAATGAAATTATCTTTTATATGAACATGCAAAGAATTTTAACATCAAAAGACATATAACAAAGTCTGGAAAGTGACAAATTTCGAGAAAAAAAAAAGAGAAAAAATTTCGACTGAAATTACCAAGAAGAGACGATCAAGAGAGGTAAGGGAAAAATGTAGAGGAGCTTAGCTAATGGACGGTTGGTCCACTAAAGCTTAACTATATGGGCTCTAACCCAACTGTAGTCCAACATATTTCAACGAATGAAATTGAATTTAAAAGAATATTTCAAATTAACAAAATTATTTTTATTTTTTTTGTTTAGCTTAGGGCATCCGCAGTGGAGCAAGCTGAAGAGTGTTAGAAGTAATAAAAAAAGAAGAAAATTGTCTCTCTCTTCACATCCGAGTGTAACTTTACACTCGGGTGTAACACACTCTCCCTCTCTCTCTCTTTCTTTTTCTCTCTCTTTTCTATCTCTCTTTAAATTATAATAATAAAATAAAGTTTACACCCACTTTCACACACAAATGTGGGGCAATTTTTTTTGAAATTTTTGAATTTCTTAGACACACGAATTTAGATATTCGTAATCCAGATACATATACTCAATCATATGCATATGTTCATGTCATATTTGACCTCAACAACACTAACAAAAATCTAAAATAAATTATTCAAAATAATAATAATAATTATTTTAAAATTTTTGAATTTTCTAATCATGATTTAAGCTCTTAAATTCAATTAAAGAAACATTTTCTCACATTAATAGAGATCAATTAATTTTTAAAAGCAAAAAAATACATGTGTTACATATTCAAAAAATATAAACACAATAATATATTTACATAATTATTTTAAAGGATATAATGATTTATAAAAAGTTTATAATCGGAGGAAGAAAAAAAGAGCCTTATCTTCAATCCAGTATTCCTTTGCTACTTAAAGCCAACAATTTTCGAAACTAGTATGAGTCTTGTTCAAATCTCTTGATCCACGGATTCATATTTGATTGTAGTTACATTGTGTTAAATGTGTATCAAATTACAAAATTTAATGTAAGATGATATTTCTATGAATATTTGTGTAATTTGTGTTTACTGGTTTTTGGTTACTACTAGGTAAAATATATATATTTGATTAATTTTTTTTTTGTCAACAGCTTAAATTAGAGCTCAAAAGAGCCATTCTTGGGGAATGTTTTTTACATATGTGATATGAAGCGGTTCGGTACGAACTTGTCGAGCCAATTTATCCGCTTCCAATATATATTTGATTAAATTATTATAAACTTTTAATACATTTGAAAATAATAATAAAGTTGTTGTGTTTGGCTTTATCATACAAAATTCATAAATTTGTAAATTTAGATTGTTGACGAATTAACAATATTTTTTCATCTTATTTTATAAGCAGAAGCTTATTAAAATTCGTTTTATGGATTTTATATTATTATATTTGTTTTGTAGAATTTTTTTTTTTGTTGAAATGTGAAATTTATTGCTCAACAATTACAGGATTGTGCATGATAAATAAAATCAAGAATTGGTAGTAGCTTAAACATTTGAACATTATATCAATCTTACTTCAAACCATCGGCGAAGTAAACCTTCAAATTTATGTGGAGCTTTGTATCGAAGAGAGGAGATACGGTTTCGCATGACCCTATCAATGACGCCGTGAGTTCCGTTCTCGCCAAAACATTTAAGAATGGAGTCCATTATGCAATGTGAGGAGTGGATCAAACGATTTAATGTATTTGCACTACAAGAATAGTGAGTATCCTTAGCGTCCAAACAACGCTATTTAACGGTATGGTAGCGGAGTAGAAAACGCTATATCTGCGCCCATGATAATAGGTCGACGGTTTCCGATAGCGATTTTTTGTTGTGCTATATTTTGTTAATATATTATAGCGTGTATATTTTGTCATTAGTTATCTAATTACAGCGTTTATTTAATGTTACTTATAATATTTTAATAGCAGATTTAGTGCGCAATATATTCGAATGAAATAGCATTCTCAGTACGTAATGTATTTGATTGAAATAGCATTTATTAATCTGCAATTTATTCAACAAAAATAGCATTTATAATAATGCAATATTACCGAAGCTTTTTTGTATTAATGAAGAACATTACAATTGCGTTTGAGAACATTTAGGTTCAAAACCAAATCGAAGTAACTGTTACACAAACCATAAGTTTCAACTTAACCTAGCTACCTAACAGACCTCATCAATTGTTAACCTAGCTACCTAACAGACCATAAGTTGCAATAGTCCAGAAACTTCTTCACAGGCTTGTTGTTGTTACCACTTCACAGTCTTCTCTGATCTCGTCCTTCGCTGTTAGTCATGGCCAAGAACAAGAAGGCCTGAAACATTTAGATATCAATGATCAGAAAAAGAAATTTGCCTTAGATGCTAATCTCCACAGAAACATTTTAAAACCAAACGAATAATGGACTAAAGCAAAGACAAACAAACTGAACATAACTAAAGCAAAGAGACTGGTGTCTAATAATGGACTAAGCAAAGAGACAAGAAATTGAACCTTATTGTCAGCAATTATAGGATATGAAGACGAATCTGCAGCCATAACCACAAACTCTGTTATTCCACAAGAAAATGAATATTACAAAAATCGAAACTAATGTAAACGTAAATGCTTAGCTCATGGTGTAGATATTTACCGTGAAGGCTGATTGGTTTAGATGGAGATTAACAAGAGTGAACCCGTCTTCTTCTTTCACACCATTTCCTTTGTTTGCCCAATTACACCTGAAAATTGGAATCTGGAACATGTGATAATCCAGTAGTATGATCTCAGTTATTACCCCATAGTATACTTGAAACATCCACTGTATAGAGGAGTTTCAGCATCTTGAAGTTTTTTTTAAAATTCAGATTCTTCTTTGCTATATTCATCCCAAGATGCCTCACCATTACGGTCCCAAGATTGTGTGTTGTCTTCATGATCACCCTCAAAAAAGGTATTTCTAACCAGCTCATAAGTTTCACCTACATAGCTCGGATTCCTTACATCCCCATGATTAATCCAACAATTGTTTCTCTTATACTTCTCATCCATTCCCCTAATCACTAGATGCTCCAAAACTATATCTAATTGTTGGTGACACAGATTACGACAATCACTACATGGACAAAACATTTCTGCAGGATTACCTAAAGTCTTTGCTGATTCATTAACAAAATTCCTTGCACCCTCTTCATATTCAAGGCTAAGCCTTGGTAGCCATACCCAAGACTTGTCCATCTATAAAAACAACACTACAAATTAAGCTGTCTTAACTCATGGAACGTTTGCCATGACAGAAACAAAATTATAAAACTTCAACATGACAGATTTTGTTCATGGCAGATTTATATATGACAGATTTCTATTAAAAACTCAATAAAAAAAAAAACAGAGAATGTAAGATACAATTAGCAACAACAGAGACTCTTTGATTTACTCAAATAAGAACAATAACCATCAACAGATAATCATCAACAGAGACTCTTAGATTTCGTAATAAAACAGTAATTAGCAACAAAAGAGACTAACTGATTTTAGTAATTAGCAACAAAAGAGAAAAATCAGAAAACATGAATTGATTTTCGTAAACTTTGATTTCAGTTTTTCGGATGTCAAATGCATTATACAAATCGGAAACCATGAATTGATGTGAAACGAAATAGATAATTTGACATACCTTTGAATTTTGGTTTCGTTTCTGTAGGGATTTGGAAAGAAATCGAGAAAGAGATTTCGATGGTGAGATCGGCGAGATTGGTAGATTGGTAAATAATGAGGCACAAATTTATATGGAGAGATTTCGATGGTGAGATCGACAGATTTCGATGGCGAGAATGAAAGTCGATAGTGAGATCGGCGTGAAGGAGAGACGATGGCGTGATCGGCAAGAAGAAGAGACGACGGCGTGAGAGAATAAGTGTTTCGATGGTTTGTTTTCAATAAGAGATCATCTAATAATCAATTAAACCAGGAAATGTAATGTAAATATAATTATTAATTAAACCGGACCATGTTCTCAAAAATAAGTGTTTATAATTTAATGATTGATCTGTATCTGTATCAAAATAAACCAAATATAATTCTTGGTTTTTATGTTTGATCTGTGTCAAATAGCTATAAGGATTGACAATACTTATAAAGGAAAGAAGATAATTGATAATTAAAATCAGAATAAGTATCAAATTCAACAACCAAAAGCTGATCAAATATCGTACCAAAAGCAACACCAGATTAAGTTTCAAATTCAACCAAAAGCATAAGTAAACAACATTTGTTTCAGAGAACTTAATAATTCCAATACATAACCAAGCTTTGCTAGACAAAACGATTTGCCTCCAAATTGATTTTCAAGAAGGCGCGGTTTTTTTTTCTTTTCGCGGTATAGCGTTTATTACGCGGTAATGCAATAAATGTTGGTGTTATTAAAACATTCTAGCTAAAAAAAAAAAATCGTTGAAATTTTTTTCCAACATCATAAGTCATAGCGTTTACATTTTCTCAAACGCTATCCTAAATGTAGGGCTAATTCTAATATAGCAGAACCACATCAATTGCTATCTTCTAATGCTAAGGATACTCACTATTCTTGTAGTGTTGACCAGTCTGGTGTTATGGATGATCCGAGAAGATTTCCACACAACCTTGTCCAAATAGTGAATATGTTGGGACAAGCGAAGTATAGGTAATCTCTCGTCTTAGGGGACCTCCTTGTTTTTCATCATTATTAAGTAGTTCATTGAAATCTCCGACGATTATCCAAGAGTCTCTTCTATTACTTGTAGTTCTTTCTAATCATTCCCACAACTCATTACGGTGACTCAGATTGGGATGTCCATACACAAAGGAGTAATAGAAACCACTTCCATTGCATTTGACATAACAATATACAAGATTTGCGGAATGAAAATAAACAGATATATCTACAGACTACTTCCAATACATAGCTAATCCCCCCCCCACCCCCCCCCCCCCCCCCCCCCACCCACTTAAGCCAACTAGTTGTAAAGAAACATAAGAGAAGAGACCTAATTCACCACCAACATCCCTTACTTCGTGATCACACTGTTTTGTCTCCGATAGGCAAATGATGTCCGGGAGATACTTTTGATTTATCTCCTTAAGGCGTCGAACTGTCAAGTCACTGCCTAGACTTTGACAAATCATACGACGATTATACTAATCAGTGATATTAAGATTTGATTTTTATAATGATTGTATTAATCTTCGATTTTGATCACATATTACTCCTTCCGTTTATAAATAAGTATCGTTTAAGGTTTTGACTTTTGACACACATAATAAAAAAAACATTACAATTTTGACTACATTGTATTTAAATGCTATTCAAATTATAATATCTAATGTGATTTAGATTATGATCGGTAATGTGATTATGATATCCAGTGTAATTATAATTTAATTATGATAATCTACAACGTGTTAATGATGACAAATTTTGTCTCAACATATCGGTTTCCAAGTGAAAGATGAGAAGGACAACAACACTTGTTGCTAGGTATCCAACAACATCCTCAACAAAAAAACTTTAATGGATATATTCGCAGTCTCCTTGACAAAGTTTTCCATCAAAGAAAGTAAAGCTTCCAAGCACCATAGTATCAGTATTGGCTAAGACTGGACGAACAATATAATATGCTTTTAAACTATATTAATTTAATGCAAAACTCAAAATTTTAAACATTTTTGCTACAAAACTAAACCATAAAAATGTAAGGGTGAATTTGCCCGGTAGCCATATTTGGACCAATAATAAAGAATATAGCCATCTAATTTGAGAAATTAAGCAAGTAACCAAAAACCCTAAAAAGTTACAAGCCCACCCTTACATTATTTATCTATTTTCTAACTTGCCACAACTATGGAACCCAAAATCTTGTCTTCGTCGGAGCTACGACTTTTGCAATTAGCGGAGCTGTTATTACAGCGAAGTCATCAACGATCTAGTACGGCCACCGGAGCACTCGTCGTCGGAGTTACCACCATTGCTATCGCCTGCACAGCCGTTGCAATCCCATAACACCGTCCTCATCTCCTCTCTGATTCCACTCTTCCGACTTGTTTTATGTTGCAGGATTGGTGAGATGTGAGATTTGGTAATTGGGGATGATGACGGTGACGGCGAGATTCGGTTGGGCTTGTAGAAACCCAGAAAAAAGAAAGATGGAAGAAGAGAGTAAAATTTACACAGGGACAAAATTGTCCTAAAATACAGAAAATACAAAGCATATCAACTTTTTTTTGTTGGGTGTTAGTTATTTAATTAATGTTTTTTTTGTAGTCACTTTCGCAAATTTCTCAAAATATAATGTTGTGACAAATAATACATGAAAAACAATGATGTCAGGCATTATTGAACTGAAAACTTTCATTGTTTTTTTATTACATAATGTTTAATCCTTTAATGTTATTGAAATTATAAAATTTAATGCAATTTAGATTACGATAGGTAATGCGATTATGATATTCAATACGATTCCGACTCAATTTTAGTATTCTACAATCATGATATGATGCATTCATATTTGATTTTGATTATGTATTATGATATTTTGATTCAAATATGATATATTGATATTACTAGGCCTTGAGTGACTGTAGATTTAAAAGCAGTTTTTGGTTTTGCATGCGAAAACCAGAATTATCCATTCATGATTTTAATAAAAGTAGATTGTCTAGAAAAATAAAGAAATCAGATTTTAAGAGATTTTACATCTACTTTTCTGGAGTCCAAAAACTAAAATTTATGGGTTTTATAACAAAAATTACATGACATTTGTTTCTTAATGTTTTAAACACAAAAAAAAACTAAAATTCAAAATACATAGCATAAGGAGTAATATAAATTTCTTAAGATAATTATATATATAAAAAAAAACTAAACAAATTAGCATTCAAGATTTTGCAAAAAATAAAATCTACACTAAAAACCATAAATAAAAATCCAAAAAACAGAAACCGAAAACTAAAATCCAATTAAAAACTGCAAAACATTCATGACATAGGTATTGTTTTTACTGGATTTGATTATGATGTTTGATGTGTTAAGTATCTTTTTCAATTTTATTTTATGACGAAGATGCGTGAACAATGTATTACAATACTAAGTACATAAGTCCAGTTTGGACCTGCAGTTGAGGCTCGATGCAGTGATATGCGGTAGAAAGAAGAGGCTTCAACCAGTTGCCTTCTCGTCTACTAAAATCCTCTCTTCTATATTCTTTCTTCAGAGATTTCATCATTTACCTCGTCGATAACAAATTGATCTGTAATGTCACCATAACTGTTTGCTTTCGCTGAAATTTCTCCTCATGGATTTTTTTTTAAGATGCTTTGACAATCTGCCTATAGACAAATGATTCATTCAATTTGTATTCATTGCGTCGTAGATTAGGATAATTTCAGCTATTGCAACCAAATCGAGACAACTCCATCTTTTTTTTTCTATTGAGCCAGTATGAGATTAAAATGCTTCATTTTTAATCGTTGGCTTAATTTTTTTTAAAAAAATCTCGGAGAATAGAATCAACAGCCTAGATTGCTCAAGCCAAGTCATCCATCTAAGTTGATTTCGATTATGGGTGATGTGGAAGATCATTGATTTAGTTCTTCCACTAATAGTGTTGATCGGTTGGATTCTTAGAATCCTATTCATTTTTTTTGTGCAACAAAATCTTCTAGATAAGTTTGTTAGGTGTTTTCTACTTTGACCTACACGATTTATGTAGGTAATTCGATTTTTTTACTGGTTCAGGTTTAAAAATGCATGATACCATTTTTTTGGGTATAAAAATGCATTTGGTAAAATGTTTGGGTTGATTTTGGATTTTTTTTTTCTAAAAATAAACAGACTTGAGAATTGAGACTTAACGGCCAAATCAACTCAAACAATTTGCCGGATGCTTTTTCCAACCCAAACAGTGGCACCATGCATTTATTGAATTTGAACCAATAAAATTTTCAAATTACCAACCTAAACCATATAACCATTAGTTGATTTCTACAGTGACTTTAACGGTGCTGAGTCAGACGACATCGTTGCGACGATGTAGCGACATTTTGACAACTTAAAGTTGATGTTGACATTCACATGGTTAGTAAACCGTTAAACAATACTTAGTTTTAAGTTCAAGTGTTCGGCACGGTGTCGTCTACCTTAACACTGTTTGACGGTTTACTAAAACCGTGAAGATCGATGTAAAAATCGGCTAACAGTTATTTGGTTCATGTTGCTTATTTGAAAATTTTGTTGGTTCAGGTTCATAATTGGAAAATACATGCAGCCAATTCTTTGGTTTGATTTTGGCCCCGCCACTGTCCCCCACTATTAAACTCTTCCAATTCTTTTATTTTCCCCATAAAACCCCCAAACTCTTTTCTGTCTAACAATTTAACCCAATTTTTAATTGAGAGCCCAAAAAATGAAAAGCTTTTTAATCTCTTCGAAGAAAATTTTGATGCCTCGCCGACTGGGTTCTTGCTTCCTCGGCATCGAAGGAAACGGAGGAGACGACAGTTACTTGATAGAACAGAAAAAATCGGTTTTCACCTGAGAAAGAGAAAGACGAAACGACAAGAGCACAAGAGATCGTGACATTGAACCGTAATTAATACAGTTTCTGAGTGGCAAAGTGGGTTGAAGACAAACTAACCAGTTCGCAATGGCATGGAATGGTAAATAATAGAGTTTTTAGATGGCATTAGGGTCAGACAAAAATTAGGGAACAGTTACAAATGGGGAAAATTCTAATTGTAAATAGTGAACGTACTAGTTCCCTAATTATGTTTGAAAAAGTGACTATTTTGCAACTTATCTCTATTTTATATATGTACGAAATCCTATACTATTATTTGGGGAGTACACTTTATAAGATACCCTTAACTAACCTTCCCTTTTGTAAGAATTTACTTAAGAATGCCATTAGAAATAAAATTTTATAGAGTAAATTAATTCAACTCATTAAGGATAAACAAGTCAAATACCTATTTTATGCAATTTAATTAATTTAATTTAATTATAAAAACGAAAATCTATTATTAATTTTTTTAAAAAGAATGACCAATCAAAATGAACATATAAGATTTGATATCTAATTTATCACATTAATTTGTTATTAATCATTATACTTCACCTCTCATATTTATATTATTCCATTTCTATAAAATAAATAAATTATTATATCATCTACATAATAAAAAAAAAAAGTAAATTTTTTTCCGCATATACAAAGATTTGAATTTTTAAAAACGAATATAAATTGTTCAATGTATGAAAAAAAACAAATTTAACGGGTCAAAAATTCATATTTGAGTAATATATTCCTTTTTTAATATCATCAATACTTAACAGATCAAAAAGTTAAGAAATATAAATACTCTAATTTGATTTTTTGAAACAAATATTTATAATAGGCGGCGGGTTAAATATAATGTATTATATGATGAAATGAGTTATGATCCTTATAACTATTTGAATATTTATATTTAATTTCATATATATATAGATATATTTTTAAATTCATAATTTTACATACTACAATAAAATTTTTAAAGATTTTAATTTGGAACATTTAAAAAAAGTTTAATTTAATATATTAAAGAATATCATAAATATTTAATAGATTAAAAAGATAAAAAAAATTATAAATACTAATTTGATTTTCTAAAAAGATATGTTTAATATATTTATAGTAGGCGGCTAGTTAAAAGTAATGTATTATATGATAGAAAGTTATGATCCTTATAATAGACGATATTTTAAGATTATATGATGAGATGAGTTAAATAAGGTTTGACACTTCTAAATATTTGAAAATTTAATTCTGCAAGCAATTTTGGAAATAATGAATAATACATTGTGCCACAATATTTTCATAGGGATTGTAAAATGAAAATATAGACTCCACACACGGATCGAATTTGGTGTTATTATATACCAAATATATGTTCATAACATATTCGATTATGTGAATAATTGGTAAATTCCGTAATTAGCTCAAACAAATCTCTATTTCAACAACCAATGAATTAGAATTTGAAAAAATAATTTCCTAAATTAATTCAAAATAATCTACGTTTTATATGCGATTCATTTATGATATTTTGATTTTTGATCTAACTAAATTATATGCACTCTCATTTTGTGGTTGTTAACATAAATTAACTCATTGTTCAAACAATATTATTTTTTTTGAAAATAATTTTAATTTCCGTTCTCATATCTTTAAAAAATATATCCATAATTGAGGATCACAGAAAAATAAAAATATATTCATTCTAATATTATATATATGGACTGACATAAAAAAATTAATATTTTTTACTTACTATTATAATATATCACGATTTTATTCTATAACTATATAATATATAAATTTTGTAATAAATGAAATTCAACCCGTACTATAGTACGGGTGATGATCTAGTATTATATATAGATATATCAAAGAGTTACATAACATTATATTAGTCTAATTTAAAGATGATAGAGTACATTACATATATATGTGACATAGATTTATGCAGTCAAAACTATATAGTAAAGCTTATTTTTTCTGATTCCCTTAAGAATCTCTGATGGGTATACACATCAAATTAAATCATTTGTGATGATCACAGAGGAAGACAATATAGTGGCTCGGGCAGCTTCATTGGCATTTGTATTCCAACAACGTATCTCTGCGGAATAGGTCTTGTAATGGTCTTTGCGCGGTTATGAAACTTGCCGAGATGGTTTATCACGGAGAATCTTTCGAGGTCTTGGATTTCGAAGATGATGTCTAATATCGATGTAGTCCTCTCCAAGCTGCATACACAATTTGAAAAAAATGTATACTTCAGAAAAATTGTCGTTTCGAATACAATTAATAGGTAGACTTCCAGCTTATGTATTTTCTCCATAAAACCATTGACGAGTGAAGAATATCGTTGATCTTGATCACTAGCTTTCTTCAAAGTTTGACGACTGACAAAAATTCTTTTTAGGGAAGTGAGCAAAGCTTAAGAAACTGAGATCAATCTAAAACCATAATGGAACTCACTTTATGCTCTTATTCAAGTTCGAGTGGCATTTGAGAGAACATGAATCAGCGAGGGTGATTCTCGACACAAAGTAAAGCACGATTTCGTAGTTGAGAGCTGCATTTTCTCCCAAGAAAACAAACGCTGGTGCTGGTTGGAGAAGCTGTTGCATAAGATGTGTGGATAAAGCAAGCCTTCTCTTTGATGGAGATATTGCCTCATTTGTATCGACCTTATTATCAGACGGTAACAACAACAAAATCAAATCTCTTTGTGAAGATAGACATGGAAATTACTAAAGGAAAAAATGAAAAGTATAAGAGTATTGAAACCTTCTCACTTAGTGTATTTGTCGCAAGGCCCCATTCTTGTTCAGCAATTCTATAGAGAGTAAATATTTAAACGTCTAATATGGTGAAAACAATATATATAACATAATCATCATCAAGATTCAAGAATGTGGTATTAGATTGGTCTGAAGAAATGACCTGATGCTGTGACATAACTCTGAACCTTGTAGATATACTTTGTGCCATGGTGATTGTAAGAAAATTGAACTTTTACGCTTCTTCGGTCTTGAAGCAACCATGGTTTGGTTCAGAGTGTTTGATTTGGTCATTCCAGAGTTAGACTTCCAAGTATAATTGTATATTCCTTGCATTTTCGGATCATTTTCCGCCTTCGAATAGCCTGCATTACACAACAAATGGCCAACAATTGCAGAATTTTGGCAGGCATTGTTGGAAGATTTTGAAAATTTGAAAAATCTTCTTAATGTTTTTTTTTTTTTTTTTTTTTTGTTTTTTTTTTTATCTTCTTAATGTTATCATTCCAACGATGCATTATCTTCGATTCTAGCAGTTTTTTTTTTCCATCTAGGATCACTATTTCCTCACATAACTGAAACTCTTCAAAAAGTGTATATATCTGATTTTGACCCCCAAAAAAAGTGTATATATATATATTTTATAGACAAATGAAGAATTAACTTAGATATACGAGATAATTAATTTAAACCTCCCAACAAAACAAAAACAAACAATAGAAAGAAAAAGAAGACTGATTTGTTACAGAAATAGTGAATGCATGCAAAAAAATTCTAAAGAAGAAATATCCTTTTTAAGAACATGCAAAGGATTTGAGTTTCTGGAAAAAAACTGAAAACAGAGCCAAAAATGACGAATTTCAAGAAGTTTAAAAACAAATCGGCGAAATTAAAGAATCAAACAACAATAACAATATCCAGAAAAGGCAGTGAGATTTACCTAAGAAGAGCATGATAAGACACTGGATTCTGATTATACTTTCTTAAGATTTGGAGAAATTGCAGTTTCTTTTGCTGTCATAATTTTCCGGGAATATTGAAGGAGAATGTCTCGTTACCTCTGTAAAAAGATTTAGCATTTGAGAATGCATGCAATAATTATTAAAACGAAATTATCTTTAACATCTGATTTATGAACATGCAAATGATTTTAACATATGAAAACAGACAACAGAAGAGTCGAGAAAGTGACAAATTTCGAGAGAAAAAAAAAATTCCAGAAAGCAAATGTGTTAAGAGGTTTGAGCGGTCAGGTCAGTCCACTAATGTACAAGAGAAGAGCCAATGAATGGTCAGACCACTAAATACTAACCCAACTATAGTTCCAACACATTCAAAATATTAAATGAATAGCCATGCCTACTAAGGAAAAAAACTAAACACTCGCCTACGTTGCTGAATTTTATAGAAAATCTAAGAGGCTATATTTGCTAATTGTATTAATTATGTTTATCATATAATAAGTACTATTGAAGCAATAACTTTAGAGAGATTAATACAAATAATAAAGGAAAGTAATATAACGTGCAATATATACAAGAAATCTTGAATTTTCACACGTACTTTAAGGCAATATTTCAAAGTCTTCTTTTTTTACTTCTGTTTTTTTTTCTATCTCATTAAATCTGTTTTTTCTCACTTCTTTACCACCTTCATTTTTTTGTTAATCATCTTTATCCAACTTTATTAATAATTTTTCTATATTAGATACCACATTTTGAATATTACCATTATTTTTTAAAAATTTTGTAACTTGTTAACATCATACATTATACTTTTTGAGTGGTAACACAACAACGACACTAACACAAATTACTAGACTACACGTTATAATCAACCTAAATTCTATTTTTTGGTTTTGTAATTATTTTGTTCAAAAGTTATTTTATAAGTTTTGCTTAAAATTTTGTAAATTTATTATTAAATTTTAAAAAGTAAAATATGTTTTTTATTGCATAATGTTTGATTTAAATATTAAACTATATTTTGTCGCCTATGGCATCAAAATTCCTTGGCACGGCTCTTAACCAGTATGAATCTTGTTCAAATATCTTGATCTACATTTCTGGTATGATTTATATTTGATGATTTTGATTACATTGTGTTCATTGTTAACTTTGATTCGTCATCATCGTTTCTCTGCCTCTCATGTTTCTGTTTTTTTTTTTTAATCTTTTCATCACAGTTATTAAAATAGGTTTATGAACCCTTGGTTTTTTTATTTCTAGTTACTCTTATGTAAATATTCTTTCGATGATAAATGAATTTGGTGTCCGGTTAAATGTGTTTTTTCGTGAACTCAACCTGCTACTTTTGTAAAATTGTCGCATCACTTGAATCTTTATGTCCCATGATTAGTAGTTTTATACCATGTGTTCATCTGGCTAATAGGCGCCTTATGCCTATTATAGTGTTAGTGTACCGGAATAGTTTTAGGCATATGGTTCAGCATATTTAAGATTAATAAGGAATCATCCATAAGAAAATATTACTGCCCTGTGGAATGAACTTTCTTACTACTTCATAACCAAATGTTAGAATTAGTAAGAACTAAACAGACTAGCTAAGATTATTTGGCTTTTTAAAATCTCACCAATTAATGTTTTAAGATTCTTAGGAAAGCTATGTTTTAACCCTCTTAAGTATAATAAAATTGTTTTCGACAAAAAAAAAAGTATAATAAGATTGCAAGGGAGTGAAGATCTATTTATTGGACTGAATGACACTAATTCACATTCTTTTGCTATTTTAAAATAAAATTCCTTATAGAGTGGGTGAGCATGTCTTTCTCGTTGTGACATATTCTTTGATTTTGTCGTTCACAAAGTCTTCTATAAAATACCACTTTGTCTTTTAGATATTTTGGTTATAGGAAATATTCATAAAGCTTCTCTCCCGAAAGAGTCAAAGTGTGCATCTAATATATACAAAGCGTCTTTGTGAATCCTTCCACCACCATGAAAGTTCTTGATCCTCTCTTCACCTTACTAATGAATCCTTATTTTTTCCTTGGCATTGGTGTAGCTGCAATAGGCTTCTTCATGCTTTTTAGAATATTCAGATTCCAACAAGAAAACAAAGAAATTGATTGTTCTTCTGCATCTCCATCACCAGCTTCTCCATCTTCGTCGTCTCATAACTGGACACATCAAGTCTTTCCAAGCTTCCGCGGGGAAGATGTCCGCAGAAACTTTCTTAGTCATATTCAAAAAGAGTTTCAGAGAAAGAGAATCACACTATTCGTTGATAATGAGATCAAGAGAGGAGAATCCATTGGTCCTAAACTCATACAAGGGATTAGAGGATCTAAAATCGCGCTTGTCTTGCTTTCTAAGAACTATGCTTCTTCATCGTGGTGTCTTGACGAATTGGTGGAGATCATGAAGTGCAAAGAAGAATTGGGTCAAACAGTGTTGCCTATTTTCTATAAGGTTGATCCATCTGATGTTAAGAAGCTTACCGGAAAATTTGGGAGTGCTTTCAAAAGTATTTGCGCCGGTAAAAGAAATGAGGTTATTAGAAAATGGAGACAAGCTCTAGCGAAAGTTGCAACAACCACCGGTTACAGTTCTCGCAACTGGTTCGTCTTTCTGATTTTCATATGCTCTTAATCTCTCTAAAACATAATAACATTTGTTTATATTCATCCAAGAAATTATATTTTTGAATGTGTATTTTAACTTTTCATGACTAATATAATGGATTTATGTATTGATCCTCCATCTTAATTAGGGATAATGAAGCGGACATGATTGAAAAAATAGCCTCTGATATATTGAAAATGTTGAATTATACTTCTCCATCACGTGATTTTGGCGGCTTAATTGGGATGGAAGCTCATATGAAAGAAATGGAACAGTTGTTATGCCTAGACTCTGATGAAGTGAGGATGATAGGGATTTGCGGTCCGTCTGGGATTGGGAAAACCACCATTGCCAGAGTCTTATTTAACCAGTTTAACGACCGTTTTGAACTAAGTGCCTTTGTGGAGAATATCAAAGAGTTAATGGATAGACCACTGTGTTCTGATGACTACAGTACAAAGTTGTACATACAGAGACAATTTATGTCTCAGATAACCAACTATAAGGAAATCGAGATTCGTCATTTAGGAGTTGCACAAGATATGTTACATGACAAGAAGGTGCTTGTTGTTCTTGATAGCATCAATCAGTCAATACAACTAGATGCTATCGCAAAAGAAACTTGTTGGTTTGGTCAAGGAAGTCGGATTATAATCACAACGCACGATCAAAAACTTTTGAAGGCACATGATGACATCAACCATATTTACAAAGTGGGTTTTCCATCAGCAGGTGAAGCTTGTCAAATATTTTGTATGTATGCTTTTGGACAAAAGTTCCCTAAAGAGGGTTTCGAAGATCTTGCATGGCAAGTTACAAAACTTTTAGGAGGACTACCATTGGGACTAAGAGTTATGGGCTCCCATTTCCGAGGAATGTCTAAGCAAGAGTGGATAAATGCACTACCACGGTTAAAGACTCGCCTTGATTCCAGTATTCAAAGCATTTTAAAGTTCAGTTATGATGCCTTATGGGATGAAGATAAAGATTTATTCCTCCATATAGCTTGTCTTTTCAACAATAAAAGGACTAGCAAAGTGGAAGAGCATCTTGCGCATAAGTTCTTGGATGTAAGGCAAGGGTTGTACGTATTAGCTGAAAAATCTCTCATATCTATTGATACTGAATGGATAAAGATGCATAATCTGCTAGAGCAATTGGGTAAAGAAATTGCCCGTCATGAGCCTGGGCACCAATCCATTTGTGATCCTGGGAAGCGTCAATTGTTAGTTGATGCTAGAGATATTTGTGAAGTATTAACTGATGACACGGTTAGTTCTATTATTAGTCTTCCATTTCCTTTTGCTCCCTACATATTAAATTCATTTGATAACTAACCTTCACTAGTTATCTACATTTTTACGGTTCTCTTTCAGGGCAGTAGTAGTGTTATAGGCATACATTTCGACCCATATGAGTTGTTAGAAGAATTAAATATAAATGAGGGAGCTTTTGAAGGAATGTCCAACCTCAAATTCTTAAGATTCAAGTGCACATACGGTGACCAGAGCGATAAATTGTACTTACCGAAAGGTTTAAGTTTGCTATCTCCAAAACTTAGATTACTACAATGGGGATGCTTTCCGATGTCATGTTTGCCTTCCAATTTTTGTACGAAGTACCTTGTCGAGCTAAACTTGCGGTTCAGCAAACTTCATAAGTTGTGGGAAGGAAATCTGGTACATAATTATTTTGTGTTTCTTTCTGGTTTTAATTTTTTTTTTGTCTGATTTTGTTTTTATGATATGTTTGTTTTCTTACATCTTTTAAGCTTCAAAAAGGAGTGACCTTAACACTCCGTTTTTATGATTTGGGATTTTTATTTTATTTTTCTTTACTAGTAAACGTGTTCATTTATGTTGCCTTTGTTTGATTGTACAGCCTCTTAAAAACCTCAAGTGGATGGATTTGAGTTACTCGAAAAAACTAAAGGAGCTACCTAATCTCTCAACCGCCACTAAACTTCAAGAATTGTTTCTCATTGACTGCACAAGTTTGGTGGAGCTCCCCTCCTCTATCGGGAATGCCATTAGTCTCCAAACATTGCACCTTGGTGAATGTAAAAGTATAGTGGAGCTCCCCTCCTGTTTTGGTAATGCCATTAATCTCTCATGGTTGAATCTCTCTGGATGCTCAAGTTTGCTGGAGCTGCGTTCTTCTATTGGAAATGCCACTAATCTCGAGATACTGCATATGGATATGTGCACCGATCTAGTGAAGCTACCCTCCTCTATTGGAAACCTTTATAAATTGAGAGAGTTTACTTTAAGAGGATGCTTAAAGTTAGAGATTCTTCCTACCAACATCAACTTGGAATCACTCGATGAACTTAATCTCACTGATTGTTTGTTGTTGAAAAGATTTCCCGAGATCTCCACAAACATCAAACATCTCTATCTCAATGGAACTGCAGTAGAAGAAGTGCCTTCGTCGATCAAGTCATGGTCTCGTCTTGATGACTTGCATATGTCATACAGTGAAAGCCTTAAGAAATTCCCTCATGCTCTTGATATCATCACAACGCTGTACGTTAACGATTTAGGAATGCATGAAATTCCACTGTGGGTTACGAAAATCTCTTGTCTTCGGGGACTTAAACTCAACGGATGCAAGAAGTTGGTATCACTCCCACAGCTTCCAGATTCCTTATCATACCTAGAGGCAGTAAATTGTGAGTCATTGGAGAGACTCGATTTCTCCTTTTACAATCCAAAGATATATCTCAACTTTGTTAACTGCTTCAAATTGAATAAAGAAGCGAGGGAACTCATCATCCAGACTAGTACTGACTATGCGGTCTTACCTGGTAGAGAAGTGCCGGCAAAATTCACTTACCGAGCTAATATTGGAAACTCCATGATAGTAAACTTGAATGATAGGCCTCTTTCGACAACCTCAAGATTTAAAGCTTGCATCTTGCTGGTTAATAAAGGTGACAAGGAGAATGAGGCAAATGGAAGGGATTTGATGGTATCTTATCGCATAATGGACAAACATAATCTTAGCGTCGTTCCATGCAGACCTACATACCACTTTATCCGGCCTCCCACTTTAGCAGAGCATTTGTACACCTTTGAATTTGAAGCGGATGTGACGTCCAACGAGCATTACTTTGAGTTTAAAGTCGACAATAACGAGATGGTGATAAAAGAATGTGGAGTACTCCAACCATAAGTCTCTTCATGTTCATGTAGATGAAGAGAGATTTAGAGAAAGCGAGTGGAGGTTTATCATGAGAATCAATACTCCCATTTTAAAGTCGCGAGTCTTGGTTAAGTTGTTACTCGATGTGCACTTTTTAACGTTTGGTGTTGGTTTAGTTGTATGTACAGAGAACTTATGTGTAACACCAACTCTTATGTGATTTTCAAAAAGAGAGAGGAAAAAAAATAACTTGCTGTCGACATTTCTCATTTTTAAATTTTCCCAATAAAACTCCAATTATTTTTTATCTATAAAATTAACCTAACTGTAGTCGAGAAACCAAAACTTCTAAAGAAACCCACAAGTTTCATTACTTAGGCAAAACTTCTAAAGAAACCGATTTGCATTCCCTTGAATCCTTGTTCTCTGCAATTTGGAGTTTCTTGAATTCTTCTCGTCGTAGTCTTTGAATCCTAAAGGAACAATCTTTTGTGTCAGATAACGGCTCTAAGATGACAGAGGACAAAGATGAGGCTAGGGTTTCTCCAAGCGCTACAACGAACGATACTTCTCGAACGAGGCAAAGGTATCAAATTTCATTGTTTTAACCATTCAATTATCCACCTAATCACATCTTTATCGTCTTCAATCTGATACATCTTTTCGTGAAATCTTTTACTAATAAAAGGAATAGTTTGAGGCCTCTCAACCTATCCACATCAGATTTTCAATCCTCTCTTCTCAAGCTGCCACTTCATCCTATTCCCTATTTACTTCAAAATTACCCCCAAATTGCCATGTCATCAAATACTCAAGACTTCTCTCACGCATAATAACCTTGAGAAATTTGGGGTTTCCAACGAAGAGAAAAACATTGATTCCGAGAAAGTCGAACCGTTTCAGCTTCCTACCATTCTTCTGTTACTCTTACAAGGTGTTAAGATCTCACAAACAAATCTCTCCACATATATCATTACAAGTTTTCTCCCCACCCTCAGGCCTCAGCATATTCAATTTCGAGTTTCAATAGAAATCAAATCCCGCAGAAGGAATACAACATTGAAATACAAAATCAGGTTTTTCTTTTCTTCGAATCTCATATTTTTCACGGAATGATGCAAGTTGATCGGTTTCTTTCTCATTAGATTTTTTTAATTGGTCTACTTTGGTTTCTAATTTTTGGTCTGGATACAACCATGGCGCCCCATGGTAGACACTGCAGAGAAATTTTGTTAATCAATTAACGGCTGCGAGAAGACATTGCCTACAACGGATACGAAAAAGTGTGCCGATGTTAGGATGATGTGAAAAGGAACCAAACAAAGTCGTTTTCAGAGATCAATCAATTCTCTTAGCATAAGGCGGAAGAGAAACGTGTTTATGTGCTTGACGAACCCGACGAATCAAACATCGAAGTGGTATTATCACTATGCCTTTAATTATTTTCCGTTTTCAGTTAGTAGATTTCTCTAATAATAGTGAATTGATTGTGTTAAATTTTTCCAGTCATGCGATTTTTCGGATCAGTCGATGCAAAGTAGTTCTTGGATGATTCCATCAACATTGTAGCGTTATTTGTTTTCCTTATTTATTTGGATGATTTTCAATTATCAACAACGTGATTGTCTCTCTCACGCCTCACTCTTCAATCGATCTTCGTTGTAGTAGTTTGATTTTGTGTTTTATCCTAGAGTGGTCATCCATATGGATGTTGTCTACGCCGTACGATATGAAAAGTTAGACATTTGGTATATATGTCTAAGCCTAGGTTTGTCATGTTATTGGACGAACAAGCAAATAATTCTTATCAAAATCTTTTATGGAATTGTTTTTGGATTGATCTATGATATCTTTCTTTGTGGTATAGCAAAAATAAGTTGAATCCACAACTCTCTGTTCTTTGCATCTATGTAGATGAAAACTTTGAAAGCATGTGCTTACTCTGATGACCAGTGAGCAATTATATTTACTTATAGTTTTAAAAAGCTCTTTTTCAAATCAGAGAGAAAACCATAGTATACAAGATTTTTTGGTATCAAGATGGCTTAACGTTTGTCATCACACAAACTTGGACCAGAGCAATACCATTACCAGTGCATACTCGACCTTTAATGGAGTAGTAAATAGACATATACCATGTTTTGTTTCGTCTCTTATTTTCGGCATATATAGTAGTATTGTTTCTCTCAATTTTTTTATGGTGACGATTAGCAGGTATCTTCACATCACAGCCACTAGGAGTTAGAAAACTGCCTCAAGTATGGCTTTGTTCATTTGGTGTTGTCACTCAGGATCAAATTTAAGATTTCAATGAACTCTAATCCACTTTATTTTTTTTTTTTTTTTTTTTTGGGCAAAGAACTCTAATCCACTTTATATGAATGATATTCTACGTAGTTGTTGACAGAAAATAATTATGAAGTAAAAGGAAATGGTAATGAAAAACATTCTCATATTACATAATTAGTCATGGAAAAGTAAGACATCTGGCTTTAGCAACTCAAGGTTATAATGATAGAAAACAAGCATCAATTATGTCCTATGCTTTATTTGCTAACAAACAATTAAGATGAATAGAGAGTATTCATGGTTCCTTGGAGATTTAAAAATTCAAAAATATATATACAAATAATTGAAAATTCTTTTTCTGCCACACAATTATAACTCTTATGATTTCGACCTTAGGTTCTGAATTTTTTTAAATTTTGTTTTTGGGAAAAATCTAAGTTCTGATTATAATTAACAAGCTAATGATTTGTTTTATATCTTTTAGAGTATGGAGAACTATCATCTGCCTAAGTTAGTGACCAAATGTTTGACAATTGTGTCATATACTAAGTTCGTATTTTTAAAAATATATTTCCCTACTAAATGTAAAATTTAATCATATTTTAAATTTAAACAAACAAGAGAAGGCAGCTTCCTCGAACTTTTATTTTCTTAAAGTAGTTAATCTTCGCCATCAAGCCTTATTAGTTTGGAAACACCTCCCATTCTGTATTTTTGTTGTATTAAGTTTTTCCTATTAAATATAACCACAAATTTAATATAAAAAAGAAAAAAGAAAATTAGGATTGCAAAAATTCCAACGACAGATATATATATATATATATATGTGACAAAATTATTATTATTATTATTATTATGAAAATTATTATTATTATATATATTCTATTAATAGTAATAAAAATGAATGAAATATTTTAAATATAAATTACCATAAAAAGTTATAAATATTTAAAATTAAACAGTAATTATAATCATAAATAATTTCTTTACTAAATATAAAATTAACATCAAATGATTATTTTTGCAATCTATACAAAAAATTAATCAAGTTAACAAATTTTAAAATATCAATTGTCAGAATAAGTTAACAAACTTTAAAATATTAATTTTATTTTTATTCTTAGCAAATTAAAAGAAAATACAAACAAGAAGAAACATAGATCAAATTTTAAAATATTAAATTATTAATTGTTAGAAATATACCGGGCGTAGCCCGGATTTTCCCCTAGTTGACACAAAGTTTTAACCATTCGATTCATGCCCTTCTTTGAATTGTTGCTTCAACTACTTTGATATTGGTTTTGGAATCTATTTTGTGAATAAAGATTGTGGCTTTTTTGATTTAAAAATGTAATTTAATTTGAATTTAAACTTTCTTTTATAATCGCTATTATTTTTTTTTGAATAAAATGTAAAATTTATTCGAAAAAACCTTTTTTACATCAAGTGCAGTGTTTGTTTGCTTTTGAATACAAAATTTAAAAGAGAGCCAAGATGTGGGCGCCTATATTATCTTGAAGCGAACCAAATTGCCATACAATCATCGTATCTCCTATCACCTTGTTCTCGAATGGAGGAGATTTTGTTCCGGACTTGCTTATCAAGTCCTCGGATCATGTGAGTTGAGGGAGTGGGTACTTCTCCATGTCGACGACTGTTTCTTTTTTTTTCCATACTTAATGGACCGTGAGCTGAAAGGTATATCTCATCAAGAACAAGCACTCATTCCCGAGAGACCTGTCCGTGAGGAGCTTTATGACTGTTTACCAAACTGTTGTGGATTGTTGCGAGACTAGTGAGTCCCGACCAAACCTCTGCCGAGTATGGACATCTGAAGAACAAGTGGCTGCAGGTTTCCAAGGGTTCATGACCGAAGACACATGATGGATCTACTCCGACATTCCAACATAACATTCTGTCCCCGGTAGTCAAGCGATTCTTTATCTCAAGCCAAGCTAGATGAGTATTTGGGCGTGGCGTGTGAGAACCAGATACCTTTATATCACTCTACCTTTGGCTTTGCTTCTCGAGTAGCTTCCCAAGTCACTTTTGTGCTGAATTTTGTTTTAAAACGATCACCCTTTCCCTTCCAACGCACTATGTCTTCCGCTTCTATTATCCCTATAGACTGTATGTCTTCGAGAGCTGTTTCCAACTGACTTAAAATATCTATCCGGTGGCGCCTCCTTCTATGACTCACTCTACTGCTTCAGCCACAGTGGCGTGAAGAGTGATCCCCATAGGCAATATCAATACAACCTCTTTTTCCTGTGATTTCTAAACCTACCGAATTGTGACCAATTAGCAAACCAAAAAGAGATATTTTTTTTTTTTGGTTTTAAAAAAAGAGATATTTCTACCACTTTGTATCTCATTCTTTACAAACTCAGAAGCTAGAGCTCTATATTTGAGAGTAGCTTTTTCCACATCCAAGACCCTGCAGATGTGTTTTCATTTATTGACCAGAAGGAGCCCTTTCGTAATAAGTATAACCGTAGCCATTGCACCCACAAAGATTTTGACGATAGCATTCTCCAAATAAGCTTTAAGCAACTAACCTTGTTTGTTCTTTTAAGGATTTGAGGCCTAACCCTCCTTCCTCCTTCGGTGTACATACATCACTCCACGCCACTTTTGCTTTCTTAGTGTTTAGCGGAGCACAAGCTCTCGATCTCCTTCATACACGCACTCGGTAAGCGAAAAGTGGACATCCAAAAGCGCTGCGTGTAGTCAGTTGATGCCATTCTCTTTGTTAACAATAATTAACCGAGGTATTGAACAGGTAAAGCACCAGATTCGAAAGGAAAGGTGTGGAGAGTGGCTTCATTCGCTTCCTTGTCACTTTCCTTCACACCGGCCATGTATATCGTAGAATTTTCGAGACTAATCTGCAGCCCTGAAAACTCTGCAAATTTTTCAAAAATCTGGAGAATTCCTACAATAGAGCTTTTCCTCCATATAATCGCTATTATTGTTCGTTTCATTGTGTCGCAATTGATCACATAATTTGAAATTGCCTAAATAGTTATGGCTTGTTGTTGTGACATGTTGCTGCTATTAGTAGCTCCCACGAACAATATTTAGTGTATTCTTTCAACCGTTGTATATATAGTATATTTTGAATAATTGGACTCTTTCCTATATTATTCAAAATCTTTCAAGAAAAATTTAATGGCGTAGGTATCTTTGAAAAGCGACTCACTACTATTAAGTGTATAGGAAAGAACAAAATTGTATATGTTTGGACTTGATATATGATCATTGACGTTTTGAATGACGTTGTCTTTCGGTTCAAAAACAAATCCTAATGACATGAAAATATCTCACGGTGATACACAATCTATTTGCATATTGGGACGGGTTATGACTATGAAAGACCTAAACTCTAATTTTGTACATAGAGATTATTAGATCTTGATTTTTGTTTTTCCACATTGTTACTCTGATTTTTATTTGATGATCTATACCAAAGATGCAGTACATCATAAAGAAGATTTTACATAAGCACAAGTCTAATATATACTTCCATAAAGCCAACGTCTAAACATAGATGAATGTAATGCATCAGAAAAGAGACTACAACAAATTTTAAATCAGAACATCGCTCAACAATCCCAAAGCTTATCTCTCAGGTAGTGATCATGTTATAGGGAAAATGAAGAGTAGCTGATGTGGAAGAATAGAGGAAGATGATTGGTGGAGGCGTGAATGATGCGTTGGCAGCTGACGTGGAGATGAATTGGAGCTACATAGAGAATCATCGATCATTTGCAAAACATAACCAGAGAAATCATTTTTAGTTGTATCTCTTCTTCTTCTTCTTAGTTTGTTCTGAGATTATGGTGTTGTACTCATCTAGATCGAGATCTCTCCGTTAGATCTTTGTCATTTGAGATATCGGCTCGTGTTTTATGAACGTTAGTCCAATTTGGTTCCGGTTACGATTTGAATTGAAGCATTGGTGGTTTTTCTTTATCAGATCACTTCCTTATACTGAAATTTTTGCAGAATCCCAAGAAGTTATGACACCATCTAATCTCTTGATAATATCTGCTTCACAAGCATTGGTGGTTTTTCTTTATCAAAGGTATCAGAGCCATTCGTATTCTCGGAATCGATGGCGGAGACACGGTCACTGACGAAATTGACGGAAGCGGTGGTTCATGAAGCCGCAGAATCGTTGGGATTGCGCATCAAGAAGCTCTATCGAAGACTTACGTTTGAAGAGATTGACCAGAGAAGGTGGAAAGGATTATGTATCTTTTGCGACGAACTTGAAACTCCAAATCACTATTTGCGTCACAAGAATTCAGGAATTCTGATGATAGATTGTGATGAAGATCAAATGTCTCATGACAAAGAATTGGTTGAAACTGAGGTTACCACAGAATCGAGTGAAACTGAGCAACGAACAGTGAATCATGAGGCAACTGCAGACATGAATTTGGCACTCTTGGAGGAAGAATCGATTCCACAATTTCAGGTGTTCGGTAAAATGTCTCAACATAAAGAAAAGCTGGGTACAAAGAAGAAAACAAAAGGGTTTAAATCTTGGATGTTCAAATACAAATCTGCTAAAGGAAACATAAGGAAACGAGACAATCAAGGATGGCAAAATTTGAGAAAGAAAATGCTTTCAAAGACTTGGTGGTTTAAGCTCCAAAAACATGTTATGCAAGAAGATGTCCAGTAGATCCTATTGGCTTCTCTACATATGAGTGCTATTGAAACAGGATATGCTATAGGCGAATATGGTGCGATGTTCACATTGGCGAGGGCTATTAGCATGAGAAGTATGCTTGGTTTAATGTTTGAGATAAAAGTGAGTGATGGACGTCATGGTCAACAAGCTGTGTATGAGCTGTTGTTGCAAACCAGTTTGGTTATTCAGCAGGTGATGAGAAACATAAAGATCAAGTTTTCCAAGCGGTGGAGGTTCAAGTACAAATCTGTGAAAGAAGGTATGAAGAGACTACACATTGAGTTGAGTTATAAGTGCAAGTTGGAATTTGAAGATTGGTTTAAAATTTGGAACAACAGAGATTGGCTTAAGTACAAGACTATGCCACTTCAAGTAATTTCAAATTTGAAATTGTTTGTATGGATTAGAAGTGAATCACAAGAGGCTCTAAGAAGGTACTCCTTGCAATGGAAGATACAGAAACTGAAATGTTCCAAATCCTGGAAATTTAAGTTTAAGAACAGGGACTTGAGAACTTCTAAAGGGTCTCTTCTCCTCTTTAACTCTGCACTTGTGGACATACAAATCTATTTTTCTGTGTGGCATTGTTGGAAAATGAAGTTCAAGCTATGCTTGAGTCGTCTCATTGATCTGCTGCAAAGGGAAGTGTTGAATCACTCAACAGATCAGATCGTGATTAGGTGCCAGATTACGAAAAATAGAAGAACATTTCAGAGCTTGGCAATGAAAATGCACACATATATGCAGTTGTTTGGTAGCAACAGTTGTGTTTCAACTTTGAGAAAGAGGAAGTTAGGCAAAGATTGGTGGTTTAAATACAAGACAGCCGCAATGGCTAAAGATTTACTGATGATGAGGTTGTCACAAGCTTGGCGATTCAAGTCGGCTCATTGCTACTTTTATCCAAAGAAGAAGGCAAGAACGGGGCTTGGAGATTTGGTAAAAGGAATGCTATGATTCTAATGGAAAAGGCTGCATGAGGGTTACTCTATGAACTGGCAATGAAGTTTCCATGAACCTTGAGGTCAAGGTTCTCTGAAGAGGGGAGATTTGTTATAGGGAAAATGAAGAGTAGCTGATGTGGAAGAATAGAGGAAGATGATTGGTGGAGGCGTGAATGATGCGTTGGCAGCTGACGTGGAGATGAATTGGAGCTACATAGAGAATCATCGATCATTTGCAAAACATAACCAGAGAAATCATTTTTAGTTGTATCTCTTCTTCTTCTTCTTAGTTTGTTCTGAGATTATGGTGTTGTACTCATCTAGATCGAGATCTCTCCGTTAGATCTTTGTCATTTGAGATATCGGCTCGTGTTTTATGAACGTTAGTCCAATTTGGTTCCGGTTACGATTTGAATTGAAGCATTGGTGGTTTTTCTTTATCAGATCACTTCCTTATACTGAAATTTTTGCAGAATCCCAAGAAGTTATGACACCATCTAATCTCTTGATAATATCTGCTTCACAAGCATACCAGTTAGGTATAATCTTCAAGGCGTAGGGGTACATATCCTTAACCGAGTTCTTGATCGTATTCTCCACAACTTCCGCAACGATCCCAATATCTGCAAAACCAACAATCATCAGCACAAGTATACTTAGTTTTAACAACTAAAAGAGTATTAAGCCCTAACTTGTAGCGGAAGTTAAATGCAAATATAGAGTTAAGCAAAGAAGAATTATTCAGTTACCTCGAATAGGTCTCCTGTTGGTCTGAGATATATGAGAGATCATGAAGATAATTGCTGCAAGAACTGACTTAGGGTTTCTTCGGATATCGAAATTCTCAGCTTTTTCAACCGCTTCTCGAATCGCCATTATCTCTCTTTGACTTATATCAAGTTTGGAACAGAACCTGCGAACAAGTTCTCCGGTGTTGATAATCGCTTGAGCAGCAGACACGGAGGCTTGACCTGATTCAAGAACATGCTTTATCACCATACTTGATTTGCGGATATCCTTCAATTCAACACCATTGGCAACCATAGCGATCTCTTTCAATGTCCTCGACAGTTTCAGTTCACGACAAGCCGTTGAAACAGAGGCTGCACATATGGCGTTTAACCTTTTCCCTCGGCGTAATTTCGTGTTAGCGTGACCATTGAATTTGGAGACAATCTCACAAGCCCTAGAGTGTACAACGATATCTAGGTCTAGTGCATCAGTCATTCTCTGTATTTCCTCGAAAGCTTTCTTGATTAGGTCTTCTTCATGATTCTTGACTTGATTCTGCGCACGGCACAAAGTGGAGATGTCATCTTTGGACACAACAGAAGAAACGTTTTCTTTAGGTTTCTCGATGACGGTAACGAGATTGCCGGATTTGAGAAGAGGGTTTGTCGGAGCACCAACACGGTTTGGGTCTCTGTCACTGCGATTGTCGTCGGAGGCGAAAGTTCTCCATTCCTCAGAGTATTCGATGATGTGAGCTTCGAGGACAAGGCCACACTCTGAGCAGATGGTGTCGCCGCTACTGTGATCAATCACCGTTATGGTCGGTCTCTTGCAGTCCAAGCAAGTCTCTTCCTCCAACAATGTATTTCTGCGGAATAGGTCTTGTAATGGTCTTTGCGCGGTTATGAAACTTGCCGAGATGGTTTATCATAGAGAACCTTTCGAGGTCTTGGATTTCAAAGATGATGTCTAATATCGATGTGGTCCTCTCCAAGCTGCATAAACAATTTGAATGAGAATGTACACTCAAGAAAATAATTATCTTTGAAAAACAATTAAGGATTGATCCATCCATACCATTGAAAGTCACTTTCCAGCTTATGTATTTTCTCATTGAAATCATTGACGAGTGAAGAATATCGTAGATCTTGATCACTAGTTTTCTTCGAAGTTTGACGACCGACAAAAAGTCTTTTTAGGGAAGTGAGCAAAGCTTAAGAAATTGAGACCAATCTAAAACCATAATGGAACTCACTTTATGCTCTTATCCAAATCCGAGCGGCATTTGAGAGAACATGGATCAGCGAGGGTGATTCTCGACACAAAGTAAAGCACGATTTCGTAGTTGAGAGCTGTGTTTTCGCCCAAGAAAACAAACGCTGGTGCTGGTTGGAGAAGCTGTTGCATAAGATGTGTGGATAAAACAAGCCTTCTCTTTGATGGAGATATCGCTTCATTTGTATCGACCTTATCATCAGATGGTAACAACAACAAATCAAATATCTTTGTGAAGATCGAGATGGAAAATTACTAAAGGAAAAATGATAATAGAAGAGTATTGAAACCTTCTCACGTAGTGTATTTGTCGCAAGGCCCCATTCTTGTTCAGCAATTCTATACAGAGGAAATGTTTAAATTAAACGTCAAATATGGTGATAACAATATAACATAATCATCATCTAGAATGTGGTATTTGATACGAGTACTTCCTAATTTATGATTTAGGAAATAGTTTAGGAAAGACTCTATTATGATTTATGATAATAGAAAGATAGAACAGTAAAGTAACAAGAGTATAAACTCCCCAAAGAGAACTAAGTTCTCAATTGCTTGGATAGGTTTCACAAACAAAACCTAACCCTTATTTATAATAAACGTACAGTAAAAGACTCTAGGAAAAGTAAATAAGAAAATGGAAATCCTAGACTATTTCCTAAATCATAAATTAGGAAGTATTCGTATCAGTATTAGATCGGTCTGACGAAATGACCTGATGCTGTGACATAACTCTGAACCTTGTAGATATACTTTGTGCCATGGTGATTGTAGAAAAGTTGAACTTTTACGCTTCTTCGGTCTTGAAGCAACCATGTTTTGGTTTAAAATGTTTGATATGGTCAGTCCAGAGTTAGACTTCCAAGCATAATTGAACATCCCCTGCTTTTTCGGATCATTGTCCGTCTTCGAATACCCTGCATTACACGATAAATGGCCAACAATTACAGAACATTTCATAATCCTTAATGTTGTCATTCCAACTATAGAGTATCTCTTTTACCAAAAAAAAAAAAAAACTATAGAGTATCTTCTACACTAGCATTTTTTTTTTCCCATCTAGGATCACTATTTGGTCACATTACTGTAACTCATCAACAAGTATATTTATGTCAATGCACTTTTGCATCTCAATGTCACCAAAATTTAAACATTCCAAGCTACAGAAGATTTACTTATATATAGATATATATACATGTATAGCTTTCGATGGTTCCAAGTAATTTACGAGATAGTTCAAAACCCAAACAGAACAAAAACAAACATTGAGAAAAGGAAAAAAACATGCTTTGTTACTCAAATAGTGAATGCATGCAAAAATTGTGAAGAAGAAATATCTTTTTTTTGAAGAACATGCAAAGGATTTGAGTATCTGAAAAAAAAAAAAAAAAAAAAAAAACAGAAAACGGAGAGTCCAAAAAAGACGAATTTCGAGAAGTTTAAAAACAATTGGGAGAAATTAAAGGAACAATATCCAGAAAAGGCAGTGGCATTTACCTAAGAAGAGCATGATCAGACACTGGATTCTGATTATACTTTCTTAAGATTTGGAGAACTTAGCAGTTTCTTTGGCTGTCACAATTTTCCAGGAGAATTGAAGGAAAAAGTCTCGTTACCTCTGCAAAAAGATTTAGCATTTGAGAATGCATGCAATAATTATTAAAACGAAATTATCTTTCAACATCTGATTTATGAACATGCAAATGATTTTAACATATGAAAACAGACAACAGAAGAGTCGAGACAGTGACAAATTTCGAGGAAAATAAAAAAAGATTTCGAGAAAGCAAATGTGTTAAGAGGTTTGAGAGGTCAGGTCAGTCCACTAATGTAGAGTAGAATAGCTATTATATACTAACGAATGGTCAATCCACTAAATACTAACGCCCAACTCTATTTAAAAAAATGAAATGGAATTCAAAGAATATTTCACATTACCAATAGCAATTGGAACGAAATTTTAAATGTATTTTTGAACTTTCTAGTTATTACTAGGATTTAACCCGAGGAAAATTGTTTTTATGTATTTTATATAAAAAATTATAATTTATTAGATTTTAATTTGTATCTAAAAATTTTATCCCGCGGTATATTGCGGGTAGATTTTTTTTAACTAAAAAATTTAAATTTTAAGTTATATTTCTTTTATTAATATTGTTTGGTTTGTTTAGAATTTAAGATTATACAATTATATTTTTATTTTAATTCTAGGAATTTACCACTGGTATACCGTCCCGTATTGATATCGACCCAAACCCGTCCTAACATATAACACCGTCCCGTAAAATTAAACAGTATTTTGTTATTTTTCATTTTAATAATATTTTTATTTAAAAGACATATAATTCTAGTCAGTTTAAAATTTTGCATTAAATAGTTCCCATAATATATATAAATTTTATAGAGTTCAAATATTATAAACTTTTTATAGAACTTAAATATTATAAATACTCTAAATATTTTATAAAGTTTAAATATTTATAAATATTTGTAATGTTTAAACTTCTTATAAATTCTTATAAAGTTAAAATATTTAAAGTATTTCAAACTTCATAAAAGTTTTAGTTTTATAAATATTTAATTTTATAAATATTTAATTTTATAAAAAGTTTAAATAATTATAATATTTACCTTTTAAATAAAGTTTAAATATTTATAATATTTTGAAACTTTTTAAAAGTTTCAATACTTTAATATAAAGACACAGAGTAAACCGGATAAATTAAACTTTTTGCTCATTTGTATTTGATATCATTTTGATCCTTTTTATAGTATGACTCTGAACCATTGCCTAATTTTTAAGCAATATGAGACATTGTACACATATTGTTACTCCATCGATTGAGTAATATATGTGCGTTTTAAAAAATTTGAATCACATTATATGCAGAAAATCTATTATTTTACTAATTATATGTATTTTATATAAATTCAAAATAAATTAAATATAAGATCATAGAAAAGTGAATGAAGAATCATATATTAATGCTTAAATTAGGTAGAGAGGTGTCAGGAAATTAGCAATTAATCGAATTTAGAAACATAATCAATTTGTTATCATATTTGGAAGCCACAGTTTCTAAAATATTTTTTCGAAAATAATTTGTAATATTAATTAATAGATAAATATTTATGACAATGACATTCTATTGTAAATAAGTGTCAACTCTAAGATTTATTTCATATTTGTACTTCAAAAATGTATATATAGATGTTTAATTATCTCTTTTTTTTTTCCATTTTAGTCAATTTACTCTATTTTTTTTTCCCAAACTCACTCTTTACTTATGATTTTCCTACAGAATTATTTAAATCAGTATGAATCTCTAAAATCTTGTGTTCTACAATATTAGTACGATTCATGTTCAATTTTGATTACATCGTATTTAATTTTTTTTTCATATTATAATAATTCAAATAATTCGAATTAGGATACATAATACGATTATACTATTCAATGAGATTTGGATTCGATTTTGATAATAATTGTATTTTCTACAATTTTAATTACATATTATAATGATTTGATTCAGATATGATATTATTTTGTATTGCGTTTACTGGATTTTGATTATGGTGTAAACTTGGTTCATGTAGGCTTGCAATAATAATTTTAAAACAAAATTTGTGAATACTTATTGTTTTTGGAATTTTGCATTAAAGTATGTTGAAAATTGAGTATAATGCAACCAATCGATTAAGCTTTGAATTTCTGCGACATCTTCAAGTTCAAAATGAAATGCTAACACCGAAATTGTTATGATTCAAATTTAATTTTAACTACATTATGTTATATGCTAATTAAATGTGATTTAGATTATGGTATGCACTTGGATCATGATATTCAATGCAACTGTAATTCGATTATGATAATCTACAACCCTGTTAATATTTGCAAATCTTGTCTCAACATATCGGCCTTCGATTACAATTCGGAAAACATATTCAGCGTGTACTTGAAATGAAAGATGAGAAGGACAACAACACTTGTTGCAAGGTAACCAACAAATATTTCTAATGGATATAGATTCAGTCCCAAAAAAAATGCAGTTCTATAATGGATATAAACACTTGTTGCAGTCCATATATTCAAAACGTGCTTTAAACAAGTAGAGCCTGAGAAACAGAGCTAGAGCCGCAATAAAAAGAGGTTTAGTAATAGATTTTAAAATCTTACAAACGTCAGATTTTCTTTTTTTCTTGAAACAAAAATACATTAGTAAATGACTTAGCAGATCCGGCGAGGGAGGTTTTAGATAATAAAGGATTTTAAGTTTTATTGATTTCTGACTCAAAATTAATTGGTATTGAATGGATTACCTTATATCTCTTATATATTAATATATATTTTTTGGTATGATATTTCTCCACACGTTCTTTGGAAATAATATAGCTCTTTCATTCATTAATCACGATATAATCCTCACGTCTTTTTCAAGATAATGCTTTTTTCGGTACTTTTAACAGAATGTATTAGGGTGATTGGCCTATTTCATTAAAAGTTTACTATCGTTGCTTATATCGATTGATAATCATTCTCATAATCATCATCGAGGTTAACAGCGGATGTATAACTCTAGTTTTGCAAGAATAAGATTTTTACTTAGGACATCAGCTACCAACATGACCAACAACTAACAATAATGGCCATCATGACCAACTTTTGTTTTGCTATCATTGCAATTGTTCGCTATATTTTCGTACTTGTAAATTTATAAATTCGTGAGAATTTATATTATTAAAGTTTTAAGAAATTAGATATTTTTTCATTAATAATTTCTTTTAATAAAAATATTGATGAATAAATATATACTATTAGTGAATATAAATTCACAATTAATTTTTAAAAAATTAACTTAATTTTCTGTTTATTTTGCTTAATTAATTTTTAAAAATTTAATTTAATTTGAATTTAAACTTTCTTTTATAATCGCTATTATTTTTTTTGAATAAAATGTAAAATTTATTCGAAAAACACGTTTTTACATCAAGTGCAGTGTTTGTTTTAGCGGCTTTTGAATACAAAATTTAAAAGAGAGCAAAGATGTGGGCGCCTATATTATCTTGAACCGAACCAAATTGCCATACAATTATCGTACTCCTATCACCATGTTCTCGAACGGAGGAGATTATGTTCCAGACTTGCTTATCAAGTCCTCGGATCATGTGAGCTGAGGGAGTGGGTACTTCTCCATGTCATGACAAAAGACGCATGATGGATCTACTCCGAGATTCCAACATAACATTCTGTCCCCGGTAGTTAAGCGATTTTTTATCTCAAGCCAAGCTAGATGAGTATTTGGGCGAGGCGTGTGAGAACCGATACCTTTATATCACTCTACCTTTGGCTTTGCTTCTCGAGTAGCTTCCCAAGTCACTTTTGTGCTGAATTTTGTTTTAAAACGATCACCCTTTCCCTTCCAACGCACTATGTCTTCCGCTTCTATTAACCCTATAGACTGTATGTCTTCGAGAGCTTTTTCTAACTGACTTAAAATATCTATCCGGTGGCGCCTCCTTCTATGACTCACTCTACTGCTTCAGCCACAGTGGCGTGAAGAGTGATCCCCATAGGCCATATCAATACAACCTCTTTTTCCTGTGATTTCTAAACCTACCGAATTGTGACCAATTAGCAAACCAAAAAGAGATATTTCTACCACTTTGTATCTCATTCTTTACAAACTCAGAAGCTAGAGCTCTATATTTGAGAGTAGCTTTTTCCACATCCAAGACCCTGCAGATGTGTTTTCATTTATTGACCAGAAGGAGCCCTTTCGTAATAAGTAGCCACTGCACCCACAAAGATTTTGACGATGGCATTCACCAAATAAGCTTTAAGCAACTAACCTTGTTTGCTTCTTTTAATGATTTGAGGCCTAAACCTCCTTCCTCCTTCGGTGTACACACATCACTCCACGCCACAAGAAAGCGGAGCACAAGCTGTCGATCTCCTTCATACACGCATTCGGTAAGCGAAAAGCGGACATCCAAAAATTGTTAATGAGTTGCAGACGACCAGCAAAGGATAGGTGTCTTGCCGTCCAATTGGTGCTCTGATTTTTTCTATAAGCTGCGTGTAGTCACTTGATGCCATTCTCTTTGTTAACAATAATTGACCGAGGTATCGAACAGGTAAAGCACCAGATTCGAAAGGAAAGGTGTGGAGAATGGCTTCCTTGTCACTCTCCTTCACACCGGCCATGTATATCGTAGAATTTTCGAGACTAATCTGCAGCCCTGATTTGAAAATTCCTACAATAGAGCTTTTCCTCCATAATCGCTATTATTGTTCGTTTCATTGTGTCGCAATTGATCACATAATTTGAAATTGCCTAAATAGTTATGGCTTGTTGTTGTGACATGTTGCTCCTATTAGTAGCTCCCACGAACAATATTTAGTGCCAATATTTAGTGTATTCTTTCCTATATTATTCAAAATCTTTCAAGAAAAATTTAATGGCGTAGGTATCTTTGAAAAGCGACTCACTACTATTAAGTGTATAAGTAGAGGAAGGAAAGAACAATATTGTATATGTTTTTACTTGATATATGATCATTGACGTTTTGAATGACGTTGTGTTTCGGTTCAAAACAAATCTAAAAATGCAGTATATCATAAAGAAGATGTTAAATAAGCTCAAGTCTAAAATATACTTCCATAAAACCAACGTCTATACTGTATAGAGTATACATAGATGTATGTATGTAATGCATCAGAAAAGAGACTACAACAATCCCAAAGCTTCTCTCTCAGGTAGTGACTTCCTTATACTATAATTTTTGCAGAATCCCAAGAATTTATGACACCATCTAATCTCTTGATAATGTCTGCTTCACAAGCATACCAGTTAGGTATAATCTTCAAGGCGTAAGGGTACATATCCTTAACCGAGTTCTTGATCGTATTCTCCACGACTTCCGCAACGATCCCAATTTCTGCAAAACCAACAATCATCAGCACAAGTACTTAGATTTAACAACTAAAAGAGATAGTACGCCCTAACTTGTAGCGGAAGTTTAATCCAAATACAGAGTTAAGCAAAGAAGAATTAGTCAGTTACCTCGAATAGGTCTCCTGTTGGTCTGAGATATATGAGAGATCATGAAGATAATTGCTGCAAGAACCGACTTAGGGTTTCTCCGGATATCGAAATTCTCAGCTTTTTCGACAGCTTCTCGAATCGCCATTATCTCTCTTTGACTTATATCAAGTTTGGAACAGAACCGGCGAACGAGTTCTCCGGTGTTGATAATCGCTTGAGCAGCAGACACGGAGGCTTGATCTGATTCAAGAACACGCTTTATCACCATACTCGATTTGCGGATATCCTTCAATTCAACACCGTTGGCAACCATAGCGATCTCTTTCAATGTCCTCGACAGTTTCAGTTCACGACAAGCCATTGAAACAGAGGCTGCACAAACAGCGTATAGCTTCTTCCCTCTGCGTAATTTCGTGTTAGCGTGACCATCGAATTTGGAGACAATCTCACAAGCCCTGGAGTGTACAACGATATCTAGGTATAGTGCATCAGTCATTCTCTGTATTTCCTCGAATGCTTTCTTGATTAGATCTTCTTCATGGTTCTTGAGTTGATTCTGCGCACGGCATAAAGTAGAGAGATCATCTTTGGACACAACAGAGGAAACGTTTTCTTTAGGTTTCTCGATGACGGTGACAAGATCGCCGGATTTGAGAAGAGGGTTTGTCGGAGCACCAACACGGTTTGGGTCTCTGTCACTGCGATTGTCGTCGGAGGCGAAAGTTCTCCATTCCTCAGAGTATTCGATGATGTGAGCTTCGAGGACAAGGCCACACTCTGAGCAGATGGTGTCGCCGCTACTGTGATCAATCACCGTTATGGTCGGTCTCTTGCAGTCCAAGCAAGTCTCTTCCTCCATCAACATCTTTTTAGGGTTTCTTTCTTCTTCGTAAATTGTTTTCAGGGTCGATTCGTTGATTTGTTACCCAAAGCCGAGTATTTATAGAGGATGGAGTAAGGTAATTTCTTTTTCTAATAGGATTTTGATGGTTTTACTGTGTTACTATTTACTAATGGTAAAAGTAAAGTTTCCTTTTTTTTTTTAATTTCCTTTTTATTTTATGAAGTAAGTTAATTTCAACGGAAATTAATTAGTTTCCTTTTTTTTTTCCAATTGTTTGGTTAATGATTGTCCCAACAATATAAGAAAACAACTATTTTGTAACCAGAAAAAAAAAATATTTATACATATACTAATTAAAAAACATTTTATACATTTGCCCCCAAAAAAAAAAGAAGAAGATTTATACATATACGAATAACAAAACACTAGATTTTAACCCGCGGTACACCGCGGGATGATTTATTTTTTAAAGTTCGTATATATAAAATTTTATAAATTACAAGATTAATTTTCGTTGGGTCTTTTTCAACCATGCTTGTGGAGTTTTTTGACTTAACAAAATTTTAATTAAGTATGATATTAATTTTTTTATTAGTAAGATTGTGCTTTAGAAAAAAAAACTTCTAAACAACGACCAAAAACTTTATGTGGATTGAATCAATTAGACGATTCATATTTCCTGTTGATAATGTATGTGAGACATGCGTGAGATCAGTTACAAAATCGAAAACTTGCTTTGATTACATTTACATATATGTAGTCATGTAAATGTCTAACTTTCGCAATTTCGTTCAAAGTCGGCATTGAGTATTGGTGTAAAAGGTGATATTAACTTTTAGTAGATATGGCATGTGGATGTAGTGATAATTGATTAAGAACAATAATAAAATCCCGAAAACTATAATCTACCGAGCGAAAAAAGTGCAAGTGATATAATAATTAATGGTTTAGATCATGATTAGTATACTTGTTTTGTTTTGTCTTTTTTGTAAAGAATGTTAAAGTGTATAATTCAAACTTTTTTGAGATTGTTTTTAATTTTATTTTGGTTTTGCTATCAATTAAGATAGCTCGAAAAGTCAACTACGTGAGTTTAATGGATGATTTCGGAGGAACAAAATGTGAAGAGAGTAACTAAATTTCGACAATAAATGTTTTTTACTGTTTTTTTCTTTACTTACAAACTTTTTATGAAACTAAATATGTTTTTAAAATTTTAATTTGACTGTTGTTATAATAACATTCTATCTGATTTTGCATAAAAAAAAAGATATATTTTTTTTTTTACGTAGGACATCTGAAACTATTGGACTGGTTTTGCTATTACTTGAGACTTATACTCTCACAACTGGTTGGTAACAGTTTGTCTCATGAAAAAGTAGGGGACTCTCTTGGAGTTAGACACTAACTGATTCACCACTAGCACCAGTCACTTCCACTGCTAATCTTATGCCTTTCGGGTTCATAAAAATCATTGACAGCGGTGATCTTGATGATGTTACTCGATGCTGCTCCATCAATCCATCCTCCTTAGGAGTTGATGACGTCTTCCCCAAGGAGGATTCATCTCATTTAACAGTGAGGCACTTCCACATGCTTCTAGACAAAGACGAAGAAAACCTGACCAGCCTCTTGAACATGGCTTCCACAATGGTGCCTTGAAGTTCTATATTATCTATACATTTAGTAACCCTTATACCACTTGCCCAGGCTAATCGAAGACTTTGCTGAAATGCATGTGCCGGTACCAAAAAATCTGAGTTAACATATCCCGGGTAATATGTAATGGAGGTTTTGACAGCCTAACTTAAACTTCCAACTGCTTTGCTAAAGGCTTCAAGGTTAAGATAGTGCCTTCTTCCCACACTCACCGAGCCTCTCCTAATAGTAAAACGTGTCTTATCCGAGATGAGGTCTATCAAGAACACCACGACATCACCAACTTGAACCGATTTTTCTCTCACAAAAGAAGCCCAATCATCAGTCATTAAGTAATCTTGATGCTCGGATCTGAACATGAGCTTGAACGTCCAGTTTTTCTCAGCAAAATCTATCACCTTAAATGTGGTAAACTGGTCAGAGGCAGAGCACATTCCTAAAAAGCTCCGAGTGAGCGAGAGTTGTTGAAGATCCGCATGTTCATGGATTGGCTTGGCTAAAGGATATATCATATGCTGCATATATGGCCTTGGTGGCTTAGGTAGAGTATCACGATTTTCCCCAAATAACTGCGTAATCTCAACTTTTGCAAATACCTCATCTGTCATCGGATCAGCCATCAGTCCGACATATTAACACGACAGTGCATGGGAGCCATATACTCAAGGGCAGATAACACTTCCAAGGAAGCTGAGCAGTGATCTGCATGCCCTTTAGGAATGTAGGTGACATGATCATTGACGTAAGGAGCTGCAACCTCTGCACCTGCGCAAGCATTCCAAAGATCTCTCTAACTGGTGTACCGTCAGTTTTGGCATATATCGACATTGCAAGGCTCCAACTGTTTCCGTTCAAAGAAAGACAAGAGATTACTTGTGTTAGAGAGTTGACGAACATGTTTTATACAGAGAGTATATCCTAATAAACTGTTAAAAATTTGAGATCCAAAACTGTTTTGTTTGGTTTGAATCCGAGTATCCCCAAAACAACATCAATTCTATACCAATAATCCCAGCGAGAGTTCTCAAAACCTGTTGGTTTATAGACATTGACTAATTGGCGTCCGGCGGTTAGAATTTTGAGTTTCGTAACTCAAACACACATTATTTTTCAAAAATTATGCTTCTCGCATCCGCACATCGGCACATATCAAATTAATGGGCCAAAGCCCAATTATCGTCCACGTTTTTTTTTTTGCTTAGCTGGCATCAGCTCCTCTGTACTGGGACCCATACCTCCATGCTGGCATATTTGACCAACACACGTCAATACTGTTGACTTTAACTAAATAAGTAAATAGAGAACAAGAAAAACAAAATATTAAAATATAATGTTGTTCACTTGGTTGCATATGCCCGAGAATCTCGGGCCGAGAATGAATCAAGTTCGTGTATCATATCTATATGGACTATGGTATCAATATCATGTGTGATGTATGTATATTCATATAAAAAAAAAAATGTATATTCATGCATGTACGCAGAGTTTAAACTATAATTAAAATGATGTAAAAATTTCTAAACCATAAAATGACGATGCGATTTCTTTTGCCAAGTCGTTTGTTTCTACGTTATATTGATTCGTTTTATTTAGTGTAGTCACTATTTCGTAAACGTCATCCATATGTTTTTTTTATTTCTCGACTGTTATAGACTAATAAAAATCTAGGTGACCAAAAGAAACTAATAACCAAGGTTAATAAAACTCCAAAAAGTAATAATTTGTTGGGGGCTATCGCAACCGGAATTAAAGTGTCTAGACTAAACATTGGAATTATTTGCTATATTTAAAGAAGAGATTTTGCGTTTGTGAGTTTGCCATATTAAGTATTTTTGAAGAGTGACTTATTCGAAACTAACCAAAAGTTCATTCTTTTTTTTTTTTTTTTACCAAAAGTTCATTCACACTATTCATTCCATATAAACACATTTTTTCTTAGTTTTGAATCAATATATGGCTATTAATATTACACAAATTCATTCAAAATCGAATGTCTATATTACATATGTTTAATTAATTAATTAAGGGTACGATTTCTGTAGTTGATATTAATGTATTATCAATGTGCTCAAACACAATTTAATCATTTGAATATGTAAGTGATCGTTATTTTCGAAATAGTAGAATCGCTAATCTCATAGAGTTTGCATGGTGTAACTGTTTGTTCAAGTATGTAGAAGATTCCTCATGTGGATGAAAGTCAGTGACTGAATGTCACCATTTACAAAAAATCGTTGTAGATACAACTTTGGTTCTTGTAGATGTTTTATATGCAAATATACCATTTTTTATATATTTTAAAATTAGTGTTTTGGGATTGACTCATGATATATTCTGGTACAAAAAAACAATATGAATATATATAAAAAAATCACATATTGAAGTGTTAGTCGATGTTAACTATGTTTAAAACCGAATGTTGCACTCTCTTGGCAGCTTTTGAAAAATCTCAACATTTGGAATCTCTAGGATTCCACCAGCTAAATTGTCTTATACATTTCTCAGCAAAGCAACAACAATTCGATAATTTCTCTCCCTTTCAGCGCGAAAGAACCCGTCAACAATCACATATGTGTTTTCTTGACTAGTGTCACTAGCAGTGAATCGGACATCTCTTTATGATCGGCAGAGAAATATCTTTCACCATCAACACTACATGGTTGCAACCAAAAAGTAATTTGTGCACCACTTGTTCGACGGATCCAGAAAAAGAATTAGTATGAGGCAAATTTTAAGTATTTGGTATATTTTAAAAAATTTAAATTTGTCAAATTAGAGAAAATTGCATGAATTTTTAGAAAATATGATTTTCATTGATTTTTATATCTTTATCTATGCAAATGTTTTAAAATTATATTAGTTTTATATATCACACCAAATTTAGATTCTAAAATATTACATCAAAAGATATAATAAAAACAGAAATAATATAACTTACTAAATTTACTACATATTATTTTTATTAATATATTAAAATATAATGATCGACTTTTAGCGATTTAAAATTAATTTGGTTAAAACTGAAACCAATGAAAAAAATATGAAAGAAACGTAAATAGATGTCAACATGTAAAGATAAGAAAGAAAAGAAATATCATATATAGTGTAAGAAATAAAAAGAAAGGTAATAATATAAAGATGTCAACCAAAAGTAAATGTGAGATGGGATACTCGAACTCGTCACTCTCAACATATATAATACTAGATAAGGACCCGTCCAACGGACGGGTTTAATTTTAAAAAAATTAAAATCAAATTTAACAAAAAATTAAGTAACAACGCTGTAGATAGAAATTTTCTTTCAAAAGTAAAAACAATATTTACTTTTTCATTGTTGCATTGTTTCTTTAACCACTAAAATTATTAATTCAATATTATTTCGAATGAAAGATATATCACATAGCAATAACTCATGGTATACTTATATGAAGAACAAAAATTAAAAATATTCATCATAAAGTTGGTGAATGAAACCAAAATGATAAATCGACTAAATCTCTTAGCCTTCTAAGCTAACGTTGCGGGTTCGATTCCTATATACTCGATTGCAATGACTTTATGATCAATCAATAAAAATCGATAATTTCAAAAAATTATAAGCACGATGATATATGAATCTTATATAATTCAAATATGAACATAGAAATTTAAATAAACAATTTTGAAATAGTATAATTAAATTCAAAATATCAAAAAACAAAGGAGAAGCATATATGGTTCTTACATATTCAAGAATTTCAAATAAAACAATATAAAACTTTACTTAAAATCATCGCATATTTCTAATTAGAAAATAAAATTGATATAAATAATGTAAAGTTTTAATTTAAATCATGACACATGTCGCTATCTAAAATCATTAGAACTATGATATATTATAAATCTTATATAATTTAAACTGAACGTAGAAACCAAAATAAATAATTTAAAGATACAACAGTTAAACTAAAAATAAAAAATTATAAGCACGATGATATATGAATCTTTGATAATTTAAATATGAAAAGAGAAATCGAAATAAACAATTTAACAATACTACAATCATAATTGAGGACGAACAAAAAAAAATAGTTAAGTAAAAAATTTTTACAAAAAGGAAAAAAAATTGATCTCTCATAATTCTAATTGAAAAAATAATTTCCTTATTACAAAAAGGAAAAAAAATTGATCTCTCATAATTCTAATTGAAAAAATAATTTCCTTATTATTTTCTATTGACATTTTTAAAATTTTTATAGAAATATTAATTATTTATAATTATCTTTAATTATTTAAATTTATAATTACTTTCAATTATCTTTTTTTTTTTAAATTTTAAAAAGGAAATTTTTGTTTTACACGTGTCAAAATCTAAGATCGATAGATTTGCCACGTGTCAAGATCCTATGAGTTATTAACTTTGAAAACCATACTTTATATAATAAGATATCTCCTTATAAAATATTTATGTTTTATAGTTTATAATTATTATCAAGTAACGGTATATCACGAGTTCACGGAATAATAATAAACGGAGGATTTGATTCGTATTAAAGCGGCATGTTAATGATATTTTAAAATTTTATAAATATTGATTCAAACCCGTTCGCCATATATATCCGTTCCGAAATATAACCCATCCCATAATTTCTTAACCCGTCCCGTGATTTGTTTTCTAAAAGTAGTGATTTTAAAATTTAATGATTTTTATTATATATAAAGTTTATAAATTGTATCATTCTCTAAGACATTTATATTTTAATAAACTAAAGATTGAATCTGTATTAAAGCGACATGTTATGATATTTTAAAATTTTATAAATGTTGATTCAAACTCGTCCACCATATAACCCGTCCTGTAATTTATTAACCCGTCCCGTAATTTGTTTTCCAAAAGTAGTAATTTTAAAAAAATTAACGATTATTTATTATAGATAAAAGTTTGTAAATTGTATCATTTTCAAAGACATTTATATTTTATAGTTTACAATTGTTATAAAGTAACATTATACCACGGGACAATTTTTGATTTTATACAATCTTTTCTAAATGAGACTGATTTGATATGTCTAATATTGGTGGTATTAAAAAAAAATTAAGGATTTACTCCGTATTGAAGCGGCGGATTAATGATATTTTAATCTTTTTATTATTGTTGATTCAAAAACCTGTCACGCCAAACCCGTCCGGCCAAAAAACTCATTTATTTTATTAATATTGATCTTATTTATGATATGATTCTAAATCATTGCCTAAATATTTTAATCGATGTAGAACGTTGAACACACATTTTCGTCAATTGGATAATATATGTCTGTTTTTAAAATTTCGAATCACAGTATATGCAGAAAAATATTGATTTTTTTTTTACTTTATGTATTATATGATGATTCAAAACAGTTAAAAACAAATCAAACAAAGATGATAGGAGAATCATAATTCTAAATCTTAATCAAATCTTCTAAATATCTAAATTATTAAATATGAAATATCCGGTGTATGAGTTGGGTTAAATATAACCCGACCCAACAAATTTGAGTGAATGTGACAGAATTATACAGTGAAATTTGTGAAAACTATATTACTATAGCTTATTTTTCTGATTCCCTTAAGAATCTCCGATAGATATACACATCAAAACTATCTTTTCTTCCCCAAAAACTCTGATATGATCATAGAGGAAGACAATGTAGTGGCTCTGGTAGGTTCATTGGCATTTGTATTCCAACAATGTACCTCTGCGGAATAGGTCTTGTAATAGTCTTTGCGCGGTTATGAAACTTGCCGAGATGATTTATCACAGAGAATCTTTCGAGGTCTTGGATTTCGAAGATGATGTCTAATATCGATGTAGTCCTCTCCAAGCTGCATACACAATTTGAAAAAAATGTATACTTCAGAAACACTGTCGTTTCTAATACAATTAACAGGTTGATTCATACCTCTGGAAGTCACTTTCAAGCTTATGTATTTTCCCCATAAAACCATTGACGAGTGAAGAATATCGTTGATCTTGATCACTAGCTTTCTTAGAAGTTTGATGACTGACAAAAAGTCTTTTTAGGGAAGTGAGCAAAGCTTAAGAAAATGAGATCAATCTAAGACTATAATGGAACTCACTTTATGCTCTTATCCAAATCCGAGCGGCATTTGAGAGAACATGAATCAGCGAGGGTCAATCTTGACATAAAGTAAAGCACGATTTCGTAGTTGAGGGCTGCGTTGTTGCCCGAGAAAACAAACGCTGGTGCTGGTTGGAGAAGCTGTTGCATAAGATGTGTGGATAAAACAAGCCTCCTCTCTGAAGGAGATATCGCCTCATTTGGACCGACCTTATTATCGACAATGGTACCAATAACAAAGTCAAATATCTCTATATTTAAAGATAGATATATATAAGAGTATTGGTACCTTCTCACATAGCGTATTTGTCGCAAGGCTCCATTCTTGTTCTGAAATACTATAGAGAGCAAATGTTTATACGTCAAATATTTCCTCTTCTAGAATGTGTTATTAGAATTACTGTAGAAGACTATCCGAGGAAATGACCTGATGCTGTGACATAATTCTGAACCTTGCAGATATACTTTGTGCCATGGTGATTGTAGAAAAATTGAACTTTTGCGCTTTTTCGGTCTTGAAGCAACCATGTTTTGGTTTAAAATGTTTGATTTGGTCAGTCTAGAGTTAGACTTCCAAGCATAATTGAACATCCCCTGCTTTTTCGGATCATTGTCCGCCTTCGAATACCCTGCATTACACGATAAATGGCCAACAATTACATATTTTGGCGGATATTGTCAAAATCTTCTAAAGAACATTTCATAATCCTTAATGTTTTCATTCCAACGATAGAGTGTCTTCTACACTAGCATGTTTTTTTTTCCCCATCTAGGATCATTATTTGGTCACATTACTGTAACTCATCAACAAGTATATTTATGTCAATGCACTTTTGCATCTCAATGTCACCAAAATTTAAACATTCCAAGCTACAGAAGATTTACTTATATATAGATATATACACATATAAAGCTTCCGATATTTCTTTCTGATTTACAAGATAGTTTTTTTCAACATTTATGAGATAGTTTAAAACCCAAACAGAACAAAACAAACATTAAAAAAAAAAATGCTTTGTTACTCAAATAGTGAATGCATGCAAAATTGAGAAGACGATTTTTTTTTTTTTAAAGCACATCTGAAAAAAAAACAGACAATCAGAGTCCAAAACAGAGATTTTCTAGAAGTTTGAAGAAATTGAGAGAAATTAAAGAAATAAACAACAATAGCAAGTAACAATATGATATCCAGAAAAGGCAGTGATATTTACCTATGAAGGGCATGATTATACTTTCTTAAAACTTGGTGAAACTTCAGTTTCTGTCACGCATATTATTTCTGGGAAAATTGAGGGAGACAGTCTTGTTACCTCTGCAAGAAAATTCAGCATTTGAGAATGCATGCAGTAACTATGAAAACGAAATTATCTTTTATATGAACATGCAAAGAATTTTAACATCAAAAGACATATAACAAAGTCTGGAAAGTGAAAAATTTCGAGAAAAAAAAAAAGAGAAAAAATTTCGACTGAAATTACCAAGAAGAGACGATCAAGAGAGGTAAGGGAAAAATATGGGCTCTAACCCAACTGTAGTCCAACACATTTCAACATATTATACTCAATCATATGCATGCACACAAATTTTTGTGGCAAAATTTTATTAGAAGTCTTTTTTTAATTTCTTAGATACACAAATTTAGATTTCCGTAATCCGGATGCATATACTCAATAGTATGCATATGTTCATGTCATATTTGACCTCAACAACACTAACAAAAATTACAAAAATAAATTATTCGAAATAAATAATAATAATTGTATTACAATTTTTGAATTTTCTGATCATGATTTAAGCTCTTAAATTCAATTAAAGAAAACATGTTTTCAAATTAAGAGAGATTAGTTAAGTTTTAAAAGTAAAAAAAATACATGTGTTACATTTTCAAAAATTATAAACAAAATAATATATTTTACATAATTATTTTAAAGGATACAATGATTTATAAAAGTTATTATTGGAGGAAGAAAAAAAGAACCTTATTTTCAATCCAGTATTCCTTTGCTACTTAAAGCCCACAATTTTCCAAACTAGTATGAGTCTTGTTCAAATCTCTTGATCCACAGATTCATATTTGATTCTAGTTACATTGTGTTAAATGTGTGTCAAATTACAATATTTAATGTGAGATGATTTTTTATGAATATTTGTGTAATTTGTGTTTACTGGTTTTTAATTACTACTAGGTAAAAATATATATTTGATTAAATTATTATAAACTTTTAATACATTTGAAAATAATAAAGTTGTTGTGTTTGGCTTTATCATACAAATTCATAAATTCATAAATTTAGATTGTTGACAAATTAACAATATTTTTTCATCTTATTTCATAAGCAGAAGATTATTTAAAATTCGTTTTATGAATTTTTTTTTAATTTGTTTTGTAGATTTTTTTTTCTTTTGTTGAAATGTGAAATTTATTGCTCAACAAAGAAAGGATTGTATATGATAAATAAAATGAAGAATAGGTTGTAGCTTAAACATTTGAACATTATATCAATCTTACTTCAAATCATCGGCGAAGTAAACCTTCAAATTTATGTGGAGCTTTGTATCGAAGAGAGGAGATACGGTTTCGCATGACCCTATCAATGAGTCGGGTCAGGACTGCTGAGTCCGACCAGCCACTGTAATGACGCCGTGAGTTCCGTTCTTGCCAAAACATTTAAGAATGGAGTCCATTGTGCAATGTGAGGAGTGGATCAAATGATTTAATGTATCTGACCAGTCTGGTGTTATGGATGATCCGAGAAGATTTCCACACAACCTTGTCCAAATAGTGAATATGTAGGGACAAGCGAAGTATAGGTAATCTCTTGATTCAACTCTTTCACCAGAAAAAAAAAAAAACAAAATGCTGAACACAACTCCATGCTCTCATACGAACTGGCGTTTACAATTTGTCTTTTATTGCTAACCACATGATGAAAGAAAACCGTGGTACACCTTGTTTAAACCAACCAACTTGACTCCAAGTAACTTTGTAGAAAAATTTAATTTTAGGAAAGTAATTTCTGTAGTTTAATACATTAAATTTCGATGTATATGTATGAAATTTTTTGTTCATATTTAATGGTAAGATTTACTATTTGAATTTTTAAAATAATTATTTTTGATAAGTTTAGGATTCTTATGTGTTTGGCAATTGCTATTTTTTTTGAACATCTACTTTATTTAAAAGTTGGAAGCAGCGCCCAAATGGTCGCAGTGTAGAGTTTCTACAATAAAACATGGAACATAATAAAATGAAACACAAAAGACACATTATCTTGTATTGAATGCTTTGCTAGGATATGATGAGCTGGCTTATTCGATTCTCGTTGTAGAATTTTACCTCTTTAAATCGTAGTTTCCAGAAGTTAACTTCTCGCATCCAATTGAGTACTCCAAAGTTCAAGCTCTTTCCTTTGAGTAGGTCATTTAGTTGTCTTCAAAACAGAATTTCTCATATCCCCTTATCCAACAGTTTTGCATTGCCATTATCAGGGCCTGAATCTTGCATTCTAAAGCACATGTAGCTACTTCGCCTAAGCCTTGTCCCAATCCTAAATAAACCGATGTCGTCACGTAGAATCCATCCAGCTTTAATTGATTTACTGCTGTTGAGAAAAGATCCATCGTAATTGCTTTTTACCTAGTTAGTGTCCGGTCTTTTCCAATAGCTGATATATCATGGTTTTTACGGTTTTTAACCATGATATAAGTATTATTTTAGAGTTTTTTTTGTTATTTCTAGAGTCTTTTCTAGTATTTTTCAGGTTTATGCACGTACGAGACCAATTTGGAGATTATAGATCATTCTGGAGCAAAACCGAGAAGTTATGCTAGAAGAGCAGTTCGAAGACCAATCTTGGTGTGGGTGTCGATCGACACCACCCCTGGTGTCGGTCGATACCAATATCTTATGGCAATTCAATTTCACGCGTCTTTGAAGTTTTGAAGATTTGCAGAATCACCTCAGAACTTTTCCTTATTTTCAAAGAAGTCCTTGCACGTATTTAAAGACATATAAATATATTTTTAGGGTTTTGGTTTAGAGCGATCTCTCATTCTATTGTATTCTTTGGAGCTTGAACCCTTTGGGAGATAATTGAAGAGAACTCATCTAGAGAAGATATTTCTAAACTCTAATCTCTTCTTAATTTCTTTTAAGCTTTCTATTTAAACATGTTTTCTGCTTCCATGATCATGTCTAAGCAGTTTTCTTGTTAGGTTTAGGGATTCTTAGTAGGGATTTAGATGAATTTTTAGGTTGATTATTTCTTAAGATAATATTTTTAGGTTCTTTATCTTTGATTATTCTTAATGCTAATTCTAGAATAATTAACTAGAATTGGATCTTAGGATAATATGTTAGACACGAGAGTGCTTATTGCTGGAACTATCTTAGATGAGCAGAAGTAGCTAGATTCAGACGAGAGTTGGTTTAGATACTTTTGTGAACATATCGAACTTGATCGTTAATGCTTGTTTAGTATTAGGGATTTACAGACGAGAGTTGGAATTCCTGCTATTAGGCATAGATAGTCAATATAGACGAGAGTTGGTTGATTATAGTTTTGTGATTTGCTTGTTTAGTTTTATGATTATAGTGAACGGTTCTCTAATAATTCCTAAGTCTTGGTTGGTGTTAAGGTAGCCACGGATCAGCTCATGTGTCAACCATATTGCCATCTCCTATATATATAACAAAACGCATTCCTTGTTTCAATAAATCCCTTCCATGGAGGATCGATTTCCAGGTACAAGAGCTCTTTTTTCTCACCCTCGCATTTAGAACATTGGTATCTGCATAATATCTTCCTCGTAACACTCGAGCTAATAAGCATTCTGGTTTTTGTAAGAGCCTCCATAATTATTTGTCAAGCGAAGCCAGATTAAAGTTTTCGATGTCCCTGAATCCAAGACCACCTTCTTTCTTCGGTAAACTCAGTCTATTCCTTGCAAGCCAGTGCAACCCTTTTCGTTCTTCTCTTGGGCTCCACCAGAATATTGCCAAAACTCCTTCTATCTCGTCACATATACCTTTGGGTAGTTTAAAGATGTTTATAGCATAAACTGGCGTTGCCAAAGCTGTCGACTTCAGGAGAACTTCCCTTCCTCCTGGGCAAAGGAATCTTTTGCTCCATCCCTGCGTCCTTTCCTTAACCTTGTCCACTATGTAATGAAAAATTTCTTTTTTCTTTGTTCCAAATTGTTCTGGTATCCCCAAATATTTTCCCCTCCACCCTCATTATGAATACCCAAGATTCTTCTCATTCACGTTTTTGTTGTTGACCTCTCCTTTCTCCAAAGGTGATAGCTGACTTCCGAAGGTTAATTGCTTGCCCTAACGCTGCTTCGTACTTAGACAATACTTCTAATATAATGAGAGAGTTTTCTCTCCTCTTAAGGTGTCCACCTAAGCATCCACCTAAGCAAGACTATTATTCTTACATTAAAGTATATTTAAAATACTCATTTAGTGCAAAATTATGCTACTTATAATTAATATAAATTTTAATTAAATAAAAACGAATTAAGAAAAATAAATGAAATTTAAAAATAGTAAAAACAATACAATGAAAATTGTATTATTAATAATAATATAATTTAACTTTTTAAAAAATTAAAAGTGATCATATTTCAAATTTTTGATGTTAATGAGTTTAAGTATGAGTGTTAGGTTTTTCATTCTAATTTTCTACTAACTAAATATAATTTTCATTAAACATATGATTTCATTTATTTTTTTAATCTTAAGGACCAAATTTGTTTAACAACTAGGAATTGACCCGCGGTACACCGCGGGACGATATTTTTATTTAAAAAATAATATATTTTTGTTTGATTTTTTTTTTAATTTTTGTTACATATAAAAAGTATATATAATCCATTTACATGTGTAATTATAATGTATATATAGTGTTCATTGTACGATAAGTATATTACGTGTTTGACTAATTCTAATGTACCGCGTGTGTAAAATACTTAGTAAACAACAATGTACCGCGTGTGTAAATTACTTATTATCTTATGGTGTTTGTTTTATATTTAGATAGTTTTGAAAGTGGGTGAGTACTTTATAGTTTATATATATGTGCAAATATTTGTGTTGGTTTGTAAATTTTGTTTATTGTTAGAAATATTGAAATATGATATCTTAATTTTTTTTTGTGTAAAGAATTTAAAAATTGTGTAAGTGATTATTTATTATTAATGCATTATATTAATATTTTTGTATATGAGTGTTCTTATATATTTGGCCAAATATGTGTGTCTTAATATTTAAACAAATGAAAAAAAGAGAGTCAATAATAAGAGACATCTATTTTTTATATTTGTATTTTGTGTAAAAGGCAAGATAATGACCCGCGGGACAATATTTTTGACTAAAAATTTTAAATTTTAAGTTGTATTTATATTTGTTAATTTTGTTTGTTTTGTTGAAGGTTTAAACTTGTATAATTGTATTTTGATTTTCATTTCTAGGATTCAACCCGTGTTATACCGGGCGCGTGACAATTTCTTTTACATAACTAATCGTAATTTAATCAACTTAATTAGATATATTTAATATTTTAATATTGATGGTGTTACATAACACCAAGTTAATGATATTTCAAATTTATATTAATATTGACCGAAACCCAAAGAATTATGCATAATAACATACTCAAATAATTAAAATTATGTTGTAAACCTCATTTCAGCCATTTATTATTAGATTTTGATACATGAGAGTTTATATTGTAATCAAAATAGATTGAATTAGAACCAAAAAAAAAATAAACCGATCAGACCCCAACCGACGTGACTCTCTAAGTAAACCGACCAGACCCTCTAAATAACCCAACTCGAGCTGCTTCTCTAAGTATCACGATTAAGGTTCTAAAAGACAGATTTAGGAGTTTTCAAGTTAGAATTTTAATCACCATTGATGTCCAATAGCTTTGGTAGTAATGGCTGATGGGAGAAAACAAAACCAAAACAAATTCCGATCAAGTCAATGGTAGTGATGGACTGTCTTCACCGAAGTCAAACAATTAATTGTTTGGGTTGAATTTGAGTTGCCAAGGTATGTTACAGAAAATTCTGCATTTTGTCTTAACACTTGTTAGGCAAAATCGATACTATCATTTGTTTGGTGTCGCCATCGTTTTTTGTGTCTATTTTTTAAGAAAAAAACTGTAAAGTATAAGTACACCAAGTGCTCGAGAAAATGCATGAGATAGCTTTTTTGTTCTAAGCTTCATTTTTATGATTATATGGTGCCAATACTTTTTTAATTATGAGAAATTGGAACCATTCTCTCTTTTAGTTGTTTAGTTTCAGCAAAACGGAGGCATGGCGTTGGAACCATAAGATCAAATGAGTGACCATCATTACTTTGAGTGAGTCGTGGAAAGCTTGATTTATTTAATATTGTAGATGTTTCTCTGTTGCTATTTTCTTGTCGGATTTTGTGTAGTGAATGAGCAATTATGAAACAGAGGTTGAATATTTGTCTACTACTCGAAGAGATCATCATATACAATAGCCAAAGAGAGATAGTCAACAACTCAGGTTTGTTTCCAATTGGATTAAATCTGTTCATTCGTAGTGGTGATGGAGATATTTAAAATTTACGATTCTAATTTCACACTTCATATATTTCAGCGTCATATCCAATTTACAAAGAGACACACCCGACTACAACGTTTCGTTCAGATCAGAACAACAACTGAAAGCATCTAAGGAACTCTAAAAGGTAAACAAAAGCATCATATCACAAAAATTAAGCATAAGAAAGCATTCATAATAAACATGTACTCTCTAGTTTCTTATGCGTACATATCTTCTTGTTTCACCAAGAAAGAAAAAAAAAAATCTAGCTTAATGATGTATAGCAAACACCATCGAGTGAGAGAATACAAAAGTTTGCTTGTGATATGTTTATCATGTTTGGTGAGTTTAGATGGTGTGAGTGAGAGGTATTTATAATGTTTGAGAATACTATAGGGTTTTTGGTGAGTGAGTACCGGAAATCTTGCTGATCAAGTATTCAATATCTTCAAAATCTTTTAATTTCGGAATTGTTAGAGTAGAATTTATAAATTAGTTATGGAATATGCTAGTAATATGCTAGTAATTATGAATTTGAGTGTATATTGTCTAGAATGTCAAAATTATATTACCATATATAAAAACTGAAATTTTAAATTTGATTGAAACTATAGTATCAACATTCCCGATTTTTACATTTTAAATTTGTGTAGAATTTTGGTTTACCCATTTATAAATCATGATACGTAGGTAAGATATTCTCGTTTCTGTTATGGTATATTAGTTAATGCGATTTTCTTTCAAAATTATTATATAGATTTTATGACGATTTCGTTATTTATGAGTACTTAAAATCGTTTTTATGTGTAAAATCGTAACCAAATATTTTTTAGGTAAGGGAATCAAATCACATATCTTTAAAATGGTAATTAGCAATTGATCGAATATAAGTAAGGAAAGTTAAGATTTAAGAGATAATTAAGAAACATAATCGGTTAGTTACTATTTTTTAATTTAATTTTAAAGCATTATCAAGCAATGGTAATTAAGATTTGATTACGATTAGGTTTTGGTTAGTTGTTTATATTTGGTAGATACGTTAATTAAGAGTTTTAATTTTGAATATTTGACTTTTATATGTTAGGATCTCAAATCTCGTTACCATAAAAATAGGAATTGCTTGGGAAGTTTATTTAATGATTTGTAAATTTGCTTAAGACAAATATTTTCTCAGATTTTATTTGTAGGGACTAAATGTACAATATTGAAATTGTAAAAAGATTTTTGAGGCCAAATCTTCACCAAAAATGTATATATAGATGTGTGGGGCATTTCTGTGGTCGGGTAATCCTAATGTTTCATCGGGTGCTAAAGTAGCTTGGACTGAGGTATGTAAACCAAAGGCGGAAGGGGGTCTAGGGCTGAGACGATTACGTGATGTTTCTCTTGTTTTTGCATATCGGTTAATATGGAGGTTATTCACTTTATCGGGTTCTCTTTGGGTGGCTTGGACTAAGAAAAATTTGATGAAGGGAGGGTCATTCTGGTCAGCTCCCAATTCTACTCTAGGCTCTTGGATTTGGAAAAAGCTACTAAAGCTTCGTGAGGACGTTAAGCCTTTCATTCGTGTGGAGATTGGTGACGGGGAAGACGCATCATACTGGTTTGATACTTGGATGCCGCAAGGTAGTCTCTTACACATTACCGGACCTGCTGGTCCTCGACAATTAGGAATTCCACTACATGCGACAGTAAAGGAAGCGACAGGCCTTCAAGGCTGGAAATTGCGTCGTTCAAGGTCAGCCACTCTCTATCCACTCATCCAGGCCATACGTGTTGCTCCTCTGCCCCATGTTTCTCGTGGTAAGGATCAGTTTCTATGGAAAACTGATATGGATGGCTTCACGGGTCAGTTCCATTCACTTAAAACATGGGAACAGATTCGAGAAACCCATCCTCTAGTACCCTGGGGTAATCTCATTTGGTTTCGTCAAGGAATTCCGCGTTGTGGTTTCATCTCTTGGCTCGCAATCCAGAACCGTTTGTCAACAGGGGAGCGAATGTGCCTCTGGGGAAAACAACAACATTGTGTTTTTTGCCGTGAAATAGATGAAACTCGAGATCATTTGTTTTTCGCGTGTCCGCACTCATTCACACTTTGGTCCTCGCTGGCCGGGAAGCTCCTTCGACACCACTTATCTCCGGGCTGGGAAGAGACAGTGGCGGCAATTCAAAGTCACACGGGTGACAAGCTTCGAGATATCTTGATCAGGCTCTGCTTCCAGGTGTCTATTTATGTGTTATGGCGGGAGCGAAATTCACGCATTCACAATAGTGGATGTATGTCCATAGCTCAACTGATCCGCCATAGTGAAAAGCTTATCCGAAATAGGATTTCTTCATTGGATTATCCCTCCAAGCCTCGCCTGCGTCTTTTGCTCCAGAGGTGGCTCATGGTAAAGCCGTAGTGGTCTCCGTTTCTACACTCTGTTTCTTGCGTTGGCAATGCTCTGTTCTTCCTCTTTATTATTCTCTGTTTTTAAATGCTTTACCTCCTTCTCAAACATTTGTAAATATTCATTATTTTGATATATAAATTACACATTTCAACAAAAAAAAAAAAAAACACATAAACCTCAAATTTTAAATAAAATAAATATTATAATAAATCTTAATATAATTATCTATTGAATCACAAAAATATATACAGTGATACATATATTAAAAATGAATTACAAAAATTTATTCGAGATAAGAAAGAGGAAATGAAAAAATATCTGATAAATGTATTAGAATAATTTATTTCATTATGTATTGCATAACTAAAAAATACATGAATATGTTAGAAAATAATCAATCCAATGTAAATAATAATGAAGATGGATCTTTTAAACTTCACTCCCTTGTTGTGCGATGATTAGAATTTATATTTTTAATTTTCCATCACCAACAAACCTAAAAGTTTTGTTATAGCCATCAAAACTTTTATTTTACATATGTTAATTCAAAACTAAAAATATTATAATTCAAGAAAACATAGGTGTAATCTATTCTGGTGTTAGAAACTAAAAAAATTGAGAAAAAACTTATAGCTAAATTTTCACAATGATGTTTTCATTGATTTCAACCCATATAACAAAAAAAATAAAATAGATACATGAATATAGTAGAAGAGGATGAGAGAATGATTACTTATAAGATGATAATCTAAAATAGAAAATGGAGATGAATCTTTAAAAAAAATCATAAAACTAATGTAGAAATTAAAATATAGAATTAAGCTTTTACAATGATATTTAATTTGAGTTTTTTTTAACCCATACAACAACAAACACAACCTAAATAAAAACACACAAAATAATAATAAAAAAAGATTTGAGATATAGTGGAAGAGGATGAGAGAATGAAAAAATGAAAAAATATTTATGACATTTCGTTTGATATATTTTTTAAAAATGTTTTGAAATTTTTTTCCCCGCGACATCGCGGGAGGTCTAAGTCCTAGTAAATAAACAAACAATATGAGAAACGTTTTAGAATTTTGAAGTCCAAGAACCCAGTGGGCTTTGTATGCATTTTTATTTTTCCGGCTAACTAGGTCATTTATCTCGTATGTGACTCCTGAGATCCGCCGCACTATACTATTCCTCTCATAATCCTCATCGATTTTGTTCTGCTTTTGCGATGGAGGAGGACGACGTGACACCGCCGATTTTCGCAACCACTTGGCTAGCATTACATGATAATTTGCCCACACCCGAGAATCCAGATCAGCCCCTACTGTTCTATCTCGATCTAGAGTCTGCCATTCCTCGTGGCATGGATCCGTTAAGATTCCTCGTTAAATAAATAAAAAATAAAATGTTGAAAATAATTGTGAGCTTGACACATAAGTATCAATGACTCTATTTTAATATATAGAGGATGTTTACTATGTTTGATTATCTTTATTCTATTCTATTTCAATTTACCCTCTTTTGTTGATGTCAAACTAAATCTTTCTTGTGATTTTCTTATACGATTATTAAAACCTGTATGAATCTCCAAAACCTCATGTTCTACAATATTGGTACGATTCATGTTCAATTTTGATTACATTGTATTTAATTTTATTTATATTGTAATAATTAAAATAATTCGTATATATAATCATACGGGGATTATACTAATCAGTGAGATTCAAATTTGATTTTGATAATGATTGTATTAATCTCCGATTTTGATCACATATTACTCCTTCCGTTTATAAATAAGTATCTTTTAAGGATTTGACTTTTGACAAACATATTAAAAAAAAACATTACAATTTTGACTACATTGTATTTAAATGCTATTCAAATGATAATATCTAATGTGATTTAGATTATGATATGTAATGTGATTATGATATAATTTAATTATGATAATCTACAACGTGTTAGTGATGACAAATTTTATCTCAACATATCGGTTTTCAAGTGAAAGATGAGAAGGTCAACAACACTTGTTGCTAGGTATCCAACAACATCCACAACAAAAAAAAACTTTAATGGATATATTTGGATTCTCCTTGACAAAGTTTTCCATCAAAAAAAGTAAAGCTTCCAAGCACTATGATATCAGTATTGGCTAAGACTGGACGAACAAGATAATATGCTCTTAAACTATATCAATTTAATGCAAAACTCAAAATTTTATTCATTTTTGCTACAAAACTAAACCATTAAAATGTAATGTTGCAACATGTAATATATGAAAAACAATGATGTCAGGTATTATTGAACTGAAAACTATCATTTTTTTTTTGTTACATAATGTTTAATCCTTTAATGTTATTGAAATTATAAAATTTAATGCAATTCAGATTACGATAGGTAATGCGATTATGATATTCAATACGATTCCGACTCAATTTTAGTATTCTACAATCATGATAATGATGCATTCTAATTTGATTTTAATTATGTATTATGATATTTTGATTCAAATATGATATATCCCCTTACTATTAAAAGGGAAGTACAAATTGAAAAATGGTCAAATTTGGCCTCAATTTCAATTTCAATTTTGGATTTTGTTCTTTGTTAATCATAATCGTCAAGGATAATTTGGTCATAAATTTTCATTAAACATTATAGGATCCGCGTGTTAATCATTTGGGTGGATTAGGAGTAATTACTCTTAATCACGGATTCAAGTTCCTAATCAGGTTTAGCATCCAAATTATACAATCTTAACCGTTCAACAATTTTTGTATATTTACCTCATTTTTGGTATCTAAATATGAGCATATTCGATCCCTAATAACTATATATTCGATCCCTAATAACTGCACATTTGATCATATATTGCCTAATCGCTTGAAAATCGTATTAACTTATTCTCTTAAATCTAATCCTAACCATAACCAACTCTACAATATTCACCATTTATCTAAATATAGCCAATCATTCAATTCTATTCCAAATTCGAATATATATTGTTCATAGTATCTTAAATTTTATGCTTTTTCTCCAAGATATTATTTATAACCCACAGCGGGTGATTTATAACCCAAAGCGGGTTAAGCTATTTATTTAGTTTAAAATGATGATGTTCTAAATTTCCATTTATTCTTTTTTGTTCTATTCATAATGTATGTTTATTAGTCAGTTATTAATAAAATCTTTTTTTCAAATCTTAACAATAAATTTAAAATATACGTAGATACTAATATATTTATAATCTTATAAATATTCTCAAGATTCAATTTTTATATTTTTGCTATTAACTTTCCAAAATTTTCCAAAAAATAAGGAAATATATTTAAAAACTTTTCAAAAACGAGATTAGATATTAATAAAAATTTATACTCTAATCAATCTAATTAGTTTAAGAAATCTCTATACAAATCTAAATAGTTTCCTACATTTATGTTTTAATGTCGATATGTACATATATTATAAATACTATCCAAATGTGATCTTACCAAAAAAGATTGTAATCTTTTAGATTTGATTCGATAATTTATTAGATAAGATTATATTTGATTAACCCTAAAATTATAGCCGACTCTCTTAACACTAAAAATATAGTATTCTGATTGTGTTATTCTCATATCGTTCAAAGTTTCACTGCAAAAATATAAAGTTTTCTCGGTTCTTCTCAAAAAATGGAAATAATTCATTTTCTTTCAATACATATTCTTTATATTAGAATATGATATAAAGAATATGATTTCTATGATTTTTGTTTTTATTCTTCTATTCAGTGCTTAGTTTTAGATACTAGGTTTAATTATCAACAAGTCTTAGGTTTGGATGTTGATACCCTTTTAATAATCGTATTTCTTTTTGTATTAATTTTCTTTTCAATTTTGTTTTATTAAATCTATTCAAATTCTATCATCTTCAATTTATATGTCAAACCCATTCCAATTTTAATTATTTTTTTTTCATATAAGGTCTATGAGTGGACAACAATGGCGGGGTGAATGATAAGTCAAAGAGGATATCCGACTGGAGTTAGGGTTTCAATTTTTAATATTTCCTTTCATTTTGATTTTGTTTCTATTTAAAACTTTATGTTTTTTAGCAATATGCTAAAGGTTTAAATATAATAGAAAATTTATCACAGAATTATTTTTTTTGCATTTGAAGTTGTAAAAGAAACAACTTTAAATTTTAATCTGTATTTTATTTGATGGGCTATATATACACAGGTTAATTAGCTTATTTTCATTTGAAATATCAATAAAATCTGAAATCATATAATTTTAATAATAATTCAAACTTAAAGTCTTCTTTTAAAGATCCACGAAATTCCTGGTCCAAAATTTTTGAATTTACAAAACAGTAAAAATGTAAGATCACAATATTCTCTAGAAGATAAAAATTACTGTTAGACACCTCAAAACTATAATACTTTAACTATATTAAATTTTGATATAAATATATTAAATAATACACATGTTTAACCACATTAAAAACACATTCTCCTATTTGAAAATTTAACAACCACCAAAAAAACATATGTTATAATTATAAATTATAAATTATCAAATACTTAATAGGAAAACCAAATAAAACCGATACCCGCGGAGTACCGCGGGTTGAATCCTAGTTGATATTACTAGGCCTTGAATGGGTGTAGATTTTAAAGCAGTTTTTGGTTTTTGATTTTGCATGCAAAAATCAAAATTATCCATTCATGATTCTAATAAAAGTAGATTTTCTAGAAAAAAAAAAAAACAGTTTGTTATTTAATTTTTAAAACACAAATTACATGACATTTGTTATTTAATTTTTTAAAACACAAAAAAAAACTAAAATTCAAAATAGATAGCATAAGGAGTAATATAAATTTCTTAAAATAGTTATATATATAAAAATAAACAAATTAGCATTCAAGATTTTGCAAAAACTAAAATCTACACCAAAAACCATAAATAAAAAATCCAAAAAAACTAAAACTAAAACCAAAAATTTTATTAAAAACTGCAAAACATTCATGACATAGGTATTGTTTTCACTGGATTTGCTTAATGTGTTCAGTATCTTTTTCCATTATATTTTAGGATGAAGAAGCGTCAACAATATATTACAATACTAAGTACATAAGTCTAGTTTGGACCCGCAGTTGAGGCTCGATGCAGTGATATGCGCTAGGAAGAAGAGGCTTCACCCAGTTGCCTTCTCGTCTATTGTAATCCTCTCTTCTATATTATTTCTTCAGATATTTCATCATTTACCTTGTCGATAACAAATTGAATTGTAATGTTACCATTACTGTTTGCTTTTGCTGAAATTTCTCCTCATGATTTTTTTTAAGATGCTTTGCCAATCTGTCTATAGACAAATGATTCATTCAATTTGTATTCATTGCGTCGTAGATTAGGATAGTTTCAGCTATTGCAACCAAATCGAGACAACTCCATCTTTTTCTTTTATTGAGCCAGTATGAGATTAAACATGCTTCATTTGAATTCTTCAGCTACTTCTTTATACTCCTTTGAATCGTTGGATTAATTTTTATAAAAAATATCTTGGAGAATAGAATCAACAGCCTAGATTGCTCAAGCCAAGTCATTTATCTGAAACAGTTGATTTCGATTATGAGTGATGTGGAAGATCATTGATTTAGTTCTTCCACTAATAGTGTTGATCGGTTGGATTCATAGAATCTTATTCTTTTTTTTTTTTGCAACAAATTCTTCTAGATAAGTTTGTTTGGTGTTTCCTACTTTGACCTACACGATTTATGTAGGTAATTTGATTTTTTTTATTGGTTTAGGTTTAAAAATGCATGATACCATTTTTTGGGTATAAAAATGCATTTGGTAAAATGTTTGGTTGATTTTGGCTTTTTTTTTTCTAAAAATAAACAGACTTGAGAATTGAGACTAAACGGCTAAATCAACTCAAACAATTTGCCGGATGCCTTTTCCAATCCAAACAGTAGCACCATGCATTTATTGAATTTGAACCAATAAAAATTTTAAATTACTAATCTAAACTATATAACCGTTAGCTGATTTCTACATTGACTTTAACGGTGCTGACTCAGACGACATCGTTACGACGATGTAGTGACACTGTGACAATTTAAAGTTGATGTTGACATTCACATGGTTAGTAAACCGTTAAACAATACTTAGTTCTAAGTCCAAGTGTTCGGCACGGTGTCATCTACCTTAACACCGTTTGACGGTATACTAACACCGTGAATATCAATGTATAAATAGGCTAACAGTTATTTGGTTCAGGTTGGTAATTTGAAAATTTTGTTGGTTCAGGTTGCATGGTATCGCAATTTAGTTTGGAAAAGACTTGCAGCCAATTGTTTGGTTTGATTTTGGCCATTGTCCCCCACTATTAAACTCTTCCAATTCTTTCATTTTCCCCATAAAGCCCCAAATTCTTTTCTATCTATCAATTTAACCCAATTTTTAATTGAGAGCCCAAAAAAGAAAAAGCTTTTAATCTCTTCGAAGAAAATTATGCGATTTGGAGTTTCTTCAATCTGAATTCTTCTCTTCGTAGTCTTTGAATCCTAAAGGAACAATCTTTTGTATCAGCGAACGGCCCTAAGATGACAGAGGACAACGATGATGCTAGGGTTTCTCCAAGCAACTCGTCTACAACGAACGATACTTCTCGAACGAGACAAAGGTATCAACTTTCATTGTTTTAGCCATTCCAATTATCAACCTAATCACATCTTTATCATCTTCAATCTGTTACATTTTCTTGAAATTGACACCAAGTTTTAACCATTCGATTCATGCCCTTCTTTAAATTGTTGCTTCAACTTCTTTGATTTTGGTTTTGAAATCTATTTTTTGAATAAAGCTTTTGGCTTTCTTGATTTTTGGCTCTGAACCTCATGTTTAGGCTATTTTCATCATCCTTAGCATCTTTAGTTTTTAACTGAAAGAGAATTCTATGAATTGTGAATAAAGATTTTGGCTTTGTTTGATTTTGGCTCTGAACCTTATGTTTAGGCTATGCTCATCTCTAGTTTCTTAATCAATTTGCATCTTTAGTTGTTGACTGAGAGAATTCTATGAATTGGGTGGCAGGAGAAAGAGAAAGTGGGATCAGCCAGCGGAGCAGCTTGTTGCGGCTGGAGTTGTGTTTCCTCAGTTACTTCCTTTAGGCAACGCTATGAATGTTCCTTCTATGTCACCATTGCTCCAAACGCTTTCTGTGCCTCCACCAGGTCCAAAAGTTAATCAAGTAAATAATTCATACGCTCTCGTGGTGTTTGTTATACTTATTTTCGTGGCTAACCTTTATCTGACTTAACTATTGGATTATGCACTATGGCATAGATGATATGTCACGTTTTAATCTAATTTGGTGTCTTGTTATATGTTTCTAGTGAATTGTAATACCTCCTTAAAATTGTTGCATCTCTTGAAACAACATGATTAGTAAGTAGTGTTAGCATGTATTGGTCTAGTTCCCTCTGGTCATGTATGATATTTCAGAAGTGCTCAAAATATGGTGGCTGTGTTTGTGACTTTAACATTATTGCCTGTATACTGAACGAGCTGTTGTTTGTGGGTATATGTCTTTATCCTCCTTTTATTCTGTAAGTCAAACATCGTGATTCATTGTAATTTTTTGCATGTCCATCTAGCCTAAGATACAGGATGAGTTGATCATAGCGCGAGAAATTGTTATCAACGATGCTGAGGCTTCTCTTAGGCACAAGCTTACTAAACGCTCAACTCAAGAAGATGTATGTGTAACTTTGCTATGCGTATTAGATACAATTTTCCTATTCCTAGTTTTTTAACATCTATTCGTCTTGCAGATTCAGAGGTCTACCGGTGCTGTGGTGATTACTAGGTTTGTCCAACATCCAACTCATGGAGAAGAAAGTTTTACAATAATCTTTTCTAGATTTAACTGATGAACGTTTTTTGTAGGGGCAAGTATCGTCCTCCAAATGCACCTCTTGATGGTGAAAAGCCATTGTATCTTCACATATCTGCTGCTGCCCAGGTTTGTTATCCTTTTTAGCCAAACAGAATAATAGTCAAGGGGAATCAAAAGGACTAGGCTAAGAAGCTAGTGATTAGTGCTGTGTGATTACCGATTAGGTTGTTTGATAGAAACTATAATGTGTCGAGATGTTTTGGAAATGTGATAGATGTCTCGCATGTGAGTGGCAGAAAGTAAAACGTTGGTGGCTTGAAGAAATTCCTTGTTTCCCATATCTGAGAAGCTTTGTTTGACCTCTGAGCTTTGAGAAGTTCGCCTGGTTTTTACTTATGTTATTGCACGTGCAGTTAAACGAGACTACAGAACGTATTTTAGCAGTTGATCGTGCAGCAGCTATGATTGAGGAGATGATGAAACAGAAATCAATTTCACAGGTCGGATCAGTTGGAGTTGGTTTACCGACTGTCAAGGTAGATTCTGTGTCACTTCTTTTTTGTAGTTATGATATTGGAAAAATAACAAATATAACCATGTTTCCAGATGCAGAGCACATGCGTGTATTTGGGTTTCGAAGCTGACCCATCATCTAATGTTGCTGCTCGTATTCGTGGGCCTAATGTGAGTCTTTATTGAATATCTCCCCCTTTGTTCTTTGTAAATTACACCCAAAAGAATTGAATCTTTAGTCTAATATCAATCAAGAGAAGTGTTAGCCAATTGGTGTTATGTTTTCATCTTTGATTAATTTTTGCACTTTCTTTTATTTGTCGTACTCCATGAATTCGAGAGATTCTAATGTTGAAGCTCTCTCTGACATCTCCGTGCAATCGGGAGAGAACTTTTTTTTGTGTTGGTGGTGGTTGGCTTTCGTACATGCAGGATCAGTATATAAATCACATTATGAATGAAACAGGAGCAACTGTAGTACTAAGAGGGCGCGGTTCAGGAAGCCGTGAGAATCAACATGGAGAAGGTAATATTTCCTTCGTTTGTGTATTTTTTTGCCACTTATGAAGGTGTTATTAACCCCAAGGTGGATTATATGTAAATGACATTGTTAATCTAAAATCCTGTTTTTAACACATTATGGCAGAAGCACAGCTACCGCTGCATCTATTATTGTCCGGCAGTAACCCAAAGAGCATCGACGATGCAAAACGTTTAGCTGAGAATCTTATGGATACGATCAGTGTAGAATTTGGGGCTTCAAGGTTAATTTTAACTTCCCGAATATCTTCAATGTTTGCCAGATATAATAGGCTTTCTTCCTGTTTACATCATCTTTTTGTCACTAAAGATTTACTTATCTCTTGCTGATAGATTTGAAACCACTTTGGCTTTTAAAAGTTAATTCCATCATAGGGTCTTCTATTTTCTGATCAGAAGCATGTTCTATGTTTTTTTTCTGTTTTTATTTTATTTGCTGATCTGTAATTATTCTACAAAATGTTTCAGGGTTTCCTCAAGCAAGGTGTATGGTGCAGTACCACCACCACAGCAACTGCTTTCTGGAGCTCCAGGTTCTGGAAAGAAGCAAACGCCAAATTTGACTTCAACATATGGTTTGATGACATCGATCCCCATCGCAGCACCACCAAGCGCTGTTAGTCCGTTTCCAGTTACTCCAGCTACAGGTCTTTATCCTCAGTTTCCAGTAATGCAACCTCTAGGAATATCAAATAGTGGGCACTTGCAACCAAGTCCAGTGAGTTACTTACAGCCCGTGGCTGGGGGAACTAGCTACAGTGGGTATGCAGGAATATACCCTCAAGCAACACCATTGCAACAAGTTGCTCAAGTCCTTAAGCAATCCATTTCTCCCGTTATCTCCACTGTGCCCCCTACTATGTTGATAGCTACGTCCCCAAGTGATATTTCAAGTAAGGAAAAGGAAAGGCTCCCACCCCGAAAGCGAAAGTTTCAGGAATTACCAGCTGATTGTAAGGTTCCAGCAAAAGCCAAACAGGTAAAAGATCTTTTTCTGCATTCGCGGTGATTTCGAGGAAGATATATATGGGTTGAACCCTGGGGCTCTTCCATAATTAAGTAACAATGAGAAAACTTGTGCTTAGGGTTGTTTGAAATTTTGCGAGTATTGGGTATTTGTATGAAATTAGCATTAGTGGATGAGGGAACAGATCAGGTATAAGTGTTTTACATGGAAAAATGATTAAATACTTTGGGTAGGGTGACAAAGACGGTAAGTGTTTTTTGCTGCACTCATGAAGCCTAGCATGCATCTTCTTAAGCATGTCATATGTGCACATCTGCGTCTAAAACTATCAAACCTGTTTATGAAATCTATCATGGGATTGTCATGAGGATCATGAAAATTCATGGCTTCTAAGTTCTAATACATTCTTTCAGTTCCTCTGAGATGATTCTATCCTGTGCTGATTTTTTCCCCTTACTATTCCAGGTATTTTTCTGAACTTCTAAGAAGCTAACTAGCTGATTCTGGACCCGTGGGCCATTGGTTTGCATGTTTCACAGGGTATTTTTTAATATTGGAGGCACCATGTGGTTTGGAGTCATTTTCGCTACAACTTGGCGACCAGAATCAAATATCCAAATTTATGTGTGCATTGCATTATCCAATGTATCTGCACTTTAGTACCTTGCATTTAGGTTGGCATTACTGACATCTACTGATACCCTTGTCCATTGCAGAATAGGCTCATTCTCCACCGTAGATGGAACTATGTACTTGATATAAAGTTTGCAGTCAAATGTTTCCCGATGCATGTAGTTAGAGAAAAATTATCATTGTACTTAGCAGTATAAGCATATCTTAGGCTGTCGTTAGAACCAAGCAGCTATCTTCTGATCTTTTAGGATGCTAATGAGCTTGTGACTGTTTGAATGAAAATGTTGTTTGAATTCACTTTGGTCGTGAATGAGCTTGTAAAGGTTTACAGTTTTACCAAATCCATTCTTCATGGTTTAGCATTCGGATACATTTTCCTTGATTTGAAAGTGTTCGCATTACTCTCTGCGCATTTTAGGAATACCATCTCTTCATAGTTCATATATTTGCATGGTCACTTTTTATCTGCCAAAACTTCTAACAGTTGTAGTGTATATGGCGATGAATGTTTTAACTCTACCATATGTTGCAGCAATCGGAGTTAGCAATGACAGGTGATGTCACTCCAAAGAATATAGTTGAGGAGCCATTAGCAAATAGAGTGCGGTCGCCGTCTTCACCAAGATCTGTAATGCCTCCTCCTCCACCAAAGATCATCACACCACCGCCTTCTAAGACCGTGTCTCCGCAATCATCAAGAAGCATGCTTCCTCCACCATCACCTTCTAAGACCATGTCTATTCTATCGTCAAAAAGTATGCTTCCTCCACCACCACGGTTTACACCAACAACTCAACCTTCAAGATTACAGGACAACCACATCACTGTAAAGAAACCAAATCCAGTTCCAGGTATTAGATTAAAACCAATCATTTGCTGATTCGAGATGAATCTTGGGGTTAACGGTTACTTAGCATCATTTATGATCAATCACGTGCCCTGATGTTGCAGATACGTTGATAAAGCTGATGGAATATGGAGACGATGAAGACGATGATGACGATTCTGATGAGACATTGGCAATCAGATCGTGACAGTGTTTTAGATTACAGAAATTTCTTATCTGGCAACAAAATGCCAATTTATGTTTGTAACAATAGAAATGTTGGTGTCTTACTGATTTGGAACTTCATTGCCTAATGCTTTAGTTAAATCTTTAAAACATTAGTTACTTGTTTTGCAAGAAATTGATCCTTTTGTTGTAGTAACTCATATTATTGATTTTATACATGATGGAGAACAAGTTATCATTTTTTTCTTTCTATAAATAGAATTAGATTATATAATAATTCCTTGAAAATTCTATAGATATCTTTGATTATTCTTTCCAAAACAATAACGTCTTTTGAATAAAACTTTTGCTTTTTGTAGATTATTTTATAGGGTGATTTAGGTGAATAACCCAAAAAAAAAGAAAAATTAGTTTTTTAGAAAGAAGGTAGAGAGAGATAGGAAGAGAAAGAGAGTGAATAGGGGGTTAGAGGTTAGATATTTAATTTTGTTTTTTTTTTATGTTATCTAGTGCAATTTCTCTATTTTGGGTGATTTAGGTGAATAACCCAAAAAAAAAGAAAAATTAGTTTTTTAGAAAGAAGGTAGAGAGAGATAGGAAGAGATCATATATTTATATGCGACTAAATTCATATTTTTCAATTTTAAAATGGTTTTACAGTTTGCAGATGATTAAAATATTATTGACCCAAAATTTAAGTCAGAAAGAAAATTCCAAGTTGAGTTTTTCTATATTTTTTTGTCAACTAAAAATTCCAAATTGGTTAAAATATTATCAAGTTGTGTTTAGTGTGATTCCATGAAACGTCGTGGAGTTGACCAAAGACCTTTGCAAATTGTGATAATGGTCAAGTCTATTCCTTTTGACTTGTCTCTTACTCCTAAATAAATTCATTTCTTTACTTTTGATTACAAAAAAATTCCAAATCTAATCATAATTCTTGAAGACCAACCAACAACAACAACAAAGACTTCTCAAACTTTTATTTCACTAAAATATTCATGAAATGATGAATATAAAGATTACAATGTAATAAATTCAATACAAACAAAACAAATTACATATATTTCTATACTTGTAACATTAAAATGAACCAACCAAACTCTTAACACAATTTATAATCATCTTCTATAAGAATTGTTCAAGGATTTAGGAGACCCAGCAAAGAGATCCAACAAGAGTCTCTCAAGATCATCAGTAGTGTACTTAATATACCTTTCACTCACATTGTTCTTGTGTCTACTGTAAAATGTCCAATACGCTTGAATCACCCACATCGACGCCTTTGTCCTCACGTCTTCTCTTAGCCCCTCATCGGATATTAGCCACCCGGTTTGCGCCTTGTACACTTCCTCAAACGCAGTGTTGAATCCTTGGAACCGCTCCCTTGGGCGTAGATTCTTCGAACCATGACCTGAGCTGGAACCAGAATCGTCCTTGAGGAAGGATAGGACAGGGAGCCAGGTTGCGCGTTCATACTCTATTGATTGCTGCTGAAACTTCCATGTATGTTTTCGGTTCCATTTGTCACCGAAGATATGTCTGAGCTCGGACTTTAGTACTTTTCGGGTCATGTAGTGTAAGTTGTTGAGGAGAAAAATGTGTCGTAGAGAGACATCTTTGTATAGTTTTGATTTCTCTTGAAGGTTGGCTTCGAGGACCGAGGTTATGGAGTAGAAATGTCGGGTCATGGCCAGAAATTTCTCAGGTGAAGAAGAGTTTTCGTAGGTAGACTCTTCTTCGACCATCACAGGATTGATAATATCTGGAGATGGTGGTATCGTGAGATCTTCTGCGTCGTCGTGTTCCATTAGAAGAGAGTCGAGCGTGTGGCTGAAATCAGTTAGAGCCATGAGGTAATTCATCACGTAATTTGTAAGCGGGTGAACCGCACCTCCAGGGAAAGGATGCGATGAGACATCCGATGCAATCGCACTTTTGAATTCAAGAAACGTTGTTCTTGCACAGTCCCCGAGTCTTTTCATCACTTCCCTGTATTCTGTTCTTACGGATGAACCAGGATGATCCAAGAACAAAGCATCGATCTCTGGTAAAAGCTCGGATGCTAGCTCGTACATTTCAAGAATCCTAAGCAATTTCTCGGGCTGTCGTGGACCAAGAGACACAGCTTCACCAAAATTGAGCAACTGCATCATTGGAGCCTTCACAGTATCGACGAAACAAGTTAGACCGATCTCATTTAGGTCCCCAAATATCTGATTGTCAAGAGACTTCTCGCTCAAGAGATATATCTGGACGATATTTCTCATAACCCGAACCCATTTCTTGATATTCGTATTCAACGTAGCCCAATCCATCCTCAAAACATCTTCAATACTCAACTTCTCGACCTCGTGGTTATAAAGAAACTCATCCAACGCATCTTTTCTAACCATTGTACATACCTGGATACACTCGCGGTCATACCCCGAAGCAATCATAGTGGTTGCAATGTTCTTGAGATCTGATATAACATCAGGATTAATCAAATCAACCACAATTTCCCCTGAGTTTCTCCTACTATCGTTATTGCTTCCAAGAATCAAATCCTCAGTAGAAGCAGCGCCAAACGAAGCCATGGCCTCTTCTTCCACACCATGATCCGCTTCAACAGACCGAAACGACGAATGTTCAAGCTCAAAAGGCAATCTATTCTCAACAAGAAGATGCTTAAACTCATCCTCAAGCCGTGCCATCGCCGTCTGAAGAACATCATGAGCTTTTCTTAAAGAAAGCTCCTCACTTCCCGCCTTCCCTAAACCCGAAGAACCGTCTAACCGTTCAATCAAACTTCTCAACTCATTCACAGCATCTAAATACAGATTACCTTCATCTGAACCCAAATCCCAAATCATCGATTCATCGACTTCTCTAGTCATAATCTTCTCACTAACAACATTAAGCCTTTGCTCAATCTCACCTATTTCATCTTCCTCATCTCTATCCTCAGCTATCACCACACGAGACAACTCCAATAAGAGATTACCTAAAACCTTCTTAGCATTTTTAGTAAGACTCTTACCAGATCTAAGTTCCTTCACAAGATACTTAGCAGCAACAATCAACTTCTCCTCTCCATCTACCTCAAACTCTCCCATCTCCACACAAATCACCAAACAAGCTTATCCAAAACTTAAAACCCTAAAACAAACTTAAATCTTTAAACCCTGATTCTCAAAACCTTGAACCCATTCAAAAACCCAGAAGAAAGAATCACAAAAGACTTAAACTTTACATGAAAGTTTAAAACTTTGGATTCAAAACTTAGCAAAAGAGGATCTTTTTCAGAGTGAGATTGATGAAGAAGAAGAAACGTATGGATTGAAAAATCAATTTCTTTAAAGATTGCAAAATGCAGATTTTCTTGGAGATTGGAAAATCAAAATAAAAACCAACTTTTTTATTTTTGCTCTGCAAAATATATATTTTTTTTTCTTGTTTTTGGATTTGATTTGATTTGTTTTGTTGCTCTTCTATAAGACCACAAGAACAGAAGAAGAAGATTCAACGGAAGAAAATATTGACGATGTTTATTTTTATTGTTTATTATCCACAAACAGTTGATTAATAAAGTATTGGATTAATAAATACTTAATTACTTTGCTACACACTCTCGGTTTCTAATCAAGTGCACAAAAAAAAAAAAAAAAAAATTAACACAACTAGTATTTTAAGTATATATATATATATGCTGGTTATTTTGGATTTTTAATTAGATAAAATGAAAATGAGACAGTGTAAGATGGTTTTAATATGCGAGAAAAGAATTTTAAATCAATAATAAAATGAAAGGATTTTAGTATATTTGACCTTTGGAGTGATAATGGAACATTAGTGGTGTAATTATGTAATCGTGCAAATATAATGAAATACGCAAGTTGAAGACCGGAATATTTATAGAGAGGACAAACTTTTATTTTGTGGTCGTAAGGTCATGGGTAATGTTACAACTCGATCGGTATGCAAGGAAACAAAAAAAAAAGGATAATTTTCAAAAATATTACATTTAAGTGTTAGTTTTTTTTTTAAAAATATCACTTAAATTTTGATTTTATAAAAATACCACAGAAATTAAAATTTAATTTTCATTCTTCAAAACTAAATCTTAAGCACTAAACACTAAATTCTACCTCCCAAAAGCTATATCCTAAATTTCAAATAGTCAATTCAAACCTAAAATTTTGAATTTTCAACCCTTAAAAATCAATTTTTGTGTTTTTGGTATTTTTTGAAAACCAAAACTATTGATGGTATTTTTTTAGAACATTAAACTAATAGTGGTATTTTTTACCACATAATTTGAAATGTGATATTTTAAGTAATTTCTCTAAAAATAATCATGTTTATGATTGAGTAATATATGTGCGTTTTTAAAAATTTGAATCATATTATATGCAGAAAAATCTATTATTTTCTTAATTATATATATTTTATATAAACTCAAAAATAAATTAAATATAAGATCATAAAAAGGTGAAAGAAGAATCATATATTAATGTTTAATTTAGATAGAGAGGTTTTAGAAAATTAGTAATTAATCGCATTTAGAAACATAATCAATTTGTTACCATATTTGGAAGCCACAGTTTCTAAAAGATTTTTTTGAAAATAATATGTAATAGTAATGACAATGGCATTATTTTGTAAATAAGTGTCAACTCTATGATTTATTTCAGATTTGTACTTCAAAAATGAATATAAAGATAAAATGACTCTGAATATGAGAAGCCACCGTTTGTAAATAAGTGCCAACCCGATGTGGAACGTTCAACACACACTTTTTCATTAATTGGGTAATATATATCACAATATATGCAGAAAAAATTGAGATTTGCTTTTTAACTTATGTATTATATGATAATTAAAAACAATTCAAAAATAATCAAACAAAGATGAAAGAAGAATAATAAAGTTAAATCAGACCAAAATCTTATAAATATCTTTATTATTAAATATAGAAACCTAATTAGTGAATACGATTTAATTTTGGTAATATTTGTATCCGACTTTTAGGCAAATACCGTTGCAAGAGTTGGGTTAAATATAACCCGATCCAACCAAATTTTTATGAAGTAAAATTTCTTATCGGGTCGGGCACCATTTGTGTCTAAAAACAATTTAACTCACCCGCTTACTTCAAAAATACTAGTATAGATTTTTATTATTATTTCATTTAATCAAATATAATTATCATATAAAATCATAAACTATTAAAATTACTTATTAACTATTTACTTTTTATAAAATTTCAATTTTTTAGTATTTAGTATAAAAATTTTCTGTAGTAATAATTTTTAATATTGAAATATATATTGATAGTTTTAATAATAATTGGGTTTCTCAAATATGAGAGAAGATACTTGAATTACTTATTCGAGTGATTTTGCAAATATAGAATATTATATGCAAAATAATCTTATATTTGTCTCAATTATCATACAAAGAGAGCACATGAATCCAAAAATTGGATGTCAATTCTGTTTTCAACAACATTTTCTTCATTTGCTAAATATTATTTTTCAAAATATATTTCTTCAATATTTTAGCCTATATATGAATTGTTTTGTCAAGTTTTAAAACTTATTTAAAATTATCTAAAAATTATTAAAACTATCCAAAAGATTTCAAATCGGGAATTTCTTTTTAATATATGCATTTTACCTGAAATATCTAAAAATATCCGAACATGAATGTTACTTTTATTCGTTTGAGTGGTGATTTTGTATATCTGAATTGTCCATTATACGTTACATTCGTACCCGTTCATGTTATCTTAAATATTTTCTACCCGATCAGTGTACTCGCTATTATTTAAAATGAACATATTAAATATATTACGTTACAGAAAGTTAGATTTATATTAAAAAAAAATCAAAAATGTTTGATCTCTTACAAAGTTAGTTTTTCCTAGAAAGCTGAATGAGAAGTTTGACTTTTGTATATAAAGTTTGGTATAGATTGTGAAGCCATCTTTTTACTTCCATGCAATTTTCATTGAAATGATAAAGAAAGTTCCTTTGAACTTCGAAGTACAAAAGCCAAGGGAAACACGAATTTGATTTTTAATAAATTATCTAACGTATTGCCAATAAATTCGTATGAACTAATACTTTTGTATAAATTCCACACAATAGCCACATGAATTTTTCTGTTTGTAATGACTTATGTGTTCCAATTTATAACTAATTGACGATAAAATTTTTTTCTTACTTCTTCATCTCGTAATGATTTCATATTTGTAATGATAACTCACAAAACATTTGTAGAATAGGATCACAAGCAAACAAAATTATAAGATTTTTTTTAACTCACAACCAATTGATGATATGTTCTTTAAATAATTGTTTTTATATTATTACTTATAAGATTCAAATTCTGAAAATTTTTAAGTAAAAATCTTGGATTACTATACAAACTCAATCAATATAACAGAAACTCTAATCATGTTTATTTAGATTTAAAAGTATATTTTTTCTTTTCTTCAACCTATATATATATATATATATATATATCTCCCTATTTTTATTTCATATCAAATATCTAATATTGTTTGTGTAATTTAATTAATTATGCTCCCTCGATAGAATCATATGTAATTAAACTTGTTAGTTCTGAGTTAAAACATATTATGCAAACATCAAGTACCTAAGACCACCCTTATTGGTAGTCTCTTAAATGACTCTTAGATGAATCTTAGGTCTTAATATGAATTTAATTAAATGGCAAATGTTGATATTTCTTAAGAAACGTCTCTTAATTAAGAGACAAAAGATAAGGTAAGTGGCGGATGCGTGTCGCCACCCCATTGGTCGAAGAAGAATTATAAAACGGAAAAAAAAAGAATCGGGATTCTCTCTCTTCTCCTCCTTTCTCTCTCTCTCTCTCTATTTTCACGCGTTTGTTTTTTTTCTCTAGCGACTAAGGAGGGGATTGAGTTAAATCTCTGATTCACCGCTGTTTCTATCCTCCGGCTGACCTACCAGAGTTATCTCATCATCTCCACCGATGCAGGGTTTCCACGGCGACGAGGAGAAGCTCTAATCGGCGTCGAGGAGAAGCTCTAATCGTAGATCTAAGTTCAAGATCTCCGATTTTTCAACAAATCGGAGTTAATCCTTCACAAATCGGTTATTTCTAGTATGAATCTCTCTCTGCATGTTCGATTTGATGTTATTTGAGTGTGGAGAAATTAGGGTTCATATATTTGGGGAAATTAGGGTTTTTTTTGTTTTTGTAAAATTAGGGTTAATCTTGTATGTCTGTATATTTAGGCATGATTTTTAATAAAGTTTACACCAATTACTCTTCGATTTAATTTGATTGTTTGTGTAGATAGTTTTTAATCCGGTTGTTTGTGTTGATGAATGTTTCGATTTACACTTTGAGTTGTTTGATTCTATAATTTGTGTCTGTTTTGATTAATTTCTATAAGAATAAGTATTAGATTTCGTTGAGATTTATGTATTAAAATGATAAGGTTTTGATATAGATTAGGTCAGTTTTATTTTGAAGTCATGTATGGAGATGAATTGATGCTTTTAACACATTGTTTGTGTCTGTTCGTATCTGTTTTGGTTTCTATACGCATGATTGTTTGGTTTCTTTGAGATTTATGTGTTAAAATGATGAGGTTGTGATATAAATTAGGTCAGTTTTATTTTGAGGTCATGTATGGAGATGAATTGATTTCTTTTAACACATTGTTTGTGTCTGTTTTAACAAATTCCTCTTGAATTTGATTAGTTTCCCTCTTGAATTTGATCAAATGATCTCTGTTTGACTGCCAGGATTATATGGAGATACAAAGAAAGATGGAATCTGATACATATGATTGGAGATTTTATGAGAGAACTCAGAGGAGGATTACTCCGGATTAATACCAGAGATTAGGGTAAGTAATAACTGTCTCTTCTTCCTTAACTGATCTGAATATTGATGATATATATTAGGTGAGACTTGAGTTGTGTGATTAGTATTGTTGCTTGTTCATTAAATGCATACCAAGAAAGAGGAACAAGTGGACATCCAAAGAAGATGTGGTCCTCATCTCTGCTTGGTTAAACAGACTCAAAGATCCCATAGTAGGTAATGAGCAAAGAGGAGAAGCTTTCTGGAAGCGCATTGCAACATACTTTGCAGCTAGTCTTAATGGTTCTACTCTGAAACAGAGGCTGCCAAGTCATTTCAAATGAAGGTGGGCAAAAACTAACGCGATTGTTTGGAAGTTTGTGGGATCCTATCAAGCTGCAACAACTCAGATGACAAGTGGGCAGAATGATGATGAGTGGATGAAGCTAGCTCGTCAGATTTACGAGAGTGATTACAAGAAGAAGTTCATGCTAGAGCATGCATGGAGAGAGTTAAGACATGATCAGAAGTGGTGTGCATCACATTCTACTAAAGAGACTGGCAAGAGTAAAAGAAGAAAGGTTGAATCCGGTTCTATACATTCTTCTGAAACTTCACAAGCCCATGGAGAGTCTGTAGCTTCTCAAGCTCGTCCACTTAGTGTGAAGGCTGCCAAGGGTTAAGGCGAAAGGACTGCCAACAGTTCACCTAATGTGGAAGTAGAAGGGCAGGCATTGGAAAAGATTCAGACTTTGTGGGACATAAAGCAACAAAATTTTGCTAAGAACATGCTTTGAAAGATAAACTTACCAACAAGAAATTGTTTAAATTTCTTCAAGCTAAATCAGATCCTCTTACTGAAATTGAGGAAAACTAAAGACCAAGCTAATTAGAGAGATTTTGCTTTGAATTTCTTGCTTGTATTTATGTTTATGTTTATATTTCTGGTTGTCTTCGTGTTTGTGTTTATGTTACCAACAATGTACTTTGTGTTTATGGTTCTGTTTCATATGCTAAATGATGTTTACGTTTCAATTAATTTGTGACTTTAAGTCATATTTCTGTAAACAAACAAAACAAAATATTTTGTTATCATTGTTTTGTTCTCTGTTTGTATATTCTCTGTACGTTCACGTGAAACGAGAAGAAGAAAACAAAATGATGGACACCACAAGTTTTCTCTATAGGTTCACGGACACCACAAGTTTCACTTTACTTTGTACCACAAGTTTTCACTTTACTTTGTACCACAAGTTTTCACTTTACTTTGTACCACACGTTATCACTTTTCTTTGTACACCATGTATTATTTTGGAAGCTTTGCTATAAATATCACCATATAATATCACATGTCTTCATTCTCTTTTGTTCTTACAAACTCAATACAAAAAATCCAAACCAATACCACAACCAATTACTTGTTAACAAACCAAATCCAAGCCATATTTTACTCCAAAAACAATTACTTGTTCTCATACCAAATCCAAGCCTTCATATTTTCTTTTCACACCAATTTCTTATTCTCAAACCAAATCCAAGCCTTCCTTTTCTTTTTAATCAAGAAAATCCAAAAAATTCTACTTCAAACCAAAAGATCCAATATTTTAAACAGAGAAAATGGCATCATCTTTGCGTGATAATTTCGAAGAAGCGTTGGACGAAGAATTTGATAATATTTTCGAGCAAGAATTAGATAATTATTTGTACAATTACGGTTATCGTCAACAAGTAGCACAATTGAAGAAAAAAATAGTCTATATTGAAAGACATCGTGAAGAATGACACATCTAGTTATGGAACGATTATTTCGTAGAAAATCCAACTTTCCCTTCTAGTCTATTCCGACGCCGTTTTAGAATAACCAATCCCTTATTCATGCGTTTTGTTGATCGACTCTCCGCAGAAATTACATACTTTCAACAAAGAAGAGATGCTACCGGAAGGTACGGTTTCTCTGCACTACAGAAGTCTACTACAACAATTTGTATGCTTGCATATGGTTGTGCAGCTGATGCGGTTGACGAATACCTCCGGATTGGTAAAACCACTTCGATGAAGTGCATGGAACATTTTGTTGACGGAATAATTTTTTTGTTTGGAGATGAGTACCTACGAAAACCCATAGTAGAAGATCTTCAATGGCTATTGGAGAGATTCGAGGATTTCCCGGGATGATGGAAAGCATCGATTGTATGCATTGGGAGTGGAAAACCAAAGATCGTTTTCCACAGCCACGAGTATATTGTCCTTTCCAAGAGGTGGGGTAATTCTTCCACTCCCAATGCAACAATCGATGCTTCCCATCCTCTCGAAAATCCTCAGATCTCTCCAATAAGGAGTAGCCGTTAAAGATCTTCTGGTGTGGGTTTTCGTAGGTACTCATCTCCAAACAAAAAAAATTATTCCGTCAACAAAATGTTCCATGCACTTCATCGAAGTGGTTTCACCAATCCGGAGGTATTCGTCAACCGCATCAGCCGCACAACCATATGCAAGCATACGAATTGTTGCAATAGACTTCTGTAGTGCAGAGAAACCGTACCTTCCGATAGCATCTCTTCTTTGTTGAAAGTATAGAATTTCTGCGGAGAGTCGATCAACAATACGCATGAATAAGAGTTTTTTCATTCTAAAACGGCGTCGGAATAGATTAGGAGGGAAAGTTGGATTTTCTGCGAAATAATCGTTCCATAATTGGATGGGTCCTTCTTCACTATGTCTTTCAATATAGACTCTTTTTCTTCGGTTTTGCTGCTTGTTGACGATCACCGTAATTGTACAAATAATTATCCAATTCTTGCTCGAAAATACTATCAAATTCTTCGTCCAACGCTTCTTCAAAATTATCACGGGAAGATGATGCCATTTTCTATGTAGAAAATATTAGATTTTTTTGGTTTGAAGTAGATTTTGTGGATTTTTTTGAGTAAAAAGAAAATGAAGGCTTGGATTTGGTTGAGAACAAGAATTTTGTGTGAAATGAAAATATGAAGGCTTGGATTTGGTATGAGAACAAGTAATTATTTTTGGAGTAAAATATGGCTTGGATTTGGTTTGTTAACAAGTAATTGGTTGTGGTATTGGTTTGGATTTTTTGTATTGAGTTTGTAAGAACAAAAGAGAATAAAGACAAGTGATATTACATGGTGATATTTATAGCAAAGCTTCCGAAATAATACATGGTGTACAAAGTAAAGTGACAACTTGTGGTACAAAGTAAAGTAAAAACTTGTGGTTAGATTTGCGCTACGAACGATTCGTTTTACATGTATTAATAATTATATATAAGACCAACAATTTATATGAAATATTCTCTCATGTTATATATACTTGACTAGAGATTAAATATTTTTTATTTTGAATTTTATGGTGAGAGATATATGTTTTAAATGCTCCTCTGCACCGCATAAAAATATCATCCAAAAAGGATAAAATATATAGATGCAGGAGATGAGTCTCTGCTCTACAAATACTGAGCCATCTTATGAGAGATGTGCCTATTGCAAGATTTGCAAATTATCATGTAGATGATAAAAGTTTCCCATTATTATGAGAGAATCATTGAATAGTTTGGATCTCTGAACAAATGACTATAATAAATATGAACTTAAGAGTTCAAAAGGATCACTATTCAGAATATATTGCAAATCAAATGCAAAACGCTTATGGATGAGATTTCATGAAATTATTGATCCTCGTATAAATGTATATGAACTTAAAGTTCATACAAAATCTCTTGTCCCAGCTAAAAATGTTCTACAAAAATATGTCTCTCGCGAATGACATATTATTGTCTATAACACGTAAAAGAACGTGATAGACAACTTTGGTTCCGAATATAAAGAAAATCTTCAAAATTAAAAAGAGCATATTATTACTAAAAAGAAGATTAAACTCTTAAAAGAGGAGCATATAAACTCCTAAATAGGAGCAAAAAAAAAAGACTCTTCGAGAAGAGTAAAGAGACCGATTGCCATGGTTAATAACGAAATCAGGTACCTAAATAAAATCATTTGTAATGATTAAGAGATCTCGATTAACCATGTCATTACGGAAAAATATAGAACCAAAGACAACATAATGTCGACAATAAAATGATCTAGTGCACAAATGTGATTAATGAGGATCATGAATCTCCGCTCTGTGAGCGTAAAGAGATATATATTGGCAAATAAACAAAGAGGCAGCCAATCTATATTAATCTCGTATAAGAAACGAGTAATTTCTGGACACATGGTCCAAGCATTCAAAGAGTATTATGATACTTAAGACAAGGTGGTGTGTCGCGCCGAATTTTGTCAAAATCACTCTATATTGAGTTGATGAATAAACAACTTGAATTACGCCTCTTGGGATGTCTATATGACTAATCCGCGAAAGATATTTGATATCATAGTTATATTCCTGGGAACTTATAAGCATGATATTTTTGAACATCATCAAAACTCTTAAAGAGTTATTTGGAATAAGAGATCTTGGAAAGACAAAAGTGTCTCCAGATATCCCAACTAAACATCTAAAGTAAGAGATGTTATATTAGTCACTTTCTAAAGGAAGTCGACTCTATATATTTGATCATGAAGCACTATATATAAATGCTGACGAGTATTTATATATTTTGTGAATTGTAGCTAGCATATATAAATGCTAACGAGCATTTATATATCTTGTGAATATATTGTACCTAGCAGTTGCTACTGATCTACTTGTAGGATTAATTCATCTCCTCCGACTAGACCTTGAATGAGTTTAGATGTGTCTTCCATTATCTGCAAGGTACTATTAACTTAGGCTTATTTTATTCTAGAAACCCCGAGTTTGGTTTAGTTGGTTTTGCAGATGGATGATCTATATAAATATATATCGTAAAACAACAACTTCGTGGTGTTTCCAACAACAAATTTTGGTCATCGCTTGTTCAAGCCATGCCAAAATTATTGCGCTCCATGAACCATGTCGAGAATCTGTGTGGCTCGGATTGATGCCCTCTACATATACAAGAAGCAAACAATATAGGCACCACTAAAGAGCTAACAACAAGACACTGCTGTAAATGTTTCCCAATTCAAAGGAAGCTATGTCAAGAGCGACATGACAAGACATATTTCTCCAAGTTTCTTCTCTTACAGTTAAGAACCCGAGAAGAATCATGAAATTGATTTCCAGTACATCTGCTCAATAAACAATGTAGCAGATTACAAAGGTGCTTCCAGCTACAACATTTAAAAAGCATCACATATCGAAATGCATCTTTTGAAGAAGATGTTTCTAGGGGGAGACATATGATGATGAGCGTGGCTGCACTCTTTTTCCCTTATCATGGTTTTTATCCTACTGGGTTTTTCTATGACAAGATTTTTAACGAGGCAGAAAATAATACACAAAAGATAGACATCAAAGTAAAGGTCTATCTCTCTTCCAAAATCTTTGTCATATATTGACGAGATCAGAAGACGCACAGAGAATGATCGAGTCATCTACGAAAGCTATGGAAAAAATAAGATTCGTCTGTTCCAGAGGAAGCTTGCGTCAATGTACTCTTTTCCTTTATCATGGTTTTTCTCCTATACAGTTTTTCCATGGTAAAGTTTTATACGAGACAGTTCGTAATATGTTGATGGTGATGGATAATCAAGGGGGAGTGTTAGAAATGGATAATCATAAATGATTATCCCTCACCTTGATCTCATCTCCTTATCCAATCTAATTACTTGGCCTCCAAGTTTACTTTGTTAGCATGTTATGTAATGTTTATCTATTTTAGATTTAGTATATATAGACTTGAGATGTAACGTTGAAATGTAAGAGAGAAGGAAAAAAATTTTTTATTTGCTCTCATTCTCTCTACGTTCTTCTCTTCTTTTTTCTAATATTATATTATATATGTGTTTGCGTTATGTTTTACAACAGCATTTATTTTTTTGGGAATTTTTTTTTAAAATAGCCAGAATGTATTATAGCAATATCATTACGGAATGGATATGGCATAGGGACAAGCAAATTTGATAAAAGTGTGTTAATAATTCGGTGGCCTATTGTAGGCCCAATTGGAACTCGATATTCAATTCAATCTATGTGTAGATTACTAGATTTTGTTATTTCGTTATCGATAAAAAATTTAAATTTTGTTTCTATCTTTTCATTGTGGATATAAATAGAATAAATAATATCTTTTCTTTTATAAACTGGAAATAAAAATATCCACTAATATCTTTATTAACCTAAAAATATTCATTTCTCAAATTATAACTATAATAAAACTACATATTTTGTAAAACCTATTAAACTACCTATCCTACTAATTTTTTTTTTGTAAAAATAAAATTGTAATTAACCCTTTTAAAATTGTTAGAATCATGAAATTATTCTAGTGATTTTGCAAAATATTCCAAAGAAAATGAAACTGCGACCAAATATTGCTCTACAAAAGAAACAATTATTATGTAGATATTCTAGAATAGAAACAAGTTTTAAGATGGGCCTTTCTAACCAAATCAAGTTTTGGTTATCAATTGAGTGATTTCAAAGAACTTGAGGAATCAATTACATGAGAAGAAGAATGGTTTAACCACTTGATTCTTTTCATCCATTAACTCAACGGAATAAAACGCCCACATCTCTTTTGTAACGAATTTCTATTACCATATTCTTGAAACCGGGGTGTTACGTCTCTAATCCAACGGACCATTGGTATCTTGGGTTGGATTGAACCGGTCTATAACTTTGACGACTATACACAAGAACGAATGAAACCATACTTTTTTATGTATAAAATTTGAAAATAGCGAGTTCGATAAATTTCTGTTTATACACCTCGGAAATATGAGAATTTGTAACATTGTTCCGATACAACAAACCCCTCAAAAGAGAGACCCAAAGGGTCACAAAAAGGGAGACGGATTTACAACAATGTGCTTTAAGGGATGTGCAACGTCACCACCACCAGCATGCTTAACGAACTCGGCCGGTGAGAGGAAGCTTCCATGACACACACACACAATCCTCACCTCCTCGCCTTTGCGGTACCGATACAGAAACCCATCAATCTTTTTCCCGTTTGGTCCATCGCCTGTTGTTGACACGCATGGCATGTCTTCTATGATGTTTCGGCTCGCTTCTTTGCCCGCATTCTCAGGCTGAGATTGGGCAGTTGAAGGGCTTGTTTCCATGGACTTGTTTGTTGTTGCTTCAAACAGAAGTAAATATCTCAGTAAAACTCTAAACAAAAGACGACACTACACATAATCTAAAACAACAAAAATGTCGCAAAGCCTAGAAGATTTACTAGTTTTGCTTTCGAATATTATCGATAATCCCTTAATACATTTTCCCTTGGAATGGAAACACAAACAATGTGGTAATGGTAAGTGGTAACTGCTCTTTTTCGCTCCAAACTTCGTTTCTTTCCGCTAACAATATCTAAAACACCAAAAAGACACCTATACGCGATTAACGACGCGAAATTAAACGAGAAACAAAGACTCAAAAACTCTATAAACACCTACAAGAGACCTTAACACGATAAAAGATACGAAATAAAACAAAAATCAAAGACTCATAAACCGCTAAATATACAACACATCAACCACATTGCCACAATTGATCTACCCTAAGATAAGGACTCTAATAATCTTAAAATAATGATATCACTACATCCAAAAGAAGATTCAATGTCTTGTACCCTAATCAATCAAGAATCAAAGATCTAAACAAGCCAAACAAACCCAAACAAAACCCATCTTTTAATCCAGAGTTACCAAACTCATGAAATAGCACAAAATCTATAGTAATGTACCTTGAACAGGAGGAGGAAGAGTATCAACTTCAGACAAACCAGAAGAACCACTACCAGAAGAACCAATAGATCCTTCTTCCACAACCTTCTCTTCACCACCACCAGCTTTATGTTTTCTCTGCTTCTCTGATCTCTTCCTCTTAGCCTCAAGCCTCCTCAAACTCTGCAACTCCTTCCTCTTCCTCCACTCTTCCTCCGTCTCCACCGGCAACGAACAAGTCCTACTCAAACCTGACCTATCGTTGACCACCAAATCAAGAACCGACGAAGACCTCATAAGCCTCGTTTTCGCAAGTGGGTCAACACCAAATCTCCCATTAAGAGACAAACCTAAGTCTAACTCAATCTCTACCTCTCCATTTTCCTCAGACAATCTCTGTTTCTTCGACATGAACCTCTGCAACATAACTTCGGTCGGAGAATATTAGAGATCTCTCTTTTTCTCAATTTTTGAAAAATATGTTTTAGATTTTAGATTAGAAATTTCAACAGATTCTTGATGATAAAGAGCAATTCAAATCCCAAGAAAAGAGCAAAATATCAAATTTTGGAAGATTCCATTTCTTCGATTAATGACGACCTTCCCTTTTTATAAATCCAATAAAAAGTTTATTTAAAAAAATAAAAAATTCCAAAAATTTCAACATTTACCGAAAAAATCTCTGACAAATCTCGAACGAACACTCAAAAAAAATTACGAAGAAAAAATTAAGAGCCCGAGAGAATTTAGATAGAGAGAGAAGAAAAGAAAAAGTGAGAAAAATCAATCAAGCAAAAAGCTGTTTGTCTAATTTGCGGAAGCTAAAATACCGAAACAACCCTTGTTTGGTGCATTAACGACACGTGGAATCATGGAAGACTCTGACCCAAGGACTTTTGAGCACCCACGTGGTTTTCATCGAGAAAACAAAGACAAGATCGTACACGTGTCTTATGTTCAGTGGTTGTTACGTTTTAAGATGAGATGTTGCAGCGTCTGGTCGTCACGTGTCTTTGTTTTTGTTTTTAATTTAAATCACATTATCTTTTTTGTGCTGCCACGTGTCCCACGATGTTGTTATCTTCTCTCTTTTTTCTCTTGGTAATTGACACGTGGAGATTTGTTAGGTTGTGTAACCTATCTGTCGCTTTTGTAGTTTCATTTTGCTTTGGTAGGAGATTTATTTTTCTATCATATAAATAAGGGCTATATTAATTGATATGCATAAATAAAAGCAACTTGACGAACTTTAAATATATATTGTAAATTAAAAAGTAACGAAAAATCTTATATTGTACAAAAGTCTGAATTAATTTAAGTGTATTTTTTCAAACGATTAGTCAACAATTAACATGGTATGATTGAATAACGTTTTTATTATGTTAGTGGGATGGTGGATTAATATGTTTATCTATATAGAATAACCATGACTAAGGACAATCTAATTTTCTTGTAATGACCATGTTCGGAATACTTTTGTAACATGTCTTTTGTGCAATTCTTGAACAATTATTGAGGAATTAAGAGGAACAAGAAATGGTACATCATTTATAAATTAGAGTAAAAGTTGAGGAATATAACAATTACTATATTTGTGGAATTTCAAAGATATAAAAATATTTTAAAATTTTCTTTTACTGAATTTTTTTATATATGTAGAATCGTGTTCTAGGTTGTCATGTGTTATATGTCGGATAAATAATTTTTAATATTTTTGATATTATGATTTTACAATAGATAATAGCGGATACACGAGTTTGATAAATATAATTAGAATATGAGAATATATATATATATATATATATATATATATATATATATATATAATTTTTAAATAATATGTTAGATAATATGGTTATGGAATGTCACAGTTGCTAACGTACACCACATCATCGGTTTCGTCATATGATGCAACCTTAGATAAACTCGTAATGGCTGAAGCAGAATATTGGTCAAAATATTAGAAGCACGTAGAGACAGTACTCAGCGGCTATAATCGGGTGAAGAAACCTATAAACCTAGATAATTCGGATATATAAATTTACTATATGATCGAATAAAGACTATAATCGTGTTTGAGTATTTCGTGTAACTATAAACAGTTTTGGACAATATATAGAAATTTTTTTTTTGACTTTTTTTTTTAACTTTAGTAATTTTAAGAACTTTTAGATAGTTTAGGTAATTTTATTAATTTAAGAACATATGTGAGATTCATGTTTAGATAACTATATGTCAAATATAATAACTTCAAATTTCGTGAAAATTCAACTCTATTTTTTACAAGTTACAAGTTATTCATAATGTTATCTTATATTTAATAAATTTATTAGTTTATTTAATTAATTTTAGTGGCCAATTTTTTCTAATTAATAATTTAAGAAGTTTATTTGATTAGTTCATTTAAAAAAAAATTCTTCAGATTCAGCTATTACTATTTAAATTTTAAATTACTCAGCTAGATTTCATAAATATTCATAAATAAATTCAAATAAATTAAGCAATTCATGTAGTTCAACAAGATTATACGGTCTTTTGACAAAAAAAAAAAAAACTAGATTATTCGGGTATTACTTACATCTTTAGGTAATACATCTTACGTTGAATGTAGTGCCCCAACTAGTCATGGTCGTTTGACGACTGGCCTCATACCAGGTTTACCGACGGATTCACCACCGGCTACAGCTCTAGAGGATTAGCCATGAGGAACAAAGAAATCGCCGAACGAGTACAGATCTAATTTTGAAAGAGAGTCAGAAAAATTTTGGAGAGAGAGAGGGAGCGATATTTTTTGTGTTGCCCGCTGGGCTCTTTTAACTTTAATTTCTAAATTTTCATTATATAATTAAATTGTTAAAACGAAAAAAAAAGGTAATAGGTAATATTTTGATATATTTCTAGGAACTAACTAACAACGAAATAAAAATATACCGTACATACAATTGTTGAAAGTTGTAACATATGATAAAATATGTTTGACTATCCGAAGCAAACAAAATATTTCACAAATGTGTTTTTTAACAAAAGCAAATAAAATCACCAATGTTGTACTGATTTTGAGAAGACTTCCACCCACAAAATCGTCACTAATTCGTATCCGTTAACCTTTTGTTGGTTGAATACAACAAATTAGCGATTGACATACTTTTTATTGTTAAGTTTTATTTTAATCATTGTTAATCTAACAATGAACTAATGAAAATAATTTGGTTTTTAGTGATGACATCTTAGAAATTAGGACCAATCAATTTTTCCATTCAAACTCATATAAAAACTCAAATATTGCACCATGTGAATCTATTACTAATAAAAGGAGTTCATTAAGGCTTCTCAAAGTGTCTACATCAGATTTCATAAATGCTTTCTCTAACTGCAATGTCATCAAGCTATTTATTTTTTAAAAAAAAACCAAAAAAACTGCCATCTCATCAAGCTATTTAATTTTTTTAAAAGCAAAAGAAATTTTGTTTTTTTAAAAAAAGTTGCGGATAAAAAAAGTTGATTTTTTTTTCTTCTCCATAGACAAAAGCACTTTAATTTTTTTTTAAATAATGATTTTTCTTGGATTTCAAATAAAATGATTTAAATTTACAAAAAAATAAAATGAAATGATTTAAAAGAAACGTAATATTTTTATAATTTACTTATGAGAGCAATGTTCAATTTTTTAATGAGATTTTTTATAAATTTTTGTTCATTTTAAAAATAGATATTAGTTAAAGTAGGAAAGAACTAATTTTGAATACATTAGGAATCTTTATACATAAGCTAGTATTTTTTAAAAATTACAAATATTGGTTTTGGTAAGTTTATGTAATGGTAAAATGTGTTTGGTTTTTAATTTTAGAATAGAAGTATAAAGATATTAGAATCAAAAGTGTTGGGAAAGAGAATAGTAGAGTTAGAAAAAAATAGTTGAGAAAAATGTGAGGTTGCCACATAAGCAGTAAAAAATCTTTTTAATATATAAAAGATTAGTCTCTATACATAATTGAACAATATGCTACTAATCCAATATATAATACAAAATTAGCTTCTACAAGACTACACCTTATATATTTCCTAAATAAATTTTACAAATTACCTACCTTTAAGTTTAATATGTTTACTACACATAATCCCAACTAATCAATCAAACCCAACAACAACAACAAAAATTATTCAAAACAAATCTGTAAAAAAAAAATCCTAGAAGAAAATGAATAAAAAAAATTAGTGAAAACAAATCCAAAGTTTATTTTGGTTTTAAAAAAAATTCAAATGTTGTAAAAACATATTTCTATTACATTCCTCTTTTAAAAATATTTATGTTTCTAAAAAAAAACTAAAAACAATAAGAAACATAGATATTTTTTTAAAAGGGAAAACCCGAAAAAATCGCCATCTATTTTTTATTTGGTCGTTTAATACATGTATTTTTAAAATTGAAATAAAAATACCTCTGTTAACTGTTGTTGTCTTTTAAATTCTTTGTTTTTTAAATTTTGGTAGATTCGTATGTCCGCGTTAACGGCTGTTAACGATGGTAACAGAATTGCTAACTGCAGTTAAAACTTAACATATGGCATTTTTAATCGTATATATACAATTTCTTTTCAAAGTGAAGAATATATTGTCTAAGTGAAGAATATATTGTCTTAGTCTGGTGGTTATACGTAGGTTAAATGGCCTCCTGAGCCTGAGTTCGAATCCACCTTAGTCCCATCTAAATGTTTTTAATTTTTTTTTTTTTTTTAGTTTGACTTTATCATATCCACCGGAATCATCCAGCTCTTTAAGTTCGAGAGAATCAAAGTAAGAAAGAGAAGAATGGAGGTGGTGGAGAGGACGACGGAGATGGCGGAGGAATGATGTACAACGCTTGATTTTGAGATTTTGATTTGATATTTCTAGGGTTTTTACTTTCTTCTCTGTACATACATGTTTAGGATTTGTATCGAAATTAGAATCTACTAAATGAAATTGTGATCTGTTTTCCAGTTCGAATTTGTTTGCTTGTTATGTTGTAGTTCTAATTTCTTTTCTTTTTCCATATAGGAGCTTTAAGTGTTCAGAGATTGAAACATAGATGTTGAAATTTTGATTCTTCTGTTTATTGATTAAAAAGTTTGTCAATTACAAAATTGGGTGAGAAAGTGAGATTCAACAATTGTGAACAAGACAACATCAAAAGCTTAAAGAAAGTTACAGTGAGTATGAAATGAGCTGAAGGTGGGTTCGAAACTTAGGTTCATGAGGCCATTGAACCCACATATAACCACCAAACTAAGACAAAATATTCGTATAGTTGAGAAAAGTAATTGTATATATATGATTGAAAACGTCATAGATTAGTTTTAACTGCAGTTAGTAATTCTGTTACCATCGTTAACAATCGTTAACGCGGAGGTACGATTCTACCAAAATTTCAAAACCAAAGAATTTAAAAGACAACCATAATTTAAAAGATAACAATAATTATCCGAGGTATTTTTATTTTAATTTAAAATTACATGTATTAAACGGCCAAATAAAAAATAAATGACGGGTTTTTTCGGGTTTTTTTTCTCATTTTTAAAATACTAATAGTTAGAAATATACCCAAAGTTTTTTCTAGTGTAGATAAATAGACCAAAATAATTAAATTCAAAAGAGAGGAAGACAAAGCATGTGAAAGATACGTATGAAAATTGACAACAAACACAAAAAAAAAAAAGAAGAGAATCTGCTGAGAAACACGCAAGAAATCAGATGGTGGACCTCACAAACATTTAACTCTTTTTAACCCAACTTTGTTGTTTCGGTCTATCGACGTCATTCCTCTGGGTGTTTGACACGTTTACAATCTCGACAATCACACACGTGTCTCTCTCTGATTGTTTCACAGCCGAGCAAACCAATCAACCAAATTAGAAAGTATCGAGGAAAAAAAAACGGAAAGCTATTTTATTTAGATAAAGAGAAAGGGTATTGAACTAATCATGGTATAGTTTGAATTGTAACATTTTTGTTATAGGATAGACAACTTACGCATTTCACAAACAGAAAACAAAACTATTAGCAAGAAATTCCAAAATATTCTTTTATTTTTTGGCTTGGAATATAAAACAAGTTATCTTGGGTAGTTTGATAAAATATGTCCCGAGTACAAAAACGGCCTTAGTCGTATGAAAGTATTGGGTGATGCTTAATGTTTTGTGTTTCGTGGGACTATTTTTTCTTTGCGTGCCCTTACACATACACAATTTGGCTCTCTTGCAGGTGAAATACTTGATAATGCGACTAGTCTGGACTGGGCGGACATGATTGAGTACCTCATCACTGTCAAGTTCAGTGACATGGATGCTATCAGCATCCGTATGTGCTTCTAAACTACGATCTATTACATATGGAGAGAGAGAGAGAAATGCAAAGATATTCACCATCGGAATTGGACAGATTAGAGACACATGACACACCTTGTTGACAAAACATGATTTGTTTCCTTCGTTTGACCAAAAAAACCAAAAGATTTGTTTCCTTCATGGCTCTACACAAACTAGAAAGTCTCCTTCCACGTTGGTTCGGTGTCCGAGCAATTTAGAGTTTAGCCATATATTTTTATTGTTTTCCTCCTACAGTCCTACTTGTAAATATCTTTTCTGTTGATTAGTAAATTTGAAATTTTAACAAAAAAAAGAAGAAGAAGATAGCGAACCTACAGACAAAGTTCCAATGTAACCTAGGTTTCTTACATTTAAAGAAAAAAAGATTTAAGAAAGGATCATCTATGTAACAAATACCTTGATAGAAAACGTAATTGTAATATTGAACGTATCAATGAGCCTCGTTGATTAAAAGGCAATCTTTCAATAAATCATTTTCTTTTGTGATAAATATATATTTATGAAAACATTAAGGATGAATTTGGTGAACATAGAGGATCATTTTATTTGTTATATCCTTCTTTTTCTTTGCACATAGATGAAAATATATATTAATTAGAAAAAATAGTGTCATGATACAGTGGTTAAGTTAACCAATCTGGTAAAGGAAAACAATTTGAATCAAAAGAAAACTCTAAAGGAGTAAAGAACACTTTTTTTGCTATGACATGTGCTTGTACATTGAAGCTTCTTTTAACATGAATACCTCGATGTTGTTTTAAACTTTGACGTCCAAAAAATGATATAGTTGCATAAGTTGTTTATGTCCAATTATGACCCGTTAGGTATATGTTAACAAGAATTTGGCAGTTCCTCTCGAAAATCACTAATTAGTATCCCATGAATTTGATACTTTCTATGGTCCTTAGCAATAGCTATGCCTTCTGCTTTCAAAGGTGATGATGCATATCGAAGTTTCGCTATGCCCTAACATTTTGTTCGAGCTTGATGATCTAGTACAATCCATTGAACATCTACCTCTTTTGTTCGTGAATAGTATGTCACACTATAATTACATTTGTTTTTTTTTTGTATGAATGTAAAAATTTATTCAAACAAAAAACCATGTTACAATCCTTTTGCATAATGTTTTTGAATTTGAATAGAAAAAAAGAGTGTTGAGTGAGGAAACAGAGCAAGCTAAGGAGAGGTCTTCATGTCCGTGAGTGAAACCAGACCCGAAGCCCGTCTTCTAATGGAGGTGATCATGTGCGTGATCAAGGAAAGAAATGAGCTGGTCCGACGTTTGTGGGATTTCTCCATGCCTTCTTCTATTGCTTTCTCACCACAAGACGTGTATTGATGCTTGGAAGACATATCGAATGAAAAGGGTTGAAGGAAGTTGTGTAATGATGGAGGAGGAGCTTGCGAAGTAACGCCTCTCACACCCGAGATGAGAAACTACATACGAAGAATAGGTGAAATTACATTTGAGCTATTCAACTTGCAGGTTTCTGTATACATTATATCTTTCTCCATACATCGATGCAGGACAAACATTTAGTGTGCATTTGGGGTTTTCTGAGCTCTGAATCTTGTTGTGTCAATTTAAGCCCCAATAATGATTTCTGATTATAACGTTGACCACATGTCCATGCGATTATATCGTTATACATAAGCTTTAAGCCTCAATATACAGTGTTACTTTCTAAGATTTCTCTGCTTTTGCGAATGATTTAGCAACGAACAAATCTCGTCTTTGTGAAAAGGGGAATGATTAGTTTGATCGCCGAGATAATGGCACCTTTAAGTATTAGCTCTATTTGATCATTCTCTTCACTTCCTCCGATCTTCAAAGTCAAGTGAAAGAAAGACTAAGACACCTAAAAGACATAACGTTTTCATTGAAACTACCTAACGAAAACTACTTGCAAAATGTGGAAACTTCCGACATCTCTCTAGCTACCTAAGTCTGATGAGGACTCCAATTTAGAAAACATCATCTAACCTTAAAGGAGCTGCCACGTCCAACACTTTTTCCTTTAAGTCCTTCATCTCTTCCTCAATTTCTCGCATTCGAGTCTCATAAGCTTCTTCGTTCTCCTTCTTTTCTGACACCTCATTCAGTTTCTTCTCCAACCAATCCAACTTAAATCCAGCCTCTTTCATGGATCTTAGTAAACCATATGCACCAGCCAGATCATCCTTTGATATTTCTCGAGGCGGCTGGCGCAAAGTCTCAATCAAACTGAGTAGGACATTCATGTAAGCTGTCTTCACAACCGGGTTCTTTGGACGAAACTCTAATGCAATGTCTGGATGTTTTTCAAAAATACGCTTCACAAATTCTACCTGCAAGTAAAAAAAGTATCCACAAAACTCAATAAAGTCTTGAAATTTCAAAAAAAGTTTGTATCTTTTTTTACCTGTGAAGGAAGAACTTGAAACCCATTAACAACAATGCTTTCGATTATTACTGGAACCTCCCTAATCAGATCTTTAGACACTTCACCATCATTGTTTAGCTTTGTCTTTTTAAAAGGCTGGTTTGATTCTTTAGATACCACTAATTTGTCAAAAATTTCAAGAAACTCAACAACAATCTTGATTTCTCCATCCACCATAAATCCAGCATATTCATCACTAAGTTTCCCAATGGAAAACATGGTTCCACTTCTGAAAACCGAACTCCTTTGATCAAACATGGTTTCTGTTCAAAAAAACACAAAAGACATAACTCAAAACTAGTAAAAAGATATGAGAGTGTAGAAAAAGAATCAAACCTATTCGTTGAGAGAGCATTTCAGAAATTTGATTGATTAGAGTAAATGAAACTTTAGCGTATCTACTCCATCCAGAACCCATTTTTTGAGCAGAATCTTCAGTAACAATCAGAGTTAGAGATAAACAGTCTTTAAAGTTATTTTCTCTGGAATGTGCCACAACACGCCTACAAATAAAAAAACATCACCATTACAAAAACATAAAGACCAATAATATAACCATTACACAACAAGTTGTTGTTCTCACCAGCTGCAACCACCGATCACAAAATAATTCGAAAAAAGCATATCTGAAGTTAAAGAGGAGACATTCTTAATCACCCAAGTGAACTTGTTATCGACTAGATCTCCCATTGAAGACAAAACCCTAAAACCCAAATTCGCAAATCAAACCTTGCTTCTCGTTTCCCCCAAAAGAGAAAAAAAGAAAAGAAGAAGCTTTAGTTCTGGTTCTAGTTCCGCAAAAAAATGTTGTTCTTTACTTTTGTATGGCGGCCCAATGCACTAGTTTGGTCCATTTTACCATTTCGGCCCAATTTCTGTTTCCTTACCTCTACGGCCTAAAGGATTCATGCGCATTCGGTTTAATCGATTCTATTGGATTTTTCGGTTTTTCAAAAATTATGTCGAATTGTTTGTTTGTTTCGGTTTGAGTCGGTTCTCATTTTTTTTTTGGTTCGGTTATAGACTAAAAATTGTGTTCTGAATTGAACCGATTTTTTTTTGTTTATTCGGTTAACCGAAAATAATTTCCATAGACAATTTGCAAGCCCATTAATACGTTACATTATCACCGACACATCATCATCGCCGGCGTTCAACTATCATCATCACCGGCGCTCAAACCACCACACTACAAGAAAACTTGCTTGTAGGCATGAAATTTTTTGTGGCTTTGCCCATAATTTTGTGGCTATTTTGCCAATATCCTCGAAAAGCCACAATTTTTTTTTGTGTCTATAGCGTTGTAGCTATCTGTCAATCGTGGCTATCCGCGGTTAGGTTGCCACAAAATAGTGACAAAATATTTTGTGGAAATTAGACACAAAATAGCCATGTACGAATTCGTATCTATTTTAGCCACAAATTGTAACATAAAATATTGTAGCTATAGCTTTGTAGCTATTTTTAAATTTATGGCTTTTTGTGGTTATCTTAGACATGGATATTGACAAATATAATCGTGGCTAGGTTGTAAATTTGATTAAAAAAAAATATAGAAAATACAGAAACAAAATAAAAACTTCATTTTTATATACATATACATATTCAACGCCGGTGGAGTTACTCTCCGGCACCGCCAGTGGAGTTACTCTCTTTCACCCTCATCGTGAAAGTCACCACTCCATCCTCTAACCACTCCGCCATCAACATCAACTTCTTCTCCGTCTCCTCTTCACTCTTCTCCACCGCCTTCGTTTTCAGCTCGACCTCCACCATCACCGAGGTGTATAGTCTCCTCCTCCGCCTGGAAAAAAAAACAATAATAAGTTTGGTAAAGAAACTGACTTTAAGCAATGAAATCATAATAAAAATCCAAATAAAACCTGAAAATAAAACTCGAACAAGAAAGAAATTTTAAAGAACAAAACTTTTTCCAACGAGCTAACAGAAATAACTCTCAGATCCAAAGAAACAACAAGCATAGGATAAGAAAAATCATGTAGAACCCAAATCTAATCAACAGAAAACTAAGAACCCAGATTATGTAGAGAAAACGAAACCTTCGGGATTAGATCTGAATCTGGATGAAGGATAATGGTCAGAGCTGGAGGGAGATTCGGAGAGTCCTCTCTCTATTGGCACCATTTCTTCAATGATAAGAACACAATCAAGAAAACGAGAAAGAAAAGAGAGAGATTGGAGTTGGAATTTTCTTTAACCTTCACCATAAATTCGATCAGATCTGTTTGAGAAGGAGAGGCAAGCGAAATAGAAGAGAAGTCATAAGTGGAGAAAAGAATCTAGGGTTTCAGATTTATTTGTATAGCCACGAATTCTTCGTCGCTGTTCGTGGCAGCGTCATTTAATATTTTCCACCGACATTCAACCAGAACGAAACTTGCTTTTTCAATTTTGAACAAAAATCATGGAATTTGTATTTTGAAATTCATATAGTATTTAGGATACAAATTTTAGCAAATGAATATTTTTGAAATGTTTTGTAAGTCATAGATTTTGATTTTGGTGTTTATATAATTGGGAAATTAAGAATTATAGTATAGAATTATTTTCTTATTTGTTAATGATTTAGTTATAAATTTCACCTATTAGAATTGAAAATTTTAAAATTTGTTAAAAGTGTTGAAATCGATTTAATTTTGGCTGTATATATAATTTTGTTTAATGTTTGTTTATAATAATTGAAACTAGGATATGACCCGCGGTACACCGCGGTTCAATATTTTTATTAATTTTTCTTTTAATAATTCGAGTATTGGTTGTCTATATTTTAGGTTGTTGTTTGGGTTGATAGAAATTTATTTACTAACGGTTGTGATGATTTATATTGAGTTGTAAGTTTACGATATTAGTAAGTATAGTTTTTGTTTGTCTTCTATATGAGTTACGTAAAAATTATTTGTCTTTTATAGTAACAGTGTAATTTGTTAACGTTGGTAATGGGTGATCATATTCTAATTTTCATTTGAATTTATTTTATAAATTTTACATATTCTATAAAGTTACAGTTTGTAAATAGCTGTTAAAATTTTAAGGTTTGAATTTGAAGTTTAAGATTAAAATTTCGGATTTTGGATTTCGGATTTTGCTCACGGAAATACCACGAAATAAGTAGAAACACAATATGTGACTAATTAGCCATGATAATTAAGTTTATGGCTTTAACACGTTGCTATATAGCCACAAATTAATCTCTTGCTAACTGTTGCTAATAAGCCACAATGAGCCATAAATATTTTTTGTGGCTATTTAGCCACAAAATTGCTACAACATAGCAACAAATGGGCTACGATATCACTTTGTGTCTTGTTTGTGGCTAACATATGATCGCTACAATTTTTTTGTGGCTAATTTATGGCTTTGACCAGTTTTTCTTGTAGTGCCAATCGTAGAGGAAGCAAAAACATAATTAGACAATGATTCGGTTGCTGCATCAGTATTGACCTCTACAGAAGTGAAAACTCGTAATTGGAACTTGTAACAATTTATTGATAAAAGCCACTAAAAAAGTGTACGCAAATTTATGGACTAATTTTGGTTCATCCAAACACAAAAAATATTAACAAAAGAAAAGCCAAACGTTCAAAAGTAACAATATGCATTGCATGTCAAGCAAATACTAACCTAATTGCAGATTTTACTAAGGTCCTAAAATGAAGATTTAGGTAACCTAGTTACTGATTAACTGATCAAAGGGAGGAGATGTTAAGCACTGAGTACGTATTCTCTGATTGCTTAACGATGAATGTCATACAGAGCAGAGACTAGAGCATCATCTTCTCTAGCTCACTACCCTTAGATCTCACGCAGGAGAAATCATACAACATTCAACATAAAAGATCTCTAAACAATGAGATCAGTATTTAAACCCCAAAGCTGTAAACAAGTTTGTTACAGATATTTTTGAGAACTAAAAATATCTTCTTCTTCAAGTAAGCTTCCTTCTCACGTGCCTTATCACTTGCACGTGTCTGCTTCTGCCACTTATGAACTTATCAGGAGAGTGAGACTTCCCTTGTTTGTGGTCCACCCGAACTACTTAAACCAGGTTTGAGTAATGGGCTTTAGTGTATTTAGCCCAATTTACTCCAACGTTTGACATATTCTTTAATTATATGTTTATATTACTAGATGAATTCTCACGCGTTTATTTTGAAAATTGTTAAGATAAAAATATGTTAATTGTTTTTGTTGTTTATTTGTTGTTTGTTATTGTATACTTAATAAAATTAGACTCATCTTATGTACTTACAATTTTTATTGTTAGATTCGTTTTTGACTCTAAATATCAAATTATACATTTTCATGTATAATCTGATTATTTTTATATCTAAGATTCTAGTATTTGTTCATTATCATGAATACACACAACAAGAATATAAGATATTTTGATCTCAAGATTTTTCGTATGAAAAAAAAAAGAAAAAGAAAGCAAAAATTAAAGAGTTATTTAAGTAACACTTTTAGATTTTATGTTAGTGCATATAGTCATATAAGAGAAATGGATTTGTCTTGAATTTCGTGGTATGTCTAACGTCTCAAAAGCCTATATTACTTGTAAAATTTTGCATGACAATGTTACGAACTTACCATAAGATACAAAAATGAAAAGAGAGAATGTCATATGATAAGATATGAACCATAACGTAATAATAATAAGATATTAGGTAGAAAACAACTAAACCACAACACAAATAATTATTTAGTCATTATCGAGTGATGACCATTGACTATTAAATTAAAAACAAATTAGAAAAATAATAATAGTAAAATGAAAGTAGTAATTGATTTATTAAAATAATTTTATACTTTTATTTTTATTTTGAAGAAATCATTTAAGAAATGGGTTACTAGAGGATTTAACACAATATAAGACTTTTGATTTTCTTTCAATTAATTTTGCTGATTTTTAATTTAAATAACGTTGAATGACATATGTCATTTTTTTGTGTGATGATGTGTCACTCATATGGAGAGAGTTGGCCAACTTTTATATATATGATGATTATTTATTTTTTCTAATAAATTTATGTTATTTTTAAAACTTTAAAGATGTTATGCTAAATTTGGTAACAAAACTTATTTTTATTCTATTTTTGAAATACAAACTCGGTTACACACTACAAGAAAACTCACGATTTCCTACGGACAAAATCGTAGGTCGTAGAAAACAGACTTTTTCTACCAATTTCATACGAAAAATGTTTGTAGGTAGTTTCCCGTAGGAAATCGATTTTGGTAGGAATTTCGTAGGAAAATGCGTAAGTAATTTCATAGAAAAGTTGAAGGTAGGGTCCGACCATTTTCCTACCAAATATTTCGTAGGATATACGATCCTACCAAATTCCTATGATACTTCTTCTACCGTTTTTCTACCAATTATCTCTCACCATTTTCCTACGACACGTTTACTACCAGTTTCCTACCAAACCAACTAAATTTTTTAAAAAAAATTGTTATGTTTTTTTTTGGTTGTTTAATTAAAAAATTAAGAAAATTAAGGAAAAAAGTTAAATAATTACTGCAAACTATTTATGCAATCAAATTATTTGTGTTACAAGACAAATACATTATAATTCAAATTATATGTCTAATACCAAATACAAGCTTAAGCCACAAGATTATAATCTGATCTACTCTTGAGTCTCATCTTCATCTGTAGCCGTGTTTGTCGTCGTGTTCGTCGTGTCATTCTGGATCGTCGGAAAACCCGGTGGTTGTTTGTGGAAATTGTTGAAGGAGGAGCTTGTTACATTCCAATAGATATTTGATTTGAGCGTCCTTCTCAAGTTCCCGGTCCTTGAATGTTTGAATCTCTTCACGTAAGTTCGAGGTGTGACGTGGAGCTGTGGACAAGTATCTGTCATCAAACAATGTTCCGAACCCATACCGTCGTCCTCTCACTATGGGAACTTGCTGAAAATGTAAAGCAAAGCTTAATTAATGGTTGCATCTAGTATAAGAACAAGATAAACAGAATCGAATCTATAACATAATTGATCTTACTTCAAGCATGGCAATGTTAATCTCCTCTTCCATGTAAGCGTTTGACTGAACCGAGTCATCTCCTTCAGCTTGGTTTTTGCGAATTGGTTAGCTCCAACTTACTCTTAGCTACATCGAGAATCTGTTTTGTCTTCATATCGCTAATTGTACGGGTCTTTTTGTTTAATTGAGTTTCTTCCATGAAGTGAATCATATTAGGCTCCTACCCGAATTGCGTTGTCTAATATAAAGTGCAAAAAAAACAAGAACTCCAGAAGTTAGAAACAAGTAAGTCGATTAAAAACAAGTTGAAAATATCAGACTTCAATCTGTTAGTGCGGATGAGGTAATAATAAAGTGCATAAAGTAAACGAGACAAGAAATTTGTTAACGAGGTTCGGTTTTTCCTACTCTCCGGGACCACGTCGAGATTTCGATTTCACTAGAACAAGAAAGGAAATATAACATATTAGTAAACGCGTAAACCAAGCACAATCCTCTTAATTCACCGCTCTGTTCTATAACGTTAACTCTTAAGGATAAATCTCTACCCTTAACTAAACTCCCCTGAGCTTAGATTTAATCTGGATAATCTAACCCTGAGCTAAACATTTTCTGAGCCTAGACTTCAGTTATCCAAGTCTCTGGACCAACCGTTACACACGAACGTTACACCAACGAACAAATAAGCTTGATCACACAAACACCAAACCACGAAAGTACGTCGCATACCAAACCGCGAAACTATGTCGCATACCAAACCCCGAAACTACGTCACACACAATCTCTCATAAAGCTCTCTAGGATTTTTCTTTATGCCTAAGCTCTCTTACTTCTCCAAGACGTCTTTAACTCCTCCTTATATAGCCAAAACGATTTCCTAATCACCATAGAAGAAGGTTTCCAAATTCCATAAGGAAAAGTAAAATTTCCTTTTTGCAATTTCCTTTTCCTGATCGAACTCCACTTTCATCAACTCTTCCAAATCTCTTTATGTCCTTTTTCCTTTGTGATTCATCCTCTAAACACGATCCAAACATATCTTCTCAAATCTTCTAGAAACCGATGCTCACACAAAAACAGCAGCATCTTGAATTTCTTCTTGAATCATTCATCGACTCCATCAGCAGCATCTTGTAGTACTTCTTGAATCATTCATCAACTCCATCAGACATAACAACTACATCTTCATTCTCCCCCTTTTTGACTATATCTGTTAACTTAACAACATCACCAATCACATCTTCATTCTCCCCCTGAATGAGTCACAACATGGTCAAAACTACATGAAAAATTATCCCCTCTTTGCAATACGAGGTTGATAGCCTAGTACACCACCTCCATAAAAATCATCTTTCCTAACCTAAATCACTGTTGATGATTTTCTTCTTCTTTTGCTTCAACAAATTCGCACATTCATAACGCACATGCCCAAAACCCTTGCACTCAAAACATCTTATACCCTTTGATGAATTGCTCAACACTTCTCTGTTTCCATCAGCCATGAACCCTTGAAGTGATATGTTTCTCTCATTCCATGAGAACCGCTTTTTTAATGGCAACCTCAATATCTCCAACAATCTTGATTTCAAACTCTACCCTACTTCCTGAATAATCTCCTCAACGATCTCCTGAACGATCTTTTGAACCTCACCCTGATCTATCTGAAACAAGATTAAATCTCTATCGAGAACCCGCTCTGATACCACTTGTTAGTGCGGATGAAGTAATAATAAAGTGTAGAAAGTAAACGAGACAAGAAATTTGTTAACGAGGTTCGGTTTTTCCAACTCCCCGGGACCACGTCCAGATTTCGATTTCACTAGAGCAAGAAAGCAAATACAACCCCTATTCACAAACGCATAAACCAAGCACAACCCTCTTGATTCACCGCTCTGTTCGATAACGTGAACTCTTAAGGATAAATCTCTACCCTTAACTAAACTCTCCTGAGCTTAAATTTAATCAAGATAACCTAACCCTGAGCTAAACTCTCCTTGAGCCTAGACTTCAATTCTCCAAGTCTCTGGACCAACCGTCACACACGAACGTTACACCAACGAACAAATAAGCTTGATCATAGAAGCACCAAACCAAGAAACTACGTCGCATACCAAACCGCGAAACTACGTCGCACACAGTCTCTCAGAAAGCTCTCTAGGATTTTTCTTTATGCCCAAGCTATCTTACTTCTCCAAGAAGTCCTCAACTCCTCCTTATATAGCCAAAACGATTTCCTAATCACCATAGAAGAAGGTTTCCAAATTCAATAAGGAAAAGTAAAATTTCCTTTTTGCAATTTCTTTTTTCTTGTCAAACTCCACTTTCATCAAGTCTTCCAAATCTCTTTAAATCCTTTTTCCTTTGTAATTCATCCTCTAAACATGATCCAAACATATCTTCCCAAATCTTCTAAAAACCGACACTCACACAAAAACACCGGCATCTTGAATTACTTCTTGAATCATTCAGCGACTCCATCAGCACCATCTTATAGTACTTCTTGAATCATTCATCAACTCCATCAGACATAACAACTACATCTTCACAATCTAGTCAGAATGAACTTACTTCAAGCATGACAGTGTTAATCTCCTAACATGTTCAAAACAAGACAGTTTGCAAGTACTTAAGATAGATAAATAAACAAAGACATATACTACTAACATGTCCAATCATAAGAGACATGCTCAAAAGCTGAAAAGAAAGTGTCAATTTTGAACTACAAACAACATCTGAAACAAAAGAAGACTCTTACAACTGAAAGTTACTAGTCAAAATTGAGACTCATTATGATCTGAAAAATACCATCTAATTGACACTAATTCTTGTCTGAAACAAAAGAAGTCTGAACCACAAAAAGTCTCTTACGATAAACCATAACATCACATGATTCTGGTCTAAACATAAATAAATTCAAGTTCTCAAACAAAAGATGTATCTTACAAATGAATGTAATAGTCAATGAAGAGCATAATTGGCAAAGTTAAAGCAGATTTTTTTGATGCGGACATCCAAATCAAACCAAATCGGGAGCATACCAAACCAGCCGATACATGTATCAAACCAGTAAATATGGAGCATTTTGGAGGATTCTTGCCCACATGGAGTCTCAATCAAGCATAAGGCCTAAGGTTAATTATTCACCAGCAAATTAACCCTAAGAAGACTAATGATGGTTCAGGAGCAATCAAAGACCAGTGAGCCAAATCACCATATTGTGGGAATTTGACTGTTGCACACTTTTTCCCTTATCTATGGTTTGTCTCAATGGGCTTACCTAGAAAGGTTTTTAACGAGGCAATATCAACTCATCAAGGAATCATTTACCAAGCAATTGATTCAAAGATATAACAAGTACATATAGCTGATGTACTTGCTGACGGACCGGCTGAACTACTCACTGATCTATCCGCTGTACTACTCGCTGAACTACTTGCTGAACTACTCGCTGAACTACTCGATGTACTACTTGCTGATGTACCGGACCAAATGAAGCCAAACAAGGAAATTTTCCTTATTCTACACTTGGACGCACCTCAAAGCTACATATGGAAACCATGAGAACATCTAGACCGCACAATACATGTACCACACAAACTTTAGTACACCTTACCACACAAGAACCCGCAGAGTTACTATTTGTCATATATGGAGCCGAAGGAGATCAACTTGCAACGGCTCTTTCCTTCTTTATTTGTGCGCTTGTGTGAGACTTTTGAGACCCTCTAGAAGCTTCCAAGACGTCACAACTTCCTCACCAAGTTGACAAGATACAAGGCACACCTCACTAGCCTTATTTGGACAGATTCTACAATTAATGTCCAACAGCCATATTTCATTAAATGTTATGATTTGTGTCTTGTTTTATTATTGTAGAATATTTTATATGAGCCTATATAAGCTTATTATTTCGTTCATTGTAAAGGAATCTTGATCATATTAAAGTAATATAAACATTTTCTTCTTGTCAAAGTTGAGTCTTTATCGTTTTGTTCTTTAGTTCTTTGTGAGTGAGTCACTTAGTACTTTAGAAACCTGTGGATTAAGTTTGTTGAGTGATTCAACATCCTTCATTCGTTCATGATCGAGTGAGTCGATTATCCCACCGATTGAGCGAGTCAATCACCCCCACTATCCATTGAATCACCCCTTGATTCACGAGAGAGTGCTTCAGAGCCAGCTCGTGAATTCCACCTTCCGCGTGACAAGCTTGGAAATCTATTGATTATCAAGTGGTCATTATTTTGGATTAGTTCCAATCTTGTATCATCTGGTATCAGAGCTTCAAAAGCTCCTATCCCCAATGTTATATTACTTCAACCTATATCTTTTTCAAATTTTCAGTTTTATTATTTAATTTTTATAAATTTGAAAACCAAATAAAATATTTTGTTTCTTGCTTTGTTCTTGTTTATTTGCTTCAGTACTTTCATATAAAAAAATTATTATTTACTCCAGTCTATTAATTACTTTTGAATTATTGAAAAAGCCATAAAAATCGTATTTTGTTATTTTAAAATTAATTTCGAAATTTATTGTTATAAAATCAGAAAATAAAAATAAAAATTGTTTTTCCATTTTGTTATTTGAAATTTTTGAATTTATTTTAAGAAAAGAAAAGAAAAATAAAAAAATTCCATTTTTATTCTTTTTTCTTATTTGTTGATTTAATTTTGATACATTTTTCCTTTACTTGTGCGAGATTCTTCTATCACGAAGACCATAACAAATATGGAGTCCATTGAATTCTATTCGGATGAAAAAATCCAAGGAGAAGAGCCTTACCAAGTCATGTTTGATGAGGAAGACAATTATGGAAGCAACTCATGCCATCAAGATGATTGTTCAGCTTCTGATTCAAGAGACAAACCAGGCCGTGAAGCACCATAACTAGAACCGCGTGACTCATACAACACCAATAAAGGCTATTCTAAACCATGAATTAAATTTAATGATAATTTTTGCAGCGATGGTTCGAAATCTCCATTGACTCGAGTTATTTCTTTTTCAGGAAAAGAGAATTATCTTAAATGGGAAGAAGACATGAAGTATAAAGGGGCAACAACAAAGGAATACCATTACCAACGTCCTCTAAGGCGTGAAGAGAATCCCAACCATCACAATTTGTTGTTACGGTCTTTTGAGCTTTTTTATCCATCCACAATTTGATGTAACCTTCAAATATATATTTCTTTGCCTTCATCCATTCTAGCAAGCCATCAAGACCTCTTCTCTTCCACAACTTATTCCACTCACGGACATTTGATCTAAAAGATAGTTCAGCTTGCCTTGAGTACTCAGATTGAACATATATGCGTATGCTTGAGTACCTATTGGACTCTTGATGTGAAAGAAAATGTGTCTAATTAGAAACTTGAATGCAAATAAACATGAATTAAAAGCATGTCATATGATACAAAATCGATTACCGCAAAAGCTCTGAACCATCGGTTCTTGATTTGTTATGGTACATAACGATATGTAGGAAATGCTTTTGGGAGATCTGCTTTGAGCATCTGAGCATCTTTAGAATTTGCTTCGTTATCTTACCGGTATGGTCATGTCTAAAGCTTTAATGATGTCAGACAATATAATCTAAATAGAGAGATAAAGTTTAGAATGTACAAAATGTTGCTTCCTTCCAGGTCTAGACTCAGGGTTGGTAGGTTTGTTCGGCTTGGAGCAGCTAACAAGTCATCCACTGATGCTAACGTGCATACAGCTGATTCCTCTGACTCTGGATGGTCAACACCTGATGGTCTACCAACTGGATCATTTGGGTTTAGCTGCGATTGATGTTGTCTTCAGGCAATATCGCATTTACAAAATCAGCCCAAGCATCTACACAATCTTTAGAGAAATTGCAACCCGTCTTTATATTCATCATCCTTGTTGTAGCGAATAAAGGAGATTTTCCTTGCCGACAACCTTCATATAATGGTGTCTTTGATGCATTCAACATATCATGAAATCTTTTTGCTTCTAGATTTGGTTCTTCTCCTCTATTTTCTTCTTCTCGAAACGAGTGCATATTTTTCCTATATGCATCGTGAACCATTTGAACTGTACCTACCGCCTCTTTTCTAAATGTAGATTCTTCTACCTTATCTACAACATTTCCACTAGTACTACCCACGTGGTATGTATCACTTTCCCCGTGATAATACCAGACCTTGTAACTTAGAAAACTTTGTCTCTATATAAGTGAGACCACACTAAAGCCTTATCGATAGATGAAGCATTATTACATATGGGACAAGGACAAAACATCATACCACTTTCTAAGCAAGACTCATGATTTTCTGCGAGGGTCATGAATTCGGTGAGGCCGGCAGTATACTCTGTCGTCAGCAACGAGTTAGAAGCAAATATATCCTTATCCATCCAAGCCCAAAACGATGCATAATTTTTTAATTAAAATATATATAGAATATTTTTTTTTGAATTTTTTTGTTTGTTTTTTTTTAAAAGCTTTTGGTTTTTTTTTTTGGGAATAATTATTTTTAGGCTTTTGAAGATTTTTTTTTGTGTTGTAATTTAAGCAAATGTGAGATGCGTATATGAAAAAAAAAAATTTACAGTTTTCCTACATATTTCCTACCGAAATATATTCGTTATCTACCTATTTGTTTTCCACCACCTACGTAGCGATAGCGAATGAGTTTGTCACATGTTAATAAATTTCCTACGAATTTCCTACGAAATATTTCGTAGGAAACTGTCCTTCGCTTTTCCTACAAAACTACTTCGAGAGTGTTTTCGTAGGAAATTAATAGGAAATGTTACTTTCCAATTTCCTACCGAATCGGCTCCCATGACTTTCCTTTAAATTTCTTACGAGGTTTCCTTCGAAATTCTGTTCGCAGGAAATTGAAAAGAAACATATCCTACTAATTTCATATCACTAAATTTCATATTAGATTCTTTCCGCTTTCCTATGACATTTTATTTTGTAAGATTTTCGTAAAACATTTCCAACGAAATTCTGATAACTACTTTCGTAGGAATTTGCCTTCAAATTTTCTACCAAATATAAAGTTCTTGACAATCTCGTAGGACTATGGTAGGGAAAAAGTCTAGTAGGAAATCCCTATGTTTACAACCGCCTAAATTTATTGTTTATCTATTGCTTGAAGCTATCTCTTCATTATTATTAAGATGTCTTCATCAAATCCTATGAATACGTGACCTCTTTTCATGTTTAGGTAAAAATAATTTTTTTCCTATAATTTATTTCATATATATTTGTCTTTTTCTTTTATCCCCAAAAATAAATGAAATAAAAGATCAATCATGATTTTAGTTTGTCTTCTCCAAATCCTATACTTTTATTTGGTAAGTACATCCTATAAGTCGTAAGGTTGATTTTGTAAGAAATTATAATATATGCCATTAGAGATCTCTAATCATAATCATTTTAATCCCATGTCAATAATATATATTAACAGGTCAACGGGTCAAACGGGTTTAAAGATATTAAAGAGATTTTGTTTAGATTTTATAATTGAATTTTTATAAAAGTATTCACTAATCAAAAAATATAAATAGAGATTTGAGAATTTTTATTGACTCTATTAGAGTAATCAGGTCTATTCAAATACTATATAAATGATTAAATGTACCTAACTTGTATATTTATTCTCAGAAGAGTATTATAATTCTTCTCATCACAAACTCTCATCAACGCTAACAGTAATGAATTAAAGATGTTAAAAAAAAAAGAAATTTTCACAAAAATGACAGAAATAATTTTTTGTCTCACCAATTGACAAAGTGGAGAAAGGCTTTCACCGTTTGACAATTTGCCATATTTCTGACGAAACTACCCTCAACTAGAAGTGTAACTTGGTTCGATTTCTTTTTTTTTTTTCACAAGTGTATCGTTTTTTTTCAATTGGTTTGGTTTCTGAAAATTAGTTTTATTTAGTTTAAAATTTTTTTGAATTAAAAACAACATTGGAAAACGAAGAACCTAGTCGACGAAAGTGAAGAGCTCGAGGAGGAAAACTCAAAGTAGAAACCGTTTCCATTCTTCAATCTAATCTCTCATTATTATTCATCTACTTGGAAACGACCAAAACCCCAAAAAATTCCGGCGAATTCCGTTTCGATTCCTCTTTAACTCTCTCATTATCTTTCGTTTTTGCCGAGACGAGCAAAAGCAAACAAATTTCATATTTCCGGCGACGAACAAAATACAACAAAGTTCTGGAAACTCAAACACTTTAGCTTTTTAAATTTAAAATATTCTAAATTTACAAGATTTATATGTAAAGAGAATTCAAAAGGTAAAAAAAACAAGATTCTGAGATAACTGCTAATGACGGCCGCAAAATTAGGGTTGCAGAGGAGGATACTCAAGTTGAAGATGACTGGAAAATTACATTTATACCCTTCATCGAATTTCTTCTGTGTACGTATATGCAATTTACGGTGTACGTACACTAAAATATTTAGTGGAACTTATGTATATGGTTCGATATTAAAGTGGTTGTAATAAATATCAAACCACCCTCTACGAAAAACTAACAATTAATGATTTGACTCCAAATTTGAGCTATTTTGTTACTTATTCATATATATCTCAATAAAATTCATGCATATATAATAATTAAATAAAAATATATGGTGAAAAAATATTGTTCCTCATACTTCTGAAAAAGTTATGTATGTATACGTGTAATAATGTACGTACACCTTTGTTGGTGTGTTAAATTTGTTAAGATAAATTTATTGGTACAATAATAAACCAATATTGGCGATGGTGGGGGTGTATTCTACGACGCTCCTACTGGAGATGAAGCCATTGTTATTTGATTTTTTTTTTTTCTAAATACACTCCCAACAAACAATGTCTCTCTTGCCATACTAATTTATATTTTTGTCTCATCAACTCGGGTATTGACTAAATCATCAAAGACTAGAACAAAATTCACACAATTACCATTCACTTTACAGTTACCATGCCAATTTGTATATGGGTACGTCAAACATTTACCGTTAGATGATTTCTCGTGTACATATTTAGTAACGTACGTACATTTTTCTAAAAATCATGTTTTATCTCATGGTTATGACTCACAAATGGTTGAATATCACCATTCTCTCCAAAATAATCGATGTTTTTTCAGTTACGTACACGATAATTAGTATACGTACACGTTTCTAATAATCAACTGAATTTTTATGTTAGCCCCACAGTAAGTTGAGTGTCACCATCATTCTTGACATGTCATATCCCATATTTCTCAACAACAAAATCAGTCAACTTGTTGTAATGTAATCTTCGCCGCTACCTTTATTACCGTTTATAGTTGTCATCTTCATCGTCCCCTTCCTCATCCCTTCTCTTTTTCGTCGTTCTCATCCTCTTTTTTTTCATCCTCTTTATCACTATGTACTTCTTCTGCTTCATCTACTTCCTCATTGTTTTCACCACCGACCCATGGTCAGTTTCATCAGAAAGGTCCTCCATCTTTCTGTGTAATTATTATTTTAAATTTTTTAATGAACGTTATGTTACATAATATTATTGGTGGATTATATATAAGATTCTAAACTAATATATAAGATTCGTAAACGTAGTGGGCTGAGTTGGGTCTTACATAAATCGTCGAAATTGAAACATCATCATTATTGAGCAACTCCACCTCACCACTTAGCAATATAGAAAAGCCATTATACACTTCGGAAGAATCATTCATTGTTAATAAATCGTACTTTGATTCAGGTAAAACCGATCTTCCAATACTAAATTGCACACCATTACCATTCATTTCAAATCTACCATGCCCATCTGTATTCGTGTACGTAAAATATTCACCTTTACATACTTCATCGGGTACCTTGTTAGTAGTGTATGTACATTCTTCCAAAAATCATATCTTACCTCCTAGTTAGGACTCACAAATGGTTAAATGTCGTAATTCTTTCCAAAATGATCGATGCTTTTTCCATCATGTACACGTTCATTAGTATAAGTACATGTTTCTATTAATAAACTGAATTTTCATGCTGGTCTCACAATCGGTTTAGTATCACGAACATCCCGACATGTCCCATGTTGTAATGTAATCTTCGACAATACCTTTACTTCCGTTTATAGTCGGTTCTAGGATATTCCCCTACTTGACTAATCGTTTTCCATCGTCCTCTTCATCATCCTCTTTTTCTTTATCTTCTTTATTGTCATCTACTTCTTCTTCCTCATCTACTTTCTCATTGTTTTCATCCACATTTAGAGCCTCCAATGTGGTTTTTGTTGCATTTTCACCCCCAAACCATGTTAGTTTCATCAGCCAAATCCTCCATCATGCACACACTATTCACACCATCCCTAACGGATTGGACAAATGACACAAACATGTTCACTTGTCTATGATAGTTGTACTTATCTTCCTGCAAGTCCCCACACATGGGGCAATGACACCATTTCTCTGTCACGATTACTATCTCGTCTTTCACGTACACAGTACTACATGTTTACGTACATAATCACCAATATATGTACTTGTGTATGTTAACTTCTCTAATAAGCATGTGTGTGCACCTATGTATGCTGGTATATTGTGTCAATACTGATATTTGTGTCGTCCCACAAAGTCAGCATAATAGTTCGTACTAGGCTAAACATTAAGATATTTGGTTTGGTTTCTAGTAAGATTCTTTTGGTACATGGTACTTTGGGTAGAATGATTTTATATCCATTTCTGGTATCTTAAAATTTTGGTCCGGTTCAGTTTGGTTTCAGATATTTTTGGTTCAGTTCCGGGTACCCAAAATATTGGTAAAAGTTAAAATTTATTAAATTTAAATAAAATTTGCATAATTTTTTTTTTGACAAATATAAGTAAAAAATTTGGATATTTTCCTGTCTTAAATAATTGACACCTAAGTGTTTATAATTGTAATCTGGGTAATTGTGATATAAATGTCTAAATATAATTCATATGTTTGGTATATAACTATATTTCGGATACCCATTCGGTTCTCAGTTTGGTTCGGATTAGGTTTTGGTTCTTCAACTATGGTTATGGTTATTCAGGTATAAAAGTTTAATTTCATTCAGATATTTTGTCAGTTTCGGGTTCAGTTCATATTTTTCGAATAGGTTCGGTTTGATTCTTTAATTTTAGGTATCTTTTTTAGGTGTAGTTCGTACATGGTTTGAATGTTTTGTTTTTATGTTCAAAAAATATTTTAAACATAAATATACAAATTATTTAGATGTTTATATACATATACGCACATAAATTACTACCGTGTACGTACACATGAGTACATGATATTGTTAGTTTTAAATTATCTTCAACAACACGATTACAATTAAGAAAAAAATTATTATTCAGAGTGTAAAAATATATATGAAAATGGATCTTAAAAGATAGAAAAAAATTAAATTTTAATTGAAAGTACAAAAGTAATAAATATTTATAAAAATGAAAAGAGACAAAAATGTGAAAAACAAAAAAATGTGAAAAATAATAATAATCTTATTTATTTATATTTTTCTATTTTTTAATTTTGTTTTTACACTGTAGCTAACGAGAGTGTACTGTACATAGCGCGTGTACTGTAGCTAACGATATACAGTGTACGTAACCAACTCGCCTGACGATTTCGTTCGCTGTCACTGTACACTGGTTCGGCTAGAAGGGCATTTTCGTCTGAAATTGACATAATTGTCAAATGGTGAAAGCCTTTCCCCACTTTGTCAAAACCTGAAAGAAAAACATAAAACATGGGCCTGGCCCGTAATTAACCCTTAAAAAAATGAATCTCATCAACGTCTAATAGTAATAATGGATTAATGATGATGAAAAATGAAGTAAATTCAGTAATTCATCGTGAAATTAAGTTATTTCCTCATAAGTCATAACAAACGTGTGTCAACAACACAAAACTAGAACAAATTAAAAAAAAAAAAACCTAGAACTAATTAATTTTTCATTTTTATTCCACCCTGGAAAATAACGAACCAAAACGTTCCACGTCATCTTTCTTCAAACAAAGCCCAATCTCAACACCACCACTTCCATCTCCACTCTCCGACAATGAAACAGAAGCATCCTTATCAATTGTCACAATCTCTACCTTAACCGGTTTTCCCCACCCAAAATCCGACCCATAAATCCCTAACCGGGTCGACCCAGCAACCGAAATCATTTGTCTTCCCGGTTCCATCCTCTTAAACGCCTCGAACGGCAAAAGCATATTCTTCTCTATATTCTCCGGACACAATCCGTTGACCCATCCGGTCAAACTCTCGACCGCCGAGATAAAACCTTTTCCTTCTCCTTCTTCCAAAATTGGTTCTGCTTTCACGTCGAAATCTCCGGACCCGACAATGCAGTTTCCGAAGAACGTTGACGGTAATGGAGGGCTTAACCGGGACCGGAAGTCTGATGCAAAACCAACACACACAAACCGGGTCGGGTCACCTCCACGCATCTTCACCATACATGTTATAACGTAAGCGTAAGTGATGACAAAAGTCGACAAACGGAGCTGCTTACCGTGTGACTTGGTCTCCACTCGTTCACGTAGCTTCTTGATGTTTTCTTGAGTTAACCGGTACGTGACTCTGAGAATGTCGGATCCGATTTTTTTGGAAGGAAACAGTTTTAAGCTTGGTTTGTTGTTGGAAGCTGATATCCACCGGTTCAAGAGTTTTGTCTCGAGTCCCGTTGGGTCTTGAACAATAGTACGATCTAAAGAGGGAATTAGATCATGTGGCAGAGGCAGAGCAATGTGACCACATTCTTGTTCTTGTTTACAGTTGTGAGCCCATGCTTTGAGAAACATGGCTGTTGTTTTTCCGTCTAAAACGGCATGATGTGCCGTTACGCCGAGACAAAACCCTTGGTTGGGGAAAAACGTTATTTGAACGGCGAGAACGCCAGCCGATTCGTCGGAAACCGATAACTCAGGGACTAAAGGACGAAAATCGATGGCGGGGCGAGGTTTATCTCCGGCGAAATGGGAAAGATCACCATTAGACTCAGCTACCGTGAGATACACGGCATCGTCGTTGTTAGGAGAATAGACAATGGACGGTTTGGTGTCGATTGAGTCCCACACGAGGCGGCCAGCGAGTGGGAGATAGTGGAGGAGCGTGGCTGAGAGAGAGGACTTGAGTTGAGTGATGAGAGAACAGCGAGTCAGCTCGGGTACGCGGTAGAAAAGAACACGATCAACGGGGTGGAGTTTGAGCCAACCTAAGTCAAAGTAAGTGAGTGGGAGTGTGAGCGAGTTAGAAGACGGCGGGCTAACTCGGACCACCTCAAGTATGTTAACGGCTGAGTTGAAATTCACCATGACTTGGTAGGGAAGTCCAAAGTTTTGACTATCTATAAATAAGGCATTAGTTTCTTTTGGAGGTTATGGGTCCTTACTTTCTTCTCTACCAAGAGTATCAACCACCTGCTAGGTTTACCCAACCGGTGGGTGTATATGTGATATTTTTCTATTAAAAAGAAAACCAATATATATTTGAGTTTATTCTTTTCAAAAATTTTATATCACAAGGTGATGGACTAATAGAGGGACTGCGGGAGGCGAATTTCAAATTTAAGTATTGTATATTTTCTGGTAACTATTAAACACTTTACGGAAATTTATTGATATCACTTTGTAGAAATATATATCTTACGATATAAACCTCCCAAAAAAAGAAATCTCGATATACTATCTCATGTGTACGATCATCTTGTGTTTTTGCGTCACTTCGTACTGGAATAAACAGTTTACGGGAGCTAACACTCAATAGTATATCTCGGCGCGGTGTCTTCATGTTCATAAACCCAAAATTAACAAATAAACTGTTCTCTTAATCAAAAATAATGACGAACTTTTCGGGGCGAAGTTAACGTTAGGAATTTACAACTTTTTTTTTTATGTGATCAGTATGTTTATTGGAAGCCCTGGAAAGTTTTGAGTGTTTTGCTATTTTCTGGATTAAGAAAATGATAGTAGAGTACTTTAATATAAGTTTTTAGTTCAAGATATAACTTATGTATTAAGGAGTATTTCACATGTATCGATATTATCCGCATTATTTCGTTTTTGGCAAGGTAGTAGTTTCTTTTAACATTATAAAGATTATGTTTCAATTGTTTTCACAAATTTTTTATTTTAAATATCATTTAATATAGTATGTAAAGAAGAAAAAACATGTCTGAGAGAGAGCTTACTCAGAAAACTCATTAGGAGCATTGGTGACAATCATTGTAGTACGTGTTCCTGTAAGCCTGGGATCGACACACTTTTAACCATTTCGAATGTTTTGTCGCGGACCTATCTTTGAAAGTTTCAAATTTTTTTTTGTAGAATATAACAGCTTGTTCGACGTGTGCAGTCTCGATGATGTACACTGGCAGATATTGGGTAAAGATCACATCATCCATGATTAGAAATTATTTTACAAAATTATTTTTTATCAATTAGAAATTGAATTATTTTGCAAAATAATTTTTGTTAAAAGTTTTATTTTATATATTAACTAAACAAATTGCAACTAATAAAAACGAAAAATAAATATAGTCATTATTTTAATAATTAAATTGAAAAAAACAAAACTTAAAATGCTATGTAATACAATATTAGGCACACGACACAACTTAAACACACAAATTTAATTAATATAAGACTCAACTCACAAACTTAAAATTTTTTTTAACCATGGAACATTATATAGGTTGACCATATGTGTTTGACTATATCTGCTTGCAATTCGTGATGCACATTTGAAACACACAACTCCAATGTAGCACGCACATGATTTGCAAATGCAGATAGCACCTCGATAAAGAATGGTTGTGGTGTGCTAGATCCACTTGCCTTAAATTGATCATAATTGTTCCAATGTTGAATATATGTATATCGTTCATCCTTAATTATCATATTATTAACCGTACCCTTGTTTGAAAATGTTAATATGTTTCAAAATCTATTTCGTCGTCCAATAGTGACAATTATGCTATATGATACATGATCTCATGATGATAGCCAAATCAGATGTGCCCTATATGTATTTGACTAGATATATTGTAATTCGTTATGTATATTTGAATCACGAAACTTAAATCTAGCACGCACATGATTTGCAAATACAGGTAACACGACGGTCGAGAAAATGTTTGCGGTATGCTGGATCCACTTGCCTCAGATAGATCAATAATCGTTCCAATGTTAAATATATATATCTCCTTAATCTTCAACAATCATATTATGCCATATGATACATGACCTCATAATGATAACCAATTAGCTATGTCCTACATGCGAGCTGGTTCGCAGATGGTTTTAAATCTTGCATGGAAGACTCTAAATCAGTCACTAGTATCACTATCGTGAGCTCTCTTATATCCACTACTTCCGGAACCAGTATTTCCTCCTACATGACTATCATAACGTGGTTGATCACGGACAGTGAGCCATTTTTTCATTGAATTAAAATTTTTATTTTTAGCACTTGAATATAGTTCATGCGCTTTCCACAAGACATCATGCTCCGACCATCAACTTTGTTGCATACGCTTAGCGTTATCATAAGCGCCAACCCATTTGGTCAATATTTTTTTATGTAGCTTTGATGATTTGTGTACGTACCTCCATCACGCAGAGGATCAAATGAGCAATGTTCATTAAAGTACTCATCAATTTTACCCCAAGGATTCACTTTTTAGTTTCTCCCAACATTGTTGTTTGTTCCATATTTAATCCACCCACTCAGTTGCACCAAATTTTACTCAATGGTTCATTTGGAGCTTTTCTTGCGAGTAAGAGTTGAATTATTTGCATTTGTAGTGGCTTCAAGAACACCACTCATACCATCGAGATCCATTTGTGTAGAAATTTCGGGAATGTTAGTTGCTCCAACATTCGAAACATTTTCTTTACATGTTGAAGGAGAAGAATAGGAAAGTGATTGAGATGAATATGAAATCATCGATCTATAATATGAATTCTAGTTTGGGACAGATGACAACATGAAACATTAGGTGGCAAACCATAATTTGGTATATTCTAGGGTTGATTGAAATATTGATTTTGAAAATTATTAGGATTTGGTAGTTAAAAAGATAATTAGTAGAATTTTGGGTGTTAAAAGGATTATTGGTGAGATCTTCTTTCCTAAAAAAGATGTTTAAGATTTAAACAAGAGTTTGTTGGAGGATAATTAGAAGAACTATAGTAGAAAATGTAGGTTTTTTTCTGTGTCCATATCTTTATTTGTAAAGTAGATGAACTTTGATATAAAATATATATATATAAAAATTAGTTTACAATAAAATAATGGAGGTCAAATAGTTAGGAAGGAATACAAATATTAAAATTCGAATTTTCAATAAAAAAAAAACACGTGTCACTATCCAAATAAAAATCTTAAATGGGATAATTTATTGCTCATTTCACTTGTGTTGTGCGCATGTATACCGCACACACTGCATGTTCCTTTTGAGACGTTGAAAGAATTTAACTATGTTTAATCCACGTAATGTTGTTTGCTTTGTCAACACCCTTATTGCTTGTATTCAACTGTTGAATAAATAATTCAACAGGTTCATTCCACGAAGTCTAAGTTTTTAATCATAATTCTTCTTTTTACATTTTTATTCATAAATTGTTTTAACATCTTTGAAAAATATTTACGATATAACTTTAAAAAATAGTTAATTTTATGTAATAATTTAAAATTTTAAATATATATTATCATAATAATTTAATATACAAACACAATCAAATATATTTGCTGAAAATGAGTTTCTCTGCGACATCGCGGGGGTTCATAACCTAGTTTATGTAATAATTTAACTATTTAAATATATTATCACAATAATTTAATAGATAAACACAATCAAATAATTTTTTTTAGTTAAACATAAAAATTTGTTGAAAATGAGTTTTTCCGCGATGTCGCGGGGGTTCATGACCTAGTCTCAATAATATGCAAAATAGCTTAACTAAGGCCTAAACTATCCATCTCCTAATTTCTGAAGATTTCTATAATTGTTCTTACAATTTACAATTTTCCCAAGAACTATTTAAATGGGATCCAATATTTCATCCACAATCACTAGTTTGCAACCACCTCTTTCTCGTAGCCATAAATGGGGTCAAACTTAGTGAGTATCATAAATCTATTTAAAAATATTTAAATAACGCTACATATCATTGAGACAACTATTTTATCTTCTTCCTCAATCGTCACCAATGACGCTACATATCATTGAGACAACCCGAGTCACCCCAGCCGCCGACTCGGACTCGGTCCTTAACTCAGCCAACTCACTCACAATCCCTTTAACTTTCTTCGACCTTCCATGGCTACTATTTCACCCAGTCAAACGAATCTTCTTCTACAAACTCACCGAGTCGACTCGTGAGCATTTCAACTCCATTATCCTCCCTAAGCTCAAGCACTCTCTCTCCCTTGTCCTCCGTCACTATCTCCCTCTCACCGGCCACATCACTTGGGAGCTAAACAAGCCTAAGCCGAGCATAGTCGTCTCTCAAAATGACGCCGTTTTGGTGACTATAGCCGAGAGTGATGCTGACTTTTCTCATCTTTCCGGTTATGGAAAACGTCCTTTGTCCGCCTTACACGCCTTGCTTCCCAAGTTACCGGTTACGGATGACTCAGCGACCACTTTCTCGATACAAATCACGTTGTTTCCGAGCCAAGGATTCTCCATAGGTGTTGCAGCACACCATGCTGTTTTAGACGGGAAAACGTCAAGCACTTTTATCAAAGCTTGGGCTCAAATCTGCAAACAAGAACTTGAAAATATGCCGGAGAATCTGATTCCGTCTTATGACCGGTCTTTGATCAAAGATCCGACCGGACTCGATGAAAAGATGATAGAGATGGTGAGATCTTTAAAAAAAGACAAAACCAACATGAGAAGCTTGACTACGCTTCCCGCCGGTAAACTCGGGGACGACGTCGTCTTGGCCACGCTAGTGCTGTCTCACGATGACGTAGAGAGACTCCGGGAGCGAGTCACGAACGTGTCACCAAGCCTCCACTTGTCTACTTTTGTCATTGCCTACGCTTACGCGTGGACTTGCTTAGTGAAGGCGCGTGGAGGAGGTGAGAGGTCAGTGAGTTTCCTGTTCGTAGGAGATTTCAGAAACCGGTTAGATCCGCCACTTCCGGAGACTTACTTCGGAAACATACTGTTTCCGGTGGGTTGTTATAACCGAAAGGCGGAGGAGTTTGTGGAAGAGAAGGGATTTGTGACGGCGGCTGAGATTCTTAGCGATTTGGTCAAAGGATTGAGTTCAAGAAAGATAGAGACCATTGTGGACTGCTTCGTGGAAGGATTTGGTTTTGAGAGTTGGAGCACACAGTTCGGGGGGGTAGCCGGGTCGACCCGGTTGGGAGTATACAAGGTGGATTTCGGGTGGGGAAGACCCGTTAAAGTTGATATTGTATCCATTGACCAAGGAGAAGGGATCTCAATGGCAGAGAGACGTGATGAATCAGGTGGCGTTGAGATTGGAATGTGTTTGAAAAAGACTGAAATGGATTTGGCCGTGTCTTTTTTCAACAATGGTTTACAAAACTAAATAAGGTAACGCTTGTTCAGTTGTTCTTGTTTATCTCACGAGAAAATTGTTGGGCATAGCTCTCCACTAATATGTTTTGATATTGAATATCATTATGCTTTGAAAGTTCATGATCTCGAGTTTAAGTTTTCAATACCTGAAGTATCTAGATCTCTTCTTGACGAATCTTACTTAGGAGTTGTGCTTGATATTGATAAGATTTTAAATGAGAGTGAAGATCCTGAGGTTAATTATATGGATGGAGATATTGTGCTATATGAGATTAATGGGGAAGAAGTTGATTATTATGTTAAAACCTCGCTAAAACCTGAAATTGACTTTATTTTCCCTCGAAAAGCATTTGATCCTAATGAGCATTCAACCATCAAAGAATATTTCAAAGTATATGCTACATTTGTAGTAATTTTTTCTTGATGTAAATTTTCTCTTTTTACCATGGGTAATTGTGTGTTACTTGGAACATCTCATTTCTTGCACTAACAGGAGAAGAACAAAAGGTCCACTAGCACAACCTTTTGATTCTTATGATTAATATTTTGTGTTGAGCGGTCAAGCTTATGACCTAAAATAATGCTTTGTGGGAGGCAACCCTCCGGGTATCCCAAGTAAGTTTTTTTTTTTTTCCTTTTCACATTTTCATTCCTTTTTTTTTTTATTTCTTTTGAATGTGTCCGACATCTTCCTTTCGAATTGTTCTCACACCGAGACAGTGTGAAGTAAGTCGGGGGGGGGGGGGGGGGGGAGGGATGTCACTTGTCTACTAATCGAGTTTGCTTTTGTTGTTTCTTTCTTTGCTTTCTTTTGAGTCAGTCGTTTTTATCGAGTCAAAATTGTGTCTTTTAGTGAGTTAAAATGTTGTTTGAGAACTATGATCTTTTCTGAGGGAATTGTACCATGTTTGATTTAATTGCCTGGGACCATTTTAGCATTACTCGCTGATAACTTGGAAGTTCAGAAAAATCCATCACTAGATCGCTCTATAGTAGTCCCTATCTCTTTGAAATTCGGATGAATTGAGCTTAATCTTATATACTTCAACTTAATCTGGACTTAATTTATCTCACTTAGGGGCTTGAGAATCATGTAATGGATCATACGCTCAGAGTTTGGTTTGCATTATTTTTACCACTCTTTGCTAACTCTGAATGGCTAGACTCTTTTTTAGTCTAGTACCACACCTGTTCCCCCAACCATTGTTTGAAACCTCATGCATTCTAATATAATCATCATGATATGCATCCATGTGCGAAAACTACGGATTATACGAACCGACATAACTTTCTTCTGTTAGGATAGTGAGTTGTAGTTTACTTGTTGTTGATATGTGATGAGATTGAGCCATTATGGTTTAGAGGTTGTATTCATGGACATATGTTGTTGTTGTTGGCGGTTTCTTCTTGATGCAGATTTTGTGAGACACCGGTTCGTTCGTGAAAAAAAAAAACGGAAATACAAAGAAGAAACAGGAAAGGAGAAAGAATGTAACCGGAAATGTCGGGTTGATATTAGTCATATTCATAAGTATCAAGGGTACTTAATGTTTCGATCGGGGTCTGTGTTGGTTTGTGTGATCCGAGTTTAACGGAAGCTATGTACCTCCTAGTTGGTTTGTGTCAAACTGTGATTTCGCATAATGATATGCATCCGTTTTACACTGTTTGAGAACCCGAAACACTTGAGCCACCAAATAATAGCCTTTTCACCTAACCCATAACGTGTTTGATACCCCCTTTGTGAGAGTACACGCCTCTGCTAATGAATGTTAAAAGGTTAAGTTATCTGACTCTGATAGTTCTTTTTGATCTCGAGACTTAATTTTGTTGCTACGGTTATGACGAAGTACAGTCTAGTACGGTTTGATGAGTTTTGTGATGGTGGTTTCCAAGAAATTGATAAGAGCATGATCCCGAAGAAAATATGAGTTCTCGTGTTTTCAAACCTCTTTTCTTGATAAAGATTTTTGTTTTCCTTGAGGACAAGCAAAAGTCGGGGGGAGTTGATATGTTGTGTTTTTATCGGTTTTGAGTCTTTATTTTCTTTCCTAGATTATCTACTTTATAGAGTCAAAGTGTGTTTTTAGAGTCTTTTAGTCCTTTATTGATTATTTACAGGTTTAGGTTGCTTTGGAAGAGAACTAGCTGTTTTGGGATGTAAACACACTTTTAGAGATGCAGTTTCATTTAGAAGTGTTAGACGTTTGGCCTCAAATGGAAAACTTCCCACCGTTAGATCTTTCTGAATTTTTGACACAAGATATATGAATATGTTAGCTTAAATTTCCAAGTGATTTTAAGGTAATCTAACGGTGCATTCAAGAGTTATACCTGACTTAGTGAAGACATGTCATTCTGACGAGCATTTGAAGCAGTTGCGGAGCTGGAGACCAGAAGATCCAGATCGATCGATCCACTTTTGGATCGATCGATCTCATTACTCTGACGGACGAGAATCAGTTTCTAGTTACGCGGGATTGATCGATCCACCCACCGGATCGATCGATCCAACCCTAGACGCCCAATTTGATTTCGATCCAACCCTAGACGCCCAGTTTGGTTTTTCTTAACCAATTTTATTTCATATTTTCTGTAATTGGGTACAAAAACTCTAGAGACCTAATTTTCTCATTCACGTTATTTTCTCTACAACTTTTGAGACTTCTCTTTGTAAGCTTTTTAGGGATTCTAGAGATTTATCTTCTTTGACACTTTGGAGAAAATTTCTAAACCCTTGTTCTTTATTTATCAATTCAATCATGTTTTTTCTACATTTTTTGTGTTGTTCTTTTCAATATGTGTGAGTAGTCTTCTTATTGGGTTTTAGGGTTCTAAGTAGGGGATTCAATAGATTGATGGATTGATTGTTGTTTGGAGTACTTATTCCTTAGGTTATTTGATTCACATGTTCTTAAAGCTGGAATAGGATTGATCACCCTAGATTCTAGGTTTTTCTATGCATCAAAAGTGTTCGATAGAATGCCTGAACCAATGTGAATTGAGCAATGTATGCCTAGCCAATGAAAGTTGATGTTAGGACGCATTGTAAACATAATGAACTTGTTTGGTAATACGAATTTGACTAGGAAATTACAAGGGAAAGTTTAGTAGTCGAGTAGTCAAATTTAGTGGTTAATATCTTGAAAGAGAATTAGTTTAGATGTGTTCATGTTCAAGAACGGTACTTAATTGTTGAATTCCTTATCTCATGTTTCCATTGTTTATTGATCTCTGAACTACCCTATGACCCAATGTCTTTAAATCTTAAAAGTTAAATCGTTTAAATTACTTGCATTTTTATTTTACAATATGAAAACCCAAACAAAACCACTCTTTAGTTTTAGCTAAGAACGAGTTTCAAAAATCTTTAGTGTACCATTAGTTCTTGTGGATCGACCCCGTATATACTACCTTGCAGTTAAGTGTATCGGGTAATTACTCGAGCAATCACTTTTCATCACAAACTCTCATCAACGTTTAATAGTAATGAATTAAAGATGTTAAAAATGAAGTAAATTCAGTAATTCATATCATTCTTAACGGGTCTTCTCCACCTGAAATCCGATCTGTATGCCCAAACAACTTTGACCCAGTAACAGTCAATACTTGTGTAGCCAAGTATAATTCTCATACGAGTATAATTCTTCTTATCACAAACTCTCATCAACGTTTAATAGTAATGAATTAAAGATGTTAAAAATGAAGTAAATTCAGTAATTCATATCATTCTTATTGGGTCTTCTACACCTGAAATCCGATACGTATATCCAAACAACTTTGACCCAGTAACAGTCAATTCTCTTGTAGCCAAGTATAATTCTCATAAGAGTATAATTCTTCTCATCACAAACTTTCATCAACGTTTAATAGCAATGAATTAAAGATATTAAAGATGAAGTAAATTTAGTAATTCATCGTGATATCAAATTATTTCGTCATAGCAAAAGTGTACCTAGTACTAACAATAGAAAAACACATTAATTTAGAAAGGGGTTTTCTGCAAAACAACCCTCTAAGTCAATTTCGTTTGCAAGTTTACCCTCAAAGTTCGAATTATGCAAGTCAACCCCACAATCTCAAAAGTCACCTGCAATACTGCTCTCCGGTATAGCGATGACGTAGCATCCGATAACTCCGTTTGAAAACATAAGAGGTTTTTGCAAAAAAACCTACCATGTAATTTGTTTTGGCAAGACAAACCTCCATGTCAAATAAATGCAGGTCAAACCACAATCTCAAAAATCACCTACAATATAGCCCTTTCGTGTATCGATGACGTGACAATCGATAACTCATTTTATGTAATGTACAAGTATCATGCATCTCGAGCCTCAACTTGGCATATTCTTCTCTATATTCTCCGGACACAATCCGTTGACCCATCCAGTCAAACTCTCGACCGCCGAGATAAAACCTTTTCCTTCTTATACAAGACTATGGTTAGGATGATTAGGGTAGGCTTAGGACGTTTTAACTAATTAGTTTTGGTGTTTTCTTTTTAATTTAAAAGCAATTGCGTATTTCTTTTTGACATTAGGTTTAGGGTTGGTGATTTTCCCTTTTACCTTAGTTGTGTAAGGTCTATATAAAGACCTCTTAGGATGAGGGACTTCCAGAGGTTGGTGAATTATTGTTCTATTTCTGATATGGCCTCTCACGGCCCTATCTACACTTGGTGATTTTCCCTTTTACCTTAGTTGTGTAAGGTCGATATAAGGTCTATTTATGTTAATAGTGCTCCATTTTTCTTGTTCTTTTCTTTCTCAAGATTCTTGCTCTCTTCTTTCTTTCCTATATTTATAGAATGATGAATCACACCTAAGATGCAGTGATAACTTGACAGAATTTGATGAAAATCCGGTGACAATTCGATGGAATCTGGTGAAAATTTCGGTGACAATTCGGTGACAATTCGGTGAAAACATACGGAAATCTTTTGAAAATCTGACGAAACGTATGAATGAAATTTTGGTATCTAAACAACACTCTATATACGTGTTTACATGTATACAAATGTTAATAATGCTTTATGTAAGTGTTTCTATTCATATAAATAAATTTAACTCTCTATGTACATGTTACATGTATGCCAATGTTAATAGCGTTCTATATATATTTACTTGTATATATAGATCGAATAAGATAACACTATCACTAGTTTTAACGCTCTATATATGCAAATGTTAAAGACGTGTAATGTATGTTTGTAACGTGCTAAAACTTATCCAATTTGAGAAAACAACGGTTAATAATAGTCTCACTGACATTAAATACCCACTTGCATTATATATATGTCAGAATTAAATGATTTCGACCAAAAAGTCAACTTCGTTATTTTCACGCGCATGACAAAATTACAGACTGGTTTTTGTGTAATTGTTTCGAACTTCAGACCCAATTATAGTGTAATTTATCCTTTGTCCTAAACTATTGTCTTTTCACTAATATACTACTCCATTTTTGTGTCTGCCCCAATCGTCCCTAAATAAAAGGACATAAAAATAAACTTGACCAAAAAAATGAAATATAACAACATGCAAAAAAGACATTCAAAAATTTGGATCCAACCCAAAAAAGGGGACATTCAAAACTTTAAAGAATTAATTATGGATTTTGCCCTTTCAAGAATTTGTTTTTTTTGACATCTTTGGATCGACAAGCCCCGATCCATAGCCAATCCGTACTACGCGGGGTAACGCGACATAGTGGAGTCGAACTCCGGTGGAGAAGTCGGAGTCAAATGGACTTAACCACTTGACTAAATGCACATCCACACTTGAAATTTTAGAATATATTTTGTTAGCTAGCGAAATCTTTATATTTTCAAGATTTAGAAACACAATTTTAGGAATTATGCTTGGGTTTATTAAGTTCCAATTTTTTTGTAAGGTGTACAGTTTAGGGTTTAATATTTATTTCAAAAAAAATATTCTCAAATGTTAAGTTTCTCTAAAATGGCAAACAGGACATAATCCACAAAGCCATTAATCAAATGGCATTTTCAAAAGATTTTGGTGAAAAAGAGCAAACAATAATCCCAAAGTTTGGATCCTACAATTAAACAAAAAAAGAACATTCAAATCAAAAGCACATGGTAGGGTAAAAAAGTGGGACACGTGAGAAAATACAGTACCATCCATTCCACCAACTTATAAAGATAAACCTTACAAAGCATCTGTTGATGATGTGTTTCTTTTGAAAAGGTTAAGGTGCAATTTTAGAAACTTTGTGTTCTTTGTAAAAACGATCAAAACTATAACGATAGAGAAAAACTTACTCACAGATATTTATTAGACATCACAAGGAGAAACAAGAACAAACTAAGCAAGCTTTCACCTTATCAAAATGGACTTTCTAAAAACGTATTTTAACTTTGTAAACCATTGTTGAAAAAAGCCATAACGTTGTCCATTTCAGTCTTTTTCAAACACATCCCAATCTCCACACCACCTGATTCGTCACGTCTCTCCGCCATAGAGAACGCTTCTCCTTGATCAATAGAGACAACATCAACCTTAACGGGTCTTCCCCACCCGAAATCCGACTCGTATATTCCCAAACGGGTCGACCCGGCTATAGTCCCAAACTGTGTACTCCCTTTTTGGAAATCAAAACTGTCCGCTAACTCCTTCACGATCTCCTCTATCTTTCTTGAACTTAATCCTTTGACCAAATCGCTAAGAATCTCAGCCGCCGTCACGAGTCCTTTCTCTTCCGTAAACTCCACCGCCTTACGGTTGTAACTACCCACCGGAAACATACAGTTTCCGAAGTAAGTCGCCGGAAGTTTTGGATCTAACCGTTCTCTGAAATCTCCAACGAAAAGTAAACTCACTGATCTCTCTCCGCTTCCTCCACGCGCCTTCACGAAGCAGGTCCAAGCGTAGGCGTAGGCAATGACGAAAGTCGACAAGTGAAGGCTTGGTGACACGTTCTTGACTTGCTCCCTAAGCTTCTTGATGTCGTCGCAAGAGAGCACGAGCGTGGTCAAAACGACGTCGTCTCCGAGTTCTCTTGCGGGAAACGGAGTCAGGCTTCTGATGTTAGTTTTGTTACCTTTCAACGATCTCACCATCTGGATTATCTTTTCATCGAGTCCGGTCAAATCTTTGATCAATGACCGATCATAAGACGGAGTTAAAATATCCGGTAGAGAGGCTATATTCACGAGTTGGTGTTTGCATGTATGAGCCCAAGCTTTGATAAACATGCTTGACGTTTTCCCGTCCATAACGGCATGATGTCCTGCGACGCCAATGGAGAATCCTTGGTTCGGAAACAACGTGATTTGTGTAGAGAAGGCGGTTGCTGAGTCATTAGAAACGGGTAACTTGGGGAGCAAGTTATGTAACTCGGAAACAGGATGTTGTCCATAGCCGGAAAGATGAGAAAAATCAGCGTCACTCTCGGCTACCGTCATCAAAACGGGGTCGTTTGGAGAGACGACTATGCTAGGTTTAAGCTCGTTTGTGTCCCAAGTGATGCGGCCAGAGAGAGGGAGATAGTTGCGGAGAACAAGGGAGAGAGAGAGCTTTAGCTTAGGGAGGATGATGGAGTGGAAATGGTCATGCTTCGACTCGGTGAGTTTGTAGAAGAAGACTCGCTTGACTGGCTGGAACAGTAGCCATGGTAGATCAAAGAATGTTAAAGGGATTGTGAAGAAGTTGGCCGAGTTCAGGACTGAGTCTGAGTCGACGGCAGGGATGACTCGGGAAGTGTCAATGATGTGTATTGTCATTAGTGAAAGGTGAGGAAGAAGGTAAAAAATTGATGTGGAATTTCGACACGAAAATAATACATGCAAAAGTCTGAAATCTTTAGATCTCCCAACTTTACGACCAAATTTATTTATCTATCCACTTGTCACCAAATTATTGACTTCTCAAGATATCACTAGTTTTGGTTGTCGACACCATATCACTATCTACAGTGAATATATAAGTAAACAAAGTATATTAGAGCGTGGCAAAAACATCGAAAGCTGGTGTTTTTTAATACTTAAAAATAAAATTAGTTTTATTAGAATCTTGGATGAGATACATAATCAAAACCTAGTTTTAAACCAAAACATGGCAAAAAAAAAAAACACAGAACCTACAAACTATCTTGAGTTTTGGACCAAAACAAACTCTCCCCTCTCCTTCTCCACACCTTTTACTGTTGCAGTTGGACATCAATCAACATTGTGCTACCACTGAGACCAGGACCGCAGTAAACAGAAGCACCACACCCGGATATGAGAATCCCATCAACTGAGAAGAAATTCTAAAGACAAACACCACAATGATAGACACCGAAAACTGGTGTTTGGTTACGATTTTTTGTTTTAGATATCCAAATTATAAAAGACGTTGACAAAACATAAATTTTGGTGCCCACAAATTTGTTAATTTTATTTTAGAGTGTGAATGGAAGCTATTATATTCCGTCAATCAAACGAAAATGAAGGTTAGACTATAACTACTCTCAAATCTTAATTCTTCTAAAAAAAAAAAGAAGGGAAAGTTACTTCGATGTTATACAAATTAGCTGAAATGACCAGTTAAATACAGATCTTTTTTTTGATTACTAGCATATTTCGGGTATATTTTCCATATTCAGTGTTCCCTTGTTACACGTTATAGGAAAAACGTAATTACAAAGAATGCCATTACTTTTTAATTTTACATCAGAAAAAACGCATCGTCACGTCAGAAATCGTTGACGTGTATTAATAAACTCAGCCGTAAAGAGATACATCGACAATGACGGCTGAGTTACAGTATGTTGCGGCTGATTTAAGGAAAATGGCTGAGTTATGAGCAAACGGCTGACATACGAGTATAACCCAGCCAGGAGTTACACCTGACTTAATGAAATCTGTATGAGTTATGAGAAAATGGCTGACTTTCGAGTATAACACAGGCATAAGTTACGGCTGAGTTTTTATCTGATGATTGATTTGTCAAAAATTTGGATGAGTTATTGCTTCGATACGGCTGAATTAACTTTCTCCGGCTGGCTGAGTTATTAAAGACGGCTTATTTATGAGATGTCGTTACGGCTGATTTACGTTCAAGTGTTATAAATCAACCGTAATGAGCTGGATTAACGAAAAACTCGGCCTAATTACGGCTGACTTAGTAGCGAAAGATTAATTACCGGAATATCATGCAATTACGGCCGACTTATTAAACCATACGGCTGAGTTAAAGATTTTCAGTTGAGTTACGATATTAAACGGCTGAATTTGGCTGCCGTTTTTTCATTTTTTAATTACTGTAATAGTATTCATGTTGCAACTGACATAAAGTTTTGTTTGATGGCTGGTTTAATTAGGCTGATTTACATGTTCGTTTGGTGGCTTACTTGCCACTTCATCAATTAAAAAATGACGTCGAATGCAACATTCCATTTCATCAAAATACGAAAGGTCTTTTTCTACTCGTCTTGTTCTTCACCTTGTTCTTCACCGTGTTCTTCACCGTGTTCTTCACATCAACAGAGATATCTATAACTTAAATTTTGAACATCCAATTCGTCATCGTCTTCCTCATTCTTCTTCATTTTCGTTCATCTTTCTTCCGATATATTATTGATCCTGTTCTGGTAATTATTGTTTCCGGTAATTTGGGTAAATAAACACAAATATATATTTAACAGCGACGATAAAGGGTGTAGAGTTGTGTAGATAGATGTAGAAACAATGCAAGACAAGCTTGTGAAGTTGGTTCTTGTGATAAGTCAGCCGTGAAACATTATAACTCAGTCGTTATATGTAAATTTACGCAACCTTTCGTCTTCCGTGAAACATTATAACTCAGCCGTGACATGTAAATTTGCCGCGAAATATTTTGTCTTCTTTTCTCTTTTTTCTCTCTGTATTACTTTCTTCATCTCATTCTCTCTCGTTCGTCTTCGTCTCCATTCCCCTACACAAAATATCTCCGTTACATCTTCCTATCGACATGGACGTTGTTCCTCCCATCATAAGATAATTTTCCTCTATAATCACAGAGATAAAGTTAATGATGTGGTTTTAATTTTTTTCTCTTAATGACATAGATTAAACTAATTTTTCATTAATCATTTATTAATTAAAAAAATAAAAAAGTCTCAATTAAAAAAACTAATCAAAGATGTTAATTATAATTATACAAAGACACTAAACATATAAGTAATTTTCAGAAAATGTATGATATGCTAGTAATATTTCAACTTTTCTATAACATCTGAGTAAATATTTCAAAAAGAAAATAGGACAAAAAGTAAAAGAAATTTCACTCTACAAAATTGAAAAGAATTTTTTTTCTAAAAGTTATATTCCATTTTTTTTCACCCAATCTCAAAATTGTATGGTGTGTGGTAAGGAGTGAAAGTAGATTTTATCTCATAGGTTTTAAAGTGGGAAAATGTAGTTTTTTACTTTTTCTTTTCACTTTACAAACATAAAAAAGTTCAATTTCTTGACTAATAAAATAAAGTTGAAAAAAATAACCCATCTTGAAAATTTTGGGCTAAAGCTTATACATAATTGTAATAAAAGTTGATGCGACTCAATTGGTAGTGAATTTTTCTATTTGTATAAGATGTCATGTGTTTGATTCTTAGACAAATAAAAATTTTAGTCGTATAATTTGTCAAACGAAACAACATCGTTTTTTTTCTATAGTTTACAAAGACGTTGTCATTTTGTTTTATCTAGATATCAACCCTGTTAATCCATTTCGTCAAGCAGAACCGTGCCAACACTAAGCGATATCAGAAGTGACTAAAAAAATGTCCCAGTTCAATAAAAAAAAAATCGTCTACATAAATAAACATTTTTATCATATAACGAAAAAAAAAAAAAAACTAAACTAACAAATAAAAGGTTAGCTTTAAAACTTTTTTCTTCTCTTTTTCTCCACAAAATGGTGAACCAAACTTTCAAAATCAACATTTCTAGCCAATTATCTCTCGATGGATAAGATAGCCAAATCACTTCTTTCCTGTGACATACTAGAACGAAGATACGATTTGTTCAACTTCAGCTTTGAAAAAATTCTTTCAACATATGCAACCGAAACCGGAATCGATAACACCTTAATTATTTTAAGTAATCATTTGCTTTTATTTAATTAATTAATTAAGCTCATGTTGCTAGGTCAATAGATTGTTGAAGTTCAATATTTGCTTTCTATTATTAACACATTATATTCAGCATAAACCCCATATAAACATATTTACATAACTTTGTTAAAAGTAAATATATGCCCCAAATATTTTTCCCAAAATTTGATGCCCTAAGCGAATATTTTTTTTTCTCCAGTGAGGCACGATTTTGCCGCCAAGGCACTTAACAACATGCCTATTTTGGCGTAGTCAATGAAAGTTTGTGTTTCAAAGGAAAACTCAATGAAAATTAGTGATTTAATGTGTCCAACCAAAAATTGATGCTTTTTTCAACTATTTTTGAAAATTGAAAATTCTTTTGACACTTTTCCCTTAAAACCGAGGGTGCCAATGAAAGCAATTATTTTAGGGACGAGAGAGTTTATATTATTTTATTACTCTAGGTATTTTTCAATTAAAAAAGTAGGGAAAAGTGTTACTTTCAATTTATCTAAAGAAATGAAAATAAGAAAAAAATTAACTCTGGTTGGCTAATGATAATTTGCTCATCTATGTTTTTGCAAGAAATTCAACATACAATTTTGATGCGTGAATTAACATAAGATAAGAAACAAAGTAGGTAATCAAGTTTAACTTTCAAAACAACTATGAATGAATAACCAAGAAGATAACATCCCAAATCTAACATCAAAATTATAAAATACCCTTGAAAACACCAAACCCAATTGGAAAACTACTTAGACATGATAGAAGTCAAAGCAAAGTATGAAATATAATCAAATTTAATTAAATAAATAAAAGGGTTTAGAAAATTTCTGCAAATTTTTAATAAGGTTGAGAGATCTTTTGCCAAAAACTCTTTATAAGTTAAATAATGTCTAAACTGAAAATGAAAATACGTCTGAAAGTCGAGTCTTAAGGCTATAAAACAAAATAAATTAGTTTAAGTTGGTTCCATAAACTAATTGGATCTCTAAGTCTACTTCACATGCTCGCCAAATTGACACGTCTTCAAAAAATTGGCCATAACATTTGAACAGTCAATGCCAATTGCCTCAAATTATCTTTTAAATTAGGTATCATCATTATTATAATAGGAGGTTCGGTGACCTATATATTATTATATATATGAAATGATAAATTATTCTTGTTTGTTTAGTAAAATGTTTAGATTACAGTTATTGTTCCTCAGTAGTATAAAATATAAAAAATTGAAATTTTGGAAATTTTGCTCTTGATGTTGGGAATTGAATAGTAAAAGGAAGACCAATCTAAACATTTTACTAAAAAATCAAGAATAATTTATTATTTTATATATATAATTATATATAGGTCGCTGAACCTCCTATAACAATAATGATGATACAAACAATCATATGATGATAATGTTATGATGATTAAATCATCCATATTAAAAAAAAAAATTAGAGCGAAAAATCAAAACAGTTAGAACATTATGGTGATTAAATTCATCTATATAAAATGATAAATTAAAAAAGTATATATATTACGATGACTAAATTCATCTATCTTTAAAATGAAAAATTAAAGCAATAAATAGAAAAATAAAAAGTAACTAAATTTGTATACGTTAAGAAACTATTGTAAAAATGTTAAATTAATATTGGGGTGGCCGAGCTGCGCTTCAACAATAAAGGGATAGAGTGATCGTGTTTTTTTTTCCTTCTAGATAGAGTGATCGTGTTGATAACATGTTTTAATTATATAATATATAATATATTTATGTGTATATGCATTTATTCATATAGAGCGTAAATAATAAAAGATAAACCTTGTTACGGATAAGTTTTACGCTTAATAATAACCGCAAATGCACAAACAAGCGCAATGGTATTTAGGGAACAAATCCACATAGACCAAAAAAAACATACAAAAGACTTGCAAAAGATTTAAACTAAGCTAGAACAAAGAAGAGTACGAGAACTCCACTGATTTTGCAAATTTAAAATAAATAAATAATATAAATAATAAATATAAATATAAATATATCTAATAAGTAATAGAGAATTTATTAAAGAATATATGAAAAACATGTAAGTTGGATTATGATTCTAAAAGTTCTTGAAATCAGATTTCTATTGTAAATTATCCTAATGGCGTTTAAGTGATAATTCCATGAAGGGACTACAAGCTTCATAAACCTTGGCTATGTTTGGTTCTAAGTAATCCACTCAAGCAATAAGAACAGAATCCAACAAATACACAAAACTAATAACTACTTATGGCGAAGCTAATTAAGAAGTTTTGCCTCCTTTTAGTGGATCCATTATTTCAACACCAAGGCTAGGCTAGATGAATTATATCATGGAAAATAGGTGAATTGGCCTAATTCAACTAAGGTTTTAAGAACAATTAAAGGAAGAGAACAATTAGAGATCATAACAGAGAAATACATTTAGGTTTGACATACAATCAATCTCTTTGGGGATTCCAACTGATCGACAATCAAGCAATAAGAACAGAATCCAATAAATTCAGAAAACTAATAACTACTTATGGAGAAACTAATTAAGAATTTTTGTTTCTCTTTAGTGGATCCATCAATTCAACACCATGACTAGACTAGATGAATTAGATCATGGGAAATAGGTGAATTGGCCTAATACAACTAAAGATTTAAGAACAATTAAAGAAAAAGAACAATTAGAGATCATAATAGAGAAATACACTTAGGTTTGACATACAATCGATCTCTTTGGGGATTCCAACCGATCGAAAAAGTGCATGTCGATCGGTACCGATCGGTGGAGTGCAATACCGACCGTTAAAACTCTATGCTAAGTGTAACACCCGTGTTCCAAAAAGAATGAAAGAATTGAATTTATGTCAGGAATTAGAGTGAAATCGGTTTAATTCTAAATGGTTTAATAAGCTGGTCGAGTTATTAATTAAACCAAAGAATAATTTAATTAATTTTTAGTTTAGTTAAATCACGGTTTAACCAAATTAAACCAAAAAGCCTTATTTTATTTTCCTCCTACAAGTTTACGCCACCTTCACTCCTTCTCTTAGTCGTGACCTGCAAAGAAAAAGAGAGAAAGAGAGACAGACCAGACATGTTGTGGTAGAGCAGCGTTTCGACATAGAAAATCTTTGCAAAAGGTAACAAAATTTTCTAGATTGTAGCTAAGACCTATATCTAGATGTGGTATTTTTCAGATATTGATTTGAATCAATATTCTAAGAGTTATCTGCGTTTTCGTGAACTATTCTGTTTCAGACACGATTTGGACCAGCGTGTATTTAAAGAGAGATCGCGAGTGAACCTTCTATCTGATCATCACGAAATTTGGTGGGTAACGTCAGGACATCTAGATGACGATTTTCAACGGTGGGATTTGAATGTGGACGGTTAGATTCCGTTTTGTGATCCCATCTTATAAGCTAAACGTTCTGTTATTTTTCCTTAATTTTACAGTTTAGGTTAAATGTTGTTTTTGATTGTTGTTGTTGGTTATAGGGTGACTTGCACAACTGTTGGCAACTGGGAAATCTCTTCTAGCTGTGGAATTGTTGCTTTTGGTTTAAAAATCATCCTTGTTTCAAGGTGAGTGCGTGACCATGAGCTTATCTAAGTGATTGGGATTATGTGACTTGTTTGTTGTGATGTGTAGGCTGGATTTTTGATGGATCCAGAATTGAATCCGTGAGATAGTTGTGTTAATGGATGATTGTCATTGTTTTGGTTGGTTTTCATGAATTATGTGTTGATTTGTGATCTTAGTTGCTTGTGTGTATAGCTCGTAGATGGGAGGATCGCGTAACTAAGTATTTATTGAAATACTTATGCATCTTTTTTTTTGTTGCAGTTAAAGAAAAAGTGTGATCGTTGAATCATGGCAAGGAGAGGATGATAATCTAGAGTCTCATTGGTGTTATTTTATTATTTTTAGTATGATAGAATCTTGGATTAGAAGTTGTTAGAATTGTTAGATAATTTGTTGGTTTTTGTTGGTTAATTTATAATAAGTTGAATTGGAATTTTGATATGAATTGTGCTTGATTTTTAATTGAGGAAAATTAATTAATATTTATGGGGATATTAGTTAATTATTTTTTTTTTTAAAACGAGTCAGGTTGTTTCACTAAGACTACTCACACATGACCTAGGTACATAAGATCATTATAGATGAATGTTCAATAGTTTTAAATGAGATTTACCAAAGATTTTGGAAATCTTAAAGCATAAACTAAACAAACAAGATGAAGAAGAGAAGAACACCTTAAACTATAAAAATCGAAAAGTAATAGTATGCCATGCTGCTACAGAATCAAATGGTTTCTATAGAGATTGGGATGCATCCCTAAAAAAAAGAAAAATGTAATTTAACAAACCAACTGATTGGTGGACAGGCCCAATCGATCGGTGGGCGGTGTCTTCTTAACCGGTCGGTTTGATTTTTTCACCGATCAAGACTCTTAACGGATAATCTCTTCTTTTGACACTTTTTTTTGGCTCATTTCTTCCTTAAATAACCCAATTATGTTATCCACGTTCAGAATCCTAAAAGTACTAAAATAATCGAAAACGACTTGTTCTCGAATAATAGACTCGATAAAACAAAAAAAAAAACCTAGAAAATGTGCTAAAAATATCACTTAACATTTGTCAAAATAAAGAAATGAAAAGAGCAAGCTTCGGAAAAGAATATTTTGAATGTATTATTATTTCTTATGTATTTGCATATTTTCTTTTATATAGTTTGATCAACGGCTTGATGTATGCTAAACTACACGGAATAACGAGAGAAAAAACAAGAGAGAGGAGGTACTTGATTGCTACGTGGAAAATGAGTTTATTGTAGGAGATTAGGAGTTGTATAAGATAAAGGATGTACTTCGATATATAATGTTAGAGCAAGCTTCAAAGCCTATGAAATGAGGATACCTTGTTGCTACATGAGCATGAGAGATGTGATGAGATGTTCATTTGCAACGGGCCAGAATCCCAAGTTGCATACTGCACCTGATGACCATGTAATAAATAGAGTGAAAGTTGTAATTTGCAATTCCAGCTACATAAGAGATTTTGCTACTCATGGATATTTTGTGGTGAATCTTAAGATAAATCTATTATTTCTTGTGTATTTATAATAAATATATATGCGCATACGAGTGAATTCTTATAGTAAAAATAGACAATATTACTAAGTCAAATAATGATGTGGGATCAATATTACTTTTTGTCATGCCAATGTCATTCTAAAACATTGATCGTATTTTAGCGTGTTGATAAAAACTATTGTTTTAGGAATAAGAAATAGTATAATATATTTAAATGAAGGTATTTGTTAATAAAAAAATTTGAAAAAAACTGTTATTCCATTTTTCTAAAATAATAAGAAAAAAGTAGAAAAAATTCACTTTATAATTTAAGAGAAAACATATTCCATATAATAGTTATTTTTTATTTTTTTCTTCACCAAATACCAAATTTATGTGGAGAATAGTAAGAAATTAGAGAAAATCTTTTCTCATGGGTTTTGAAGTAGAAAAATATATTTTTAGTTCTTTTTTTTTAACTTTACAAGAATATAAAAATAAAAATTATTTCAATTTATGGACTAATGAAATTAAAGATGGAAAGATAAATCCATTTCATTTTCATGAGAAAATTATTCATTGATAAACAAATATTCACACTTTTACATTTTGTTAGGCACATTCTTATTTTCTCATTTTCTTTTTAACCCTTATTTTCTTTTGATTTTCAAATATTTGTTAGTGACATGAAATAAGGTCTATTGCATCAATATAATCTTAACTAAAATAATACATATTTAGTACAACAATAAAAATGTAATGCATGATGACAAAAACCCTACAAGCAGAAAATATGTTACAAATTTTATTCTTTTTTGATTTTATCACAGATTTAAAATGATGAATCATTTACTTGGTTAAGAAAATGTTTGCTAACTATACAAACCATGATTTTCTTACACAAATACATAATTATTTAACTATAAAAGTATATGCATGATAACATGCACAAAAAAAAAATATATATATATATATATATATATATATATATGTTATAAAACACATTCCTCTTAACTTCGTCACAATTTTTGGCTATTTGAAAAAAAACTTGATTATTTTAGTTAATAATATAATACATTTTCAATACAAACCTATATACTTATATACTAATTAAAATGAAGATTGGAGAATAAATGTTTTTTGATTTGTGTGACTTAATGCAATATAGAATTAAGATTATTGTTAAATATTTATAAATCATATTTTTAGCGTTTTCAAATATTTTAATAATAGTTTACATAGACTTAATTTTTTTTTTCATGAGTTTGAGAGAAATTAATAATTTAGAGTTAGAAACATAATTTTGACACCGTCGTCTTCTTGATGGTCTCAATTTTTGAAATCTTAAATAGGCCACAATACCTATATTAAGATTTTCTAGTAGTTAGAAAATCTGAATCGTTGGAGTTCGATTTTGATATTCTTTCCTCCGATAGTTTTGAACTATCACGTTTATTTCTCGTATACATGCAACAGAACAAACTTATCATCTTGTTTTTTTTTTTTTTGACAGCCAACACCCATACTTATCATCTTGTTTTTGTTTTAAGTTTTTCTCTTTTTCATCTTAAAATACGGTAACAAAAACATAAAACACATTTAACAAAAATTCGACAACGGAATAATTTAAAAAATTCCGTAAAAGAACCTTGAACCCTAATCTTGATATAACTACCTCTCATCTCATCAAAATCACGAATTTACAAATTTCATTTTTCACCTATTCTTCTCTTTCCTCCTCCTTAAAGTTTTAACCTTTCGCCACTGAAAAACATTCCAGTAAATTATCGTCAGAAAATAGATGATTTATTCAAATTTGCCTTAGGATCATGTAGATAGGAAGATAATGTATATCATCCTAATAAAATTATATGTAGAATGATTTCAACAACTGTCGCATACATACATGTTTTAAATGTGTTCTTGGATGATATACATTATCTCCCTATCTACATGATATACATTATATATTTAGAGAGAGGCAATTCCTTTTTACCATTTTTCTGAATTGCCTCTCTCTAAATATATAAGCTTCGAATGATAAAAAAATATTATGTAAATATTACACATTTCTGAACTATAAACAATGAAAGATAACAATTTAGAGTTATCTACAATCAAACATAATTTACAAATTAATCTGTATGAAATGATTATGCATGTCCATATAAACTACACAAACATAACAATTTATAAAAGATAACTTTATACTACAAAAAAGGTTACGTTCTAAACAAAAAAATAAGCAACGTAAATAAAAAGCAAGAGAGAGAGCAAGATAGTCATCTTTTTTATAGTGTGAGTGTAATGTATAAAGTACAAAAGAGTTTTTGTGCTTTTATAGAAGAAAAATGATAATATTAATTTAATTTTCGTTTTTTATTTATTAAAAAAATATGGACTGCCGTTGGACCACTTCCACTAGCGTATGGGAGAGAACTGTCTCATTTGGCTTTCTTTTATCTCAAAAGACAAAAAAAAATTATCTGTATTCCGTCAGCCTACTTTTTAACTTTTTTTGCTGATTGTAAGTCAAAGACACTTCATCTATCCCACAACTTGAACTGCTAAATATCTGACGCAACATTCAAAACCATAGTTAAATATAACTATATTCTATTATATAGTATTATACCAATAATACCAAAGTACAGAGACTAGAGTGAGCGAATTTTATATATTTTAACCTAACTTACATAATCAAACCAAAATTTAACGAAAACTAAATTTATTTAATTTAACCAAGTGTTAAGATATACTTGTTTGGTTCCATATACTATCAAACATGTTTTTCTTATTGAATCCAAACTTAATAGAATAGTTTATCTACAATAATTTATGTTTAAAATAAAATATAGTAATCAATTATTTTTTTCTCTATATAAGGACACATCTCTTCTTCTTCGTAAATCACTTCTTACTCTCGCGCAAAAACATAAAAGCTTCCTAAATTTCTCTAGCAAAAGCTTCTTGAATTTCTCTCTCAAGACAAATATTTTTCTCTATTTTCTTTTCTCTTCAACTTTTGTATTTGATAATTTAGAAAAGAAATGCCAAATATTTTTAGTGCGGAAAAAATGTTTTTGGAAACAAATGTCAACATTCGAACCTTTAATATAAGTTTTAGTTCAAGATATAACTTATGTATTAAGGAATATTTTACATGTATCAATATTATAGGCATTATTTCGTTTTTAGCAAGGTAGTAGTTTCTTTTAATATTATCAAGATTATGTTTCAACTGTTTTCACAAATAATTTTATTATAAATATCATTCAATATAGTATGTAAAGAAGAAAAACATGTGTGAGAGTGAGATCGACATTGGTGACAACCATTATAGTACATATTCCTGTTAGCCTGAGATCCACATGCTTTTGACCATTTCGAATGTTTTGTCGCGGTCATATCTTTATAGGTTTTAAAAAGTTTTTGTAGAATGTAACAACTTATTCGACGTGTGCAATACCGATGATGTACACTGGCAGATACTGGGTAAAGACAACATCATCTCATCCATGATTTGATTTATGAAATTTTTCCCTAAAACCAAAGTTAATAACACATAATATAAGATACATAATTAAGATTTTGATGTATTATGACAAAAAAAAATCGACTAAGGGTTTAAGGTTCCAGTTGTGATAATATCTTGGTGTTGAGTTATAATATTAGACTAGAATTTAACCCGCCGTACACCGCGGGGCAAAATTATATTTTATGTATTTAATATAATAATTTATAGTTTATTAGATTTATAAATTGATATTATAAAAAAAATTATCATTTATTTTTTTTATATTATAATTAATATAGTTGAAATATGTGTACTTAAAAGATTTGTAGGTGTAGAAATGATATAGTGTTAATATTGGCAAGCATTTATAATCATGGACTATTATAATAATTTGATATTATTTTGTATCAAAACAATTTACCCCGCGGTATATTGCGGGTCGATTTTTTTTTGCTAAAGTTTTTAAATTTTAAGTTATATTAGTTTTGTTAATATTGTTTGGTTTGTTTAGTATTTAAGATTGTACAATTATATTTTTATTTTTAATTCTAGGTTTCACCCGTGGTATATCTTCCTGTATTAATATCGGCTCAAACACGTCCCAGCATATAACCTATTTTTGTATTCAGAATTATTTTGGTCATTTTAATAGTATAACTCTGAACCATTGGCCAATTTTTTAAGCAATGTATGACATTGTACACATATTTTTTCTTCATCGATTGAGTAATATATGTCCGTTTTAAAAAATTTGAATCTCATTATATGCAGAAAAAATCTATTATTTTTATTAATTATATGTATTTATATAAATTCAAAATAAATTACTCTAAGATCATATAAAAATGAAAGAAAAATCATATATTAATGTTTAAATTAGTTAGAGATGTTCTAGGAAAATTTAATTACAAAATATATTTGTTACCATATCTGGAAGCCACAATTTCTAAAAAGATTTTTCGAAAAGATTTTGTATTATTAATTAATTATTAGATAAACATTTATGACAATGTCATTCTCTTGTAAATAAGTGTCAACTTCAGGATTTATTTCATATTTGTACTTCGAAAATGTATATATAGAGTATGTTGTAACCCGCATGCTGTTACATCTTTTCTTTCTTCCACATCATTTTCTCTCTTTTCCACCTAATTCAACACCCTCTCAAATTTTACACTCTACAATAGTTGTAACAAAATACAACACATTATTAATAACGATAGTCGAGTGAAATTAAGTAAAAATTTTGTTATAATTTTTATTTTATATATTAACTAAACAAATTGCAAGTAATAAAAACAAAAAATAAATAGTCATTATTTTAATAATTACATTGATAAAAAAAACTTAAAATGCTATGTAATACAATATTAGGCACATGACACAACTTAAACACACATATTTAATTAATATAAGACTCAATTCACAAACTTAAAATTCTATTTAACCATGTAACATTATGAAGGATGCTCATATGTGTTTGACTATATCTGCTTGAAATTCGTGATGTAGATTTGAAAGACACAACTCCAATCTAGCACGCACATGATTTACAAATGCAGATAGCACCTCGGTCAAGAATGGTTGTGGTGTGATAGATCCACTTGCCTTAAATTGATCATAATTGTTCCAATGTCGAATATATGTATCTCCTTCGTCCTCAATAATCTTATTATTAACCGTATCCTTTTTTGAAAATGTTAAAAAGTTTCAAAATCTATTTCGTCATCCAGTAGCGACAATTATGCTATATGATACATGATCTCATGAAGATAGCCAAATCAGATATGCCCCATATGTATTTGACTAGATTTGTTGCAATTCGTTATGTACATTTAATAACGAAATTCAGATCTAGCATGCACATGATTTGCAAATACACGAGAATGGTCACGAGAAACTAAGTCTTTTCCAAACTGTCTCCAAAAATACAAGTCGCTTGATCCCGGAGTTCAAGGAGCTTTCTCCATATCCAAGATCCTAGAGAACCATTTGCAAACCATTTTGAAATAGAGAAATAAATATATCCATCTCATATTTCTTCATACACAAGCCGACCTCCACACCTTTGGGCTTATCCCTCCTCTCCGACATAGAAAACGCCTCGTTCCGGTCGATGGACACAATCTCACTGTTACAGGGTTTTCCCCACCCAAAATCAGATCCGTATAGCCCAAACTGGTTCGAACCGGTAATGGATCCAGACTGTGTACCCAGTTGCACACTCTTTGTTCCATCAATGTACAATTCACAAATTGTTTCAATCTTTTGTGAACCAATACTTCTAACCGAATCACTTAAAATTTCGACCATGTTGACAAATCCATCTTCTCTCAAAAAGACATTCGCCTTGTAACCAAAGCAACCTATCGGGAACACGCAGTTTCCAAAATACGTCTCAGGAACCGGTGGATCTAACCGGTTCCTGAAATCAGCAGCATACATGAAACGCACCGGTCTGTTCACATCTCCCCCACGCGTCTTCACCAAGCATGTCCACAGGTACGCGTTTGCAACAACGAACGTTGACAAGTGAAGCTCAAGATGAGAGCGAGTTGACTCCCTCTTGGCTCGCTCTCTAAGTTTCTCTATATTCTCACGACTCAACTCAAGCGTGACCCGGACTACGTCGCGGCTGATCTCCTTGGTAGGAAGCAGCTTCAGTGATCTAAAGCTATCTTTCTCTTCTGAAAAATGTGTCAAAAGTTCAAAGATTTTTGCATCGAGACTTGCAGGAACATTGATAACCGTACGATCTAAAAACGGACTTAAATCATCCGGTAAATCAGTGGCTCCATGTTTACAAATGTGAGCCCATGATTTGATAAACCTAACCACTGTTTTGCAGTCCATAGCAGAATGATGAGCTGCTATACCAATACAAAACCCTTGGTTCGGGAACAAAGTGACTTGCAAAGAAAGAACCGAAGGTGAGTCACAAGAAAGCGGAAACTCGGGCACCAAAGAGCGTATCTCCGTTTCGGGACGTCGCCCTTTACCGGAGATAGAGGAAAAATCAGCATCGCTCTCCGCGACTGTCAACGAGACATAGTCATTCCAAGAGACGACGATGCTAGGTTTAGGATCTTGTGAGCCCCATGTGAGGCGACCAGCGAGCGGGAGGTAGTGACGGAGGACGATGGAGAGAGAGAGCTCAAGTTTGGGGAGGATCACGGAGAGGAATGACTCAAGAGATGAGTCTTTGATGAGTTTGTAGAACATGACTCTTTCGGTCGGATGGAATTTTAACCAACGTAAGTCGAAGAAGGTCAGTGGAAGAACCATCGAGTCGGCTGAGTCATTAGACGAGTTTCTTGCTGGGCTGACTCGGGAGATCTTGGTTACCTTTAGCGCCATTGATGATGAGTAGGCAGCGATCGATCAGCTCTCTTTAGATGGTAAATAAACAATATTTATATTAAATAATATATCACGCCAGATTCATGTTTCCTGCAAAATCAAACTTTATTCATTTACAAATCAAATAACTAAATTAAATGGCGCAAATTTAATAATATAACTCCAGATTCAGACCAGCTGTTAGCAAGTGGGTGTGTTTGGTAAGGGATTTTAATAAATTTTGTGGTTGAATTTTAAAATTTTTAGAGATGCTTCATTATCGGTCTAGATTAAAATAAAACTGAACTTCCTACAATTTGCAGGTTATAACCGATTTAAGAGCTTGTCAATATGATTTTTTTTTTTTTTTTTTTTGACAGAAAATATAATTTGAATACCCTCCTTCAACTTTGTTTTTCACCTCAAATTTTAAGTTCAAACAAAAGAAATTGGGTGAAGAAACCTTATCGAATGCATTGAAATTTAGCATCTAGTTTTATATAGGTTAATTAGACAAAATTTGGAAACTCTTCAAGGAAAACGTTACTCGACCAAGAGGCAAGAGGCCAAGAGCAATACGTGATTAGTAAACAAGCATGCAAGCGCCAATTAATCATTTTGATTAAAAACTTTTAAACCTAGATTAAAACTAAACTTTCCACAATTTGCAGTTTAAAACCGATTTTCTTTTTATAAACAAAAGAAGATCTTAACAAGATATCTTTTTAGGAAAAACAATTAGAATACTCCTCTTCCAAAATCCTTTTAACCGTATCTAATGCATCATATTTTAGAAATGAAACTTAAAAATTCTCCATGGAAAACGTTACTTGACCAAGAGCAATGCATATGTGTAATGTGTTGTGCCTAATATTGCAACAATTTGTTTTTAAAAAAGACAAATTTGCAAGCAAGCACCACTAAATACGTGATACAATAATGTCCAAACCATAATTAAACAAAGACATAAAAGTATCCATCTCACTCTTCTTCAAACACAAACCGATCTCAGCGCCACCTATCTCATCCCTCCTCTCCGATATTGTGAACGCTGCATACCGGTCAATGGACACAATCTCATGGTTTACGGGTTTACCCCTCCGAAATCTGACCCGGTTTCACCTGCTTCGTTCCATCAATATACAACTCGCAAAGTGTTTCAGTTCCTTGTGAACCCAAACTTTTGACTGAGTCTCCAAGAATCTCGATAGCGTTGATGAAACCGTCTCTTCCCAAAAATAGCTTTGCTTTGTACCCGAAGCAACCAATAGGGAACACACAGTTCCCAAAGTACCTCTCTGGAACCGGTGGATCTAACCGGTTCCTAAAATCGGCTGCATACATGAAAAGCACCGGTCTTTCTTCACTGTCACCACGCGTCTTTACCAGGCAGCTCCAGAGATAGGCGGTTGTGACGACGAATGTTGACAAATAAAGATCATGAAGAGAGCGAGCTGACTCTCGCTTGGCTTGCTCCTTAAGGTTCTTGACTTTCTCCTGAGTCAGCTGGAGTGTGATCCGAACAAGATCGGTACTGATATCCCCTGTTGGAGGCGGCCTTAGGGTTCTCTTGCCATCTTTTTCATCCGAGAAGTACCACATTGATTGCATAATCTTTGATTCAAGACCGGGCGGGACATTGATGAAAGTACGATCTAAAATTGGAGTCAAATCCTTGGGAAGGCAAGGTAACGTTAAGGTTCCATCTTCCAGTAATTTACAAATGTAAGCCCATGATTTGATAAACATTATTGACCCTACGCCGTCTTTGAGAACATGATGTTCTGCTAGGCCAATGCAAAACCCTTGGTTCGGGAACAATGTGATTTGCAAAGAATATAGAGACGTCGAGTCACACGAAACCGATAACTCAGGCACCAAGACACGTAATTCGGACTGAGGACGTAGTCCCTTGCTAGAAATAAATAAAAAATCAGCATCAGATTCTGCCACTGTCAGCGAGACTGTGTCGTGGCCGAAGACAACAATGTGGGGCTTAAGATTTGGTGGATCCCATGTGAGGTGACCGGCGTACGGGATGTAGTGGCGGAGGACAAGCGAGAGAGAAAGCTCGAGCCTCGGGAGAATGACGGAGTAGAAAAACTCACGAGATGACTTAAAGAGTTTGTAGAAGATGACTTGCTGGGTAGGATGGGATCTTACCCACCGCAAGTCGAAAAAAGTGAGAGGGAGAACCAGCGGATCGACTGAGTCGCGGGATGAATCAGTTGCGGGGCTGACTCGGGAGATCTTGATTATTTTTAGCGCCATTGCTGATGAAGGTAACCAGATTTGGGAGTTCAACAGTTTGTCAAAGCTTTCTTCAAGTGCGGAGGCAACGTCTTAATATTTTATAATTATTAATTTCTCTAATTGTTATGTCACTTGAAATCAAACAGTATTAGTCAACAATCATTTGATTAAATTGAGTTAATTATATGATAACGTGAAAAGCCAGTTGTTAGCATGTGAAGATTGGCTTTGTAGGCAAAATAGCTTTCGAATAAAAAGCGTAAAATTGCGGTAAAAAATTTGTGTTTATATTAATCCGAGGTTGACCCGACAAAACAAATAAATCCGAGTCAAAGTCTTATGGTGAAAGAAAGTCTTCAAATTTGGTCGGATCTAACTCTGGTTGGTCTACAGTGAACAGGATTTGACGATATTGAATCGCAATTAGAAAGAATTATTGATTTGGTTAATTATGAAGAATTTAATAGTTTAGGTGGAATTAGAAAGTTTAGAACAAGTACGAGGTGAATTAGGTAGAAGTCAAAAGTACAGATGGATAGGAGTTGAAACGCTATAGTATAGATACAACGCTACATGGAGGCCATGAATATTTGCCAACTTTAAATAACTTTCCAATTAAATCAATAATTTTCATTGACTTAAATATACAGAGTTAAGTCAATTTAACAAATTTAAGTGAACGTTAACAGTTTTCGTTAATCTTCTCAACAATGTCGTTTTGTATTAGGCCCTGTTTGTTTCATCATTTTACATTTGCATTCAAATGGTCCATTTAGATGATTCATTTGGATGATGCATTTGAATGATGTTTGTTTTAATATTTGTTATTTCATTCAAATGGATCTTTTTTTGTTTGATCATTTTGTAATTCATCCTAAATCTCATATAGACCAAAATGATTAAAACACCCATGCTTTCATTTTGACAAATAATCACATATAAAAACTAAATAAATTATTATTTTAACATATAAAAATTAATTTTATTTATAGTTATTAAAATATATACAAAATAATTATACAAGTTTGGCGGAAAATATGATTTTGCAGTTTTGGCCGGAAAATATGATTTTGCGGTTTTGGCGAGAAAACATGATTTTGCGGTTTTGGCGGGAAAATACGATTTTGCAATTTTGGCGGGAAAACATGATTTTGCGGTTTTGGCGGGAAAACATGATTTTACGTTTTTGGCGGGAAAACCTGATTTTACGTTTTTGACGGAGAAAATAAAATTGCGGTTTTGGCAAAAAATGTAATTTTATAGTTTTGGTAGAATAGCGCTTTCTATAATTTTACATCAAAAATTATGATTTTACAGTTTTTGGCAGAAAAACGCAATTCCAAGATTTTACGATTTTGACGTAAAATAATAATCCGTGATTTCATGATTTTTAGAGTATTTTTTGGTTCCAATATGTAATTTTAAAAATATTAAATAAGAAATCTATAGAAAATAATATTATTGAAAATATGATTGTATAAGAGGATATATCTGTCTTTTGTTCTTTTTGAATGAACCATCTCCATCCAAATGGTTCAATCAAGTTCATCCAAATGAGTTTCATAAATTTGCCTAAATTTAAAAACTCATTCAGATGGATCATCTAGATGATTCATCCAAATGCTTGTTAAATTGTCAAAAACAAACATCATTTTTCATCTCCATCTAGATGGATCATTTGGACGGAGAAACAAACAGGACCTTATATAAAAAAAAAGCCAAAACAAAAAACAAATGTAAGGATTCGAACCTTCCTACCCTAAGAGTGAATAAATATACTATAAACAAATACATAGTCATCTACTCGTCTTCTTCTTCATCAATCCTTCGGGTAAACTCTTCCCGATTCGGGTTTCTCTGACCCGTTTCAAGTAACGAAGACATAGGGTTTCAATTTTCACATTTGGAGCATAAAATCACCGTTGATTCCGAGGAGTTTGACTCCAAAGAGTAGATGGAAAGTTTGATATATCAAGGGTGGAGATGCTTTGCAAACCAATCCAAACTTCCCAATCTATGGACATTATCCATTTGTGTCTTTCCCGAGTCGACTCATTGTTCCTTCAAATCTCAACCAACAACTCTTTCATCTGTAAGTATATATATATATATGTTTGTGTAAATTAAAAGTAAACAACTTGAGTCAGGTGGTTTAATATCGAGTGTTTACATTTACAAGTGATGGGTTCAAATCCCAAATATGATTTTTTAAAAACATAAAACGACGTCATTTCAAAATTTAACGAAAGCTGTTAATGTTGACTTAACTCTATTAAATTAGATCGTCAATTGACTTAATTACGTGTTTTATTTGGCAAAGTTAACGATAACTAATGATTTAATTGGAAAGTTATTTTTATTTGATGAATGTAAAATTTATTCATTAAAAAAAGACGTTTGTACAGTGAATGCGACTTGGAGAGTTGACTGTTTGAAATTTAAAACCAACTGGAGATTTGATAAAAAAAAAACTAAAACAGAGAAAAAGATTTAACGGATATGTGTACGAGTGCTAAACCAATATCGTAACCCCCCTTCGTACGCATTTCGGCTTTTGAATGGAGCTGATACGATTTCTTAAATTTTGTCAATGAGTCTTGCGAGCTTAGTAGATAGAGTAGGAGTCTCGCCGTGACGCCTTCTATTGCGTTCTCTCCACAAAGTATGAATTGTTTGGATAACATACCTTAACGTGAAAGTATGTATCTTAGGCTGAGAAGTATCGAGTAAAAGAGAGGAGACTAGGCTCCAACTTGTTGTGTAACGATTTTGAAGGATACCTCTTGTGAGAGATGACCACACTTGAGATAAGTAAAGTCAAGAGAAAAAAAAAAGATGATCTCTTGTCTCCACTGTTTCTCCATAGAAAACACAACCTACTCGAGCCACCACGTCTCAGCTCCTGAGTTTGTCGATTATTGCTAAACAATCATGGTAAGCTAACCAAGTGATGAAAGAGTAACGTGGAGTAGAGAAATAGAACCAAACTGTTTTGTGCCAGTCGCTGATCGGTTTGTGTTCTTGAAATTAGATTCCAAGTGTGTTTCGAAGAGAAAGTATTCTTAAAACCATCTTCTTTGAATTTCCGAAGACAACGATCATCTCCTTCCTTTCTAGTCAATCGAACTGGGCCGATCTGATCCTCTATCTGATTGAGAATACTCATGCGATGATTTTGTCTCCTATGATTGTCCAGCTGTTCCGAAACAGAGGCACGAAAAGCAACTCCCATATCTATCATTTCTCTAGATCCCAAGAGATCATAAAGCTTCCCAAAAGGACACTATGTATCATGCCAAAAAGAAGTGTGGTTACTGGACTAAACCTCTATCATGTGTAGTCCCTTCGCCTTATCTATATACTTTATAAGTTTCTGCCATATCCATGAACCAGAGCTCGAGTTTGCTCTCACTGACCGCAATGTGTCACCTTTAATTAAGTTCGTATGCCTCCACTGAATCCACAAGGATTTATTTGGAGAAACCAGCCTTCATATCAACTTCAACATAGCGACCGTGTTCACATCTTTATGTGAACGTATGCCCAAACCCGATTTCTTGCTTTGGTCGACAAACTACATCCTAAGCTATTTTTGCTTTTCGTCCATTTAGCTCTGAACCAGACCATAAGAACGCACAAATAGCTTCTCCACCTCTCAGATACAAGAGTTTGGTAGTCAAAAAGCTACAAGCCAAAAATTGAAAAGTTATTTAAAGTTGATAATTTAATCCACCACAAAAAAGTTAAAGCTTTTTTCAACACTTTTGGTAAGTTGAGGCTTTTAGTGACATTTTTTCCTACTCTAAACCCAAACACTTATAAATATAATATTAACTTAACACTCTACCGAACACATCTAATAATAATAACAATCTGAACAAATGCATTCTAGAGTCATTTCAACGGTTGCGACTTTTGATCGCATACTCTTCAAAATATATATTAGTTAATTTAAATTACTAAAATATTTAATAAATTTATGTAATCCTTAGTTGAACAATTGCAACATTTGGTTTACTTACTGACCATTATAATATTTTTTATTTAATGAACCACTGTAACCCTTATTTTATTTGAAAAACCTTTACAGCATCTGATATATTTAATATCTACAATCGCGTCTCTCGGTATAACTGTATATAATTTTTTTTTTAACCATTTAAATAAAGTTTTGCAAATCGTTTAATTGAATAATTAGACTAATTATTGCAACTTTTGGTTCATTTTATGAACCATTGTAACCTTTAGTTTAATCGACAAACCTGCAACCTTTGGCATATTTGAAATCCACGGTCGCGTCTCTCGATATAACTTTTCATATAAAAAAATACCATTGGTATATTTAATATTTATAGTCGCGTCTCTTAATTATAAATTATTCACCCATTTGCGTCTTTTCATCGTAACTTTTCGTAAACTATTTTAATTTTAATTTTTGTCTGAATAAATGCTTTATATGGTTACATTTTTTCATCGTAACTCTTCGATACAATAATAATAATCTAAATAATTATCTCCTACGATTGCGTTTTTTCATCGTAATGGATCATAATTTTTTTTTTTTTATGATCTGAATAAATGCCTTTTATGGTTGTACCTTTTCATCGTAACCCTTCAGTAGTATTGTATTTTAATTTTTAATAATTAGAAAAATATTTTGTACAATTGTGTATTTGTACAAGGTTACATCTAGTAATTCAAATTTGTGTCTTTTCACCCATTTTTGCCTTTTCTTCGAAACCGTTCACCGTAACCCTTCGTTAAATAATTTTATTTAATTTGAATAACTAAAAAACAAAAATATCTTCTACAGATAAGTTTTTTTTCAAAGTTGCTTTTAGTCATTTAGAATTCTGTATTTTCACCATATTTTATTTTAATTTTTTATCCCAATTTTTTGTTCTAGAAGATATATATTTTACAAACAGTAGTGTCAATTTAAATGTTCATATATCTTTGAACTCTATATATTTTGTCTATATTTCTCGGTACTTACCAAATATTCAATCCTCTAAACTAATTTTAAAACGACAACTTCTTTTTAAAGAGATGGCCCAAGATTGAAGGGTAATCCTCATAAATAGGTTCTTCCGTTGTGTCACTTTTCTTAACCCTTCGTAAAATATATATTTTAGAATAATTTAGAAACACAAAGGTTCAGTCCTCTCTAAGCTTACGTCTTACAGTTGTGTCTTTTTAGAAAATTGGATCCATTCTTTTAGATTTGTGTCTTTCTACCATATATGTTGTATAACTTGTATTCTTGTTTTTATCACCACTTTTCGTTTTAGTAGTTGTTTTTTTTTTTACAAACAGGTTTGCCTATGTAAATGTTTATGTATTTCTTAAATAACTACTTAAATTTTATAATATGCATCATTTTGAGTTTGATTTGTTTTAAAACATATCTTAATTATATAAAAAAGTTTTGAATAGCTTTCCCGCGATATCGCGGGGGGTCGGAGTCCTAGTAAAACTCAATAATAAGAAGAAGAAAAAAAACAACTTAACCTTTAGTTTTTGGTTATGACGACTAGAAACGAACAACTTGTGTCCACTACCATGAACGCATTGTTCTCCAAATTCCGACCTTTCTTGTTCCCCGAACCTTTTGGAAAATTGACATTACTAGTTGAATTAATCTCTCGTGAAAGAAAAAGAAAAAAAAATATAATGATCTAAAATGCATGTAAGTATAATAACTATGAATGTAAGTATAATAACTATGAATGTAGACTTTATGCATGCAAATTCCGTTCATTGGTCATTACATATTTAAATTTCAAATAAATAAATAAAGAAAATCGAATTATGTTAACATGATTTTCTTGGAAACTGTTGAAAATTTGACATCATTTTCAAAGTTTGTTTGGACCTTTCGTCTTCGTCTTCGTCTTCCTTTTTAAGTAGACCAAACTGATAGTGAGAGTTCACTTCAGATTTCTCTTCTTCGTCTTTGTTGAATCCTCTATAAAGATTTACTTTCTACTTGTCAATCTATTTTCGTGCCTTCTAAGCCAAGTTACGTGTTTAATTAGGTTATTTCCAACATAACTCAGGTTAGTTCTTGCTGTTGCTTCGATGAATAACCTTATAGAAAGACGAAGGGTCATGGACCAGAACGAGAAAACAAGTCTGGTCGATAGAGTATTTTCTTGGTCTATCAAAGATATTCTCAATAAAGATCTCTACAAGCAAAAGGTTTTGTTCTCTTTTAACTCTTTTCTTTAATATCTAGCTTATAATTTTAATATTTATAGATAAACGTTTATATATTTTGTAACAGTTAAAGACAGTACCAGACAAGTTTAGATCCGTTGATGAATATTATCAATGTTTTGTTCCTCATATACTCATGGAAGCACATACCGAGTTGTTCTCAAGCTTCAAATCTGTATCGAAATCTCCTGTTGTTCAAATACGTTCTATGGAGACAAAGATGAAGCAATCAAGTGGAAGCTCATCAAACAAGTTGGTCTATGATATAACCTTAAAGGCCGCAGAGGGTTTTAGTGCCAAGTATCAGCCAAAATGTGGAGATCTTATTGCTCTAACGACGGAAAAGCCAAGACGGATCACTGACTTGAACCCTTTACTTCTCGGTTATGTATTTTCTTCAGATGGTGATCTTAAAATATCTGTTCATTTGTCTAGATCGATATCACTTGTCGAGAACTATCGATTCGGTGTTTTCCTCATGACTTTAACGACAAACACTCGTATTTGGAATGCTTTGCACAACGAAGCTGACACATCGACTCTAATCAAGAGTGTGCTTCAGGCAAATACTTTGGTAAGTGTTTTAGAAATAATCTTGTTTGGCTTTTTTCTATATCTGTTGATCTGATGAATATGTTTTCCTACAAACATCTTTGCATTTGATGGATACGTTTTTCTTGATCTCTATACTGCATAATTATTGAGTTATATTTTATGCTACAATTGAGTAATTAGAAAAAATGTTTTTTGTTTGTTTTGGTAATGATTGAGTTATATTTTATGCTACAATAAAGTAATTTTTGTTTTGCTTGTGTTCCAGGGTACAGAACAATGTTTTTGTTCTGGTAATGATTTGATGTTACAATTGAGGAAATTTTGTTTTGCTTGTGTTCCAGGGTACAGAACAATGTTTTTGTTCTGGTAATGATGTTGAGAGATATGACCTTGTTTTGGATATAATCCGTTCAACGAAATTGAACTCTTCCCAAGAGGCTGCAATCTTGGGGTGCCTTGAGACAAGAAACTGTAGTCAGAAGAATAGTGTGAAATTGATTTGGGGACCTCCTGGAACAGGCAAAACAAAGACGGTCGCGACTCTTCTCTTGTCCCTTCTCAAACTAAGGTGCAAAACAGTTGTGTGCGCTCCTACAAACACAGCTATTGTACAAGTTGCATCGAGGCTCTTGTCTGTATTTAAGGAAAATAGTTCATCAGAGCATGCTACTTACAGGCTGGGGAATATTGTTCTATCTGGAAACCGGGACAGAATGGGAATTAACAAGAACGATCATGTTCTTCTCGATGTGTTTCTTGATGAGCGTATTGGTAAGCTTGGTAAACTGTTTTCACCATTTTCTGGATGGATGCAGAGATTAGATTCACTGATACAGTTTCTTGAAAACCCGGAGGGTAAGTATGAGCGACATGTCTATGAGTTAAAAGAAGTCGAAAGAGTGAAGGAAGAAGCTGAAAACAAGAAGCAAGAAGTTGTTGTTAATATTCCTACATTTGGAGAGTTCGTAAAGAAGAATTTCAATAGCTTAAGTGAAGAAGTGGAGACAAGCATGGTTGACTTGTACACACATCTTCCAAAGTCTTACATTTCATCTCAAGATGTGAAGAAAATGATTGCTTCTCGTCAAGCTCTTAAACGTGTCAGATATTTCTTGCAGGAGAATTCTTCTAGAGTTGATTTCAAAGAAGGAAATTTCAAATTTGATTGCTTCAAAAGACTCATCAGTGTTGATTGCCTTGAGGCTCTACGTTTACTTCCAAAACGTTTTGAGATACCGGACATGTTGGAAAACGAAGATATTAGGAAATTTTGTCTACAAAACGCGCATATAATCCTCTGCACGGCCTCCGGTGCTGCTGAAATGAATCCGGAAAGGACAGGAAATATAGAACTTCTTGTGGTTGATGAGGCGGCTCAGCTTAAGGAATGTGAATCAGTTGCGGCATTGCAACTTCAGGGACTGCGTCATGCCATTTTAATAGGAGATGAGTTTCAATTACCCGCAATGGTTCATAATGAGGTACTCACTTACCTTAAATAAACTTTCTTCTTTTTCCAAAATCATATATATTGTAATCTTGGAATAATGTGGCAGATGTGTGAAAAGGCGAAATTCGGAAGAAGCTTGTTTGAAAGATTGGTTTTGCTTGGTCATAGCAAACATTTGCTTGATGTTCAATATCGAATGCATCCTTCGATTAGTCGTTTCCCTAATAAAGAGTTCTATGGTGGGAGAATCAAAGATGCTGCGAATGTTCAAGAAAGTGTTTATCAAAAGAGGTTTCTTCAAGGAAACATGTTTGGTTCATTCTCTTTTATCAATGTTGGACATGGAAAAGAAGAGTTTGGTGATGGATATAGTCCAAAAAACATGGTTGAGGTTGCTGTCATTTCGGAAATCATTTCCAATCTTTTCAAAGGTATTATTAATTTTTATTGATTTTTAAACTATTTTTTATAATTCTTTTTTACTAATTTGCATAATATTGAAACAGTTTCAAGTGAAAGAAAGATGAAGATGAGTGTTGGAGTGGTTTCACCTTATAAAGGACAAGTGAGAGCAATCCAAGACAGAATCGGAGATAAGTACAGTTCCTTATCAGGACAGCTTTTTACTTTGAATGTTCGGTCGGTTGATGGATTTCAAGGTGGTGAAGAAGACATTATCATCATCTCAACCGTTCGAATTAACGGTAATGGACAAGTGGGATTTCTCAACAACCGTCAAAGAGCCAATGTGGCACTGACTCGAGCAAGGCATTGTTTATGGGTGATTGGTAATGAGACAACTTTGGCTCTAAGTGGTTCGATTTGGGCTAAACTGATAAGTGAGTCTAGGACACGTGGATGTTTTTACGATGCTGCAGATGAGAAGAATCTAAGAGATGCCATGAATGAAGATTTGCTTGAGGATGTGTCTTCAAGTTTTGGATCTCTTTCTATCAGGAGTGGCTATGGGGGAAGAAATGCTTGGTAGATTTTTATATGAACTTGTTTTAAGTTTATGTGTGTTTTCCTATCAAACTCTGTATGGTCTTTTTATGATGTTTTATGGTATTTTCGGTTTTCAATATTAATTTTTTGTTTGTTTAAGTTTATGGTTTTTACTTATGAAATTCGAGTCACTTTTATTAGAAAAAAAAAACTATTCAGGAGATTAGGAATTTTCTAACTTGTTTTTTTTCCCCTTAATTAAATTGTGAAAGATTTGATTCGAGTTTTGCCTTTGGTTGTTAACTCCTCAAAACGGGGCGTTTTGAATTTTTTGGACTGGTTCTTCCCTTATCAAGGTCATTGATAAAAATACTGCATCCGGTTCTTTTAATAAGATGTTATAATAAGTTGTTTATAAGACTAGGCAAAATATCCAGAATACAAGTTAACATTAGATTGATTTAGTAACAAGACCAATTAATAGCTTATTGTTTTCTGATGGGTTTATCTCAAGCCAGAGTATAATTCACTTTGATAAACAAGAGCACTAAGACCATCTCCAATGTAATTCCTTATTTTTACCTCTATTTCTATAATAGATGTTGAGATAAGTTTGAAAAAAGCTTGAGGAATAAGCTAAAGATAAATATGTAATATTCTAGGAGTTATCTAGAATAAAAGAAATTATCTAATTCCTAAGTGTGTTAGAAAAAGGAAAAGAGTTTTGCTATATATATGAGATGCCTAGGTTGTGGTTTTCCATATGAGAGATTAAGAGATTTGAGAGTTCTTTAGTTTTGAGTTAGTTTCTAAAGAAATAAAAAAGAAGTCCTTTTAATCTTGTGTTCTTAACCTAGATCTTAATTCAATAATTGGTATCAGAGAGCATAAACCTATTGAATTAAGCTTTCTAGATTTTTGTTATAGCATCGTCGAAGTTTTGAAGCTTAAACCCTAAGCAACACCAAGGGAGGTGACATACGTGGTGAAACAAAATCATGGTAGAAGTCGGTCCCGTGAAGCCGAAGGAAGGTGGTTCCTCCTCATCGATTCAGTGCCCTACGCTCAATCACATGAACTACACCGTTTGGGTCATGCGTATGCGAGCAACACTCAAGGTGCATAAGGTATGGGAGACCATCGATCCGGGATCCACTGATGAAGACAAACATGACATAGCAAGGGCTTTGTTGTTCCAATCCATACCAGAAGCACTTATATTGCAAGTTGGAGACTTAGGAGACGCAAAGCAAATTTGGGAATCTATCAAGTCAAAACATGTAGGTGCTGAGAGAGTTAAGGAAGCGAGACTACAAACCTTGATGGCTGAATTCGAAAGGATGAAGATGAAAGAAGCTGACACAATTGATGGTTTCTCTGGAAAACTCTCGGAACTAGCCACAAAATCCGCATCTTTGGGAGTAACCATCGAAACTCCAAAGCTTGTGAAGAAGTTTCTAAACAGTCTACCAAGGAAAAGATATATTCACATCATCGCAGCATTGGAGCAAGTTCTGGATCTTAATAAAACTAGTTTTGAAGATATCGTAGGAAGGATGAAAACTTACGAAGAAAGAATTTGTGATGAAGAAGAAAATCAACAAGAAGACCAAGGGAAGCTTATGTATGTCAACTCGGATTCACAGTCTTATCAAGGTAATTACGGTAGAGGAAGAGGACAAGGCGGACGTTTTTCTCAAAGAGGAGGAAGAGGACGCGGACGTTTTGGTAACTACCAAGGATATGAAAACTTTCTGAATGGTCAAGGCAGAAATCCAAACTAGTAACATTAAAACCAAACCTAACATTGCAATCGTACACATGGAACCGATTTAGATAACCCTATAAAATATATATATGTATGACTGTATTTCCAATTTTCATACCATTTTTGGCACTACCTAAACGTTTTCAAACAAAACTTATATGACTGTATTTCTAATTTCCAACCAGCCATGTAGTCTAAGTCTATATTATGATTTGAGTGCCGGAAAACTATTGGAAGGACGACAACTCTTTTTTTCGTTTTGAGATCATCTGGTTGTGTGTTGTTACAAAGTTCTATTGCTCCCTAGAAGTCGAATCCAATTCCAAGATTGTTTCAGTTCAGAGAAACTATATTATTTGAGGTTGACCTTTACCGATGCCACACTGGCTGAAAATAAACCTGAAAATATGTCATTCATAAATGAGGGCATTGTGTTTGTCCAAGCCATGTACAAGGTTAAATCTCACTTTTTTGATATCAAATAAATTATATGAACATTATGAAGCTAAACCCTAAAGTTTAATATCAAATACAGAGTTAAATATTTTTTTTTTGAGATTTATTAAAATTTCAAAATCGTGCATAATTGATTTGTTTCTTAAAATAAGCTGAAAAGAGTTCCTTCGCAATGAGTAGATAATGGCTCTTAGTCATTGGCAAGTTAAGAAAATTATGACCATATTTCTAGAGAGAATGTGGAATAATTGACTATTGAAGAAAAGTGGAATTTTCACAAAGTCAGGAAAAAAGAAGATTCATCAATCCTATCTAGATTTGTTAATTGTTTGGTTTGGTATCCGAATCTAAATGTAGGAATTTGTGCTCTTCTCTTACTCTCCTAGTCTCCTTCCTACCTAGTTTTTTTTTTCATTCTTTATTAAAAAAAAAAAAAATTCAGATTAGCTTCATGGGTGATTATCAGCCATTGAAGCAGGTGAAGCATTGGCTTTAGGCCACATTATATTTAAACAATTATAAGGCCACATTTAACTAAAATGGTCGTGCACTTAGGTAATAGTCACCAGCCAAGTTCGAAACATATTAGTTAGACAGCTCTTTTTTTTTTTGGACAAAGTTAGACAGCTCATTTTCTGTCTTTACATCACTTTACTTTGTTTTATATTACATATGTGGCCCTTATTAATATTTCTTCTACAATAACTTTCTTTTTTCTAACTCCTAACATTCTAAATTTCTTGCTGTCAAAAAAAAAAAAAAAAAAATCTAAATTTCTTAAATATATTCTTAAAAACCTATAATAATATTACAAAACTTGGAAGAATTCTCCACATCTGTTTATATCAAGATTTTATAATTGTTAGCTAATTAGATATAACTAAAATAAAAAAAATTTGAACCATATGAGGTATTAAATAATTTCTCTCATATTTTTAAAAGTATATTTTGTTAAAATATAGGTTTGAACATATTCTCTGAAAAAATCAATTTAGATCTTATTATTTTCAAAAAAAATTCATTTTACTTTGTATACAATGTAACTAATATTAAAAATATATAAAAGTTAAATATAAATAAATTTGGTACCTTAAATATTAAGGCCACATTTTTAAAAATGCTTTAGAGCAACAGCAATGGTAAGGATCTCCCAAGGATCCTTGAGAATTTTTTAATTGTAAATTTTGACAAATATAAAGTTAAGGATTTGCCAAGGGACTCTTAGAAATATTCATGTCCAATGGTAGGAATCCTTAAGGGATCCTTAAGAAAGAAAAATTTGAAAATAAAATTTGGTGTTTGAGTTTTGATTGCTTGAAAAGAAAGATAGAGAAGACAAACTATACAAATTTTTGATAAACACATTTTGAATAACAAAGATTCATGACAATAATATTACAAAGTTTACAAGATTCATTTGAAAACACATCAAAGACAAAAAAACTATACAAGAAAGAACATCACAACATTTAAAAAATATATAGACAAGCAAGAAACTTACACGAATCAATACAATGGTGCTTGGTAGACAAATTGTTCTGAACACAGAAAAACACTGATTTCCAAATGAATCTATATAGTTAGATTTATTCTCTTCCCATGGAGAGCTAGCAGATGCAACAAAAGCCATCAAATCAGCAACCTAATTATTAACCAGTAAGAAATAAATCAGTTAACACATATTACAAACTCTGCTCACTGAAAGAACCAACAAACGTAAACAATATGCTTCCACCTCCAATAACATGGCGACCACCATCATGAACAGCTTGTGAAACCAAACCCATCAAACCTATGCTTCCACCTCCATAGACTAGATCAATGTTCCTTAAAACCTGTAATAGTAAACGAAAAACAGAGTAAACCATCTTTCTCATTACAAATAGTTTCAGAAATGAGCTAAGAAGAGAAATCAAGCAAAGAGCACAAGCTAAGAAAAATTCTAAACTTTTTCCCCGAAAGAAAACGAAAACAGTAGCTTTGGATTTGTTAATGAAATCTCTCAATTGGGTTCGCTTCCTTAAAAAACATACAATAACAAATAAAACAGAGAGATTCGTACCGTGAGGAAGCGATTGGAGCCACTGGAATCGCCTTTCTCTCCGATTTGATTTGCAGAACCCACTGATGTCGGCTCGACGAACTACTGTTGGTGACCACGCCGACGGTGGAGATGAGCATCACGGCTTATTGTTTACAAAGGCTTCGCCTTTTACTTCCGATTTGATGATGTATATCGCCGGAATTGAAGCTCAAAGAGATTCGCCGTCGGAGAAAACAAAGAGAAGAGAGAGAGGGTCGAGAAAACTGAAACGCGAAAGAATTTTTTTTTTTTTTTTCTCACTTTTCTTCCCAATGAAATGACGCCACGTAGCGCCTCTTACAGCAACAAAAAAAACCTTAAATTAGAAACGGACCTTGGCTTTTATTTATGTTTGGATTTATATTTGGGCCTTTTATTACAAGAAACTATGGGTAGAGCCCTTAAGGTACTCCCATTGCTGTTGCTCTTAGGCCTCTATAAGTTTAGGACCGGCATCATTAAAACAGTGAAAAAAATTGATGAAAAAGGCTGGTGGAGTATTTATTTATGCAAAGTAACACCTACCACTTTACATGAGTGAATCTAATCCATAGAATTTAACTACCTTCTCAAACCTCAGCCATTAGATCGCACTATTTTTGTATCCCTATTTTGACTCCTATAATTTATCTTTTTTGGGCTAAAACCAAAAACATCCATGCAATCAAAAATTTTTTTAAACCACATTAGGATAATTTTATAAATCTCAATATTACGTCAACTACCCTAACTAAGACTTAAACTATCATCTGCTAATTTCTGGAGATTTTATAATTGTTCTTATTGTCAACAATTTACAGTTTTCCGGGAAACAATTTCAAAAACCAATTTAAAACATAAGAAATTTAGTCTGAAAATGAGGTTATTTTTTACCATTTGGCAAAGTCAAGTTGGTCTTAAGTCGTTGATTAACTCAAAACACTAATTTTCTTATGGTCAAACTTGTCACTTGAGTGTCGGAATTTTTTTGGAATAAATAATCCTCATATATTTCCATGCTTTCACATGATCTTTTTTAATTTGCAAGAAAACCCACGATAATTACCCCCACAGAAATAAAATCATTATGTATTGTGAATCACATTTTTAGAGTTTTTTTTCTTAAGAAATAACTAATTTAAAAAGATATATTGTTGCTTCACAGTATATTGTGGGTGTATATCGAAACCGGAAAATCTTAACTAAATTCCATTTTTTTGGGAAAATGTGAACTACTCCAATTTTGGATATCATGCAAGAAAAACAAAATATACTTTTGATGACCCGTGATAGAGATGACGATTTGGTCGTAAACTAGAGAAGATTCAAGATTTACGACTCTTTGCTATATATTATTTAACTTTCCCATTTTGTGACTCCTAAATCAATTTTAACTTCTCCATCAATCGTCACCAATGACGCTACACATCATTGAGACTACCCGAGTCACCGCAGCCGCCGACTCGGACTCGGTCCTTAACTCAGCCAACTTTCTCACAATCCCTTTAACTTTCTTCGACCTTCCATGGCTACTATTCCACCCAGTCAAGCGAATCTTCTTCTACAAACTCACCGAGTCGACTCGTGAGCATTTCCACTCCATCATCCTCCCTAAGCTCAATCACTCTCTGTCCCTTCTCCTCCGTAACTATCTCCCTCTCACCGGCCACATCACATGGGAGCCAAACGAGCCTAAGCCGAGCATAGTCGTCTATCCAAACGACGCCGTTTTGGTTACTATAGCGGAGAGTGAAGCTGACTTTTCTCATCTTTCCGGTTATGGACAACGTCCTTTGTCCGAGTTACACGCCTTGCTTCCCAAGTTACCAGTTTCTGATCACTCAGCGACCGCGTTCTCTATACAAATCACGTTGTTTCCGAACCAAGGATTCTCCATCGGTGTTGCAGCACACCACGCTGTTTTGGATGGGAAAACTTCAAGCACGTTTATCAAAGCTTGGGCTCAAATCTGCAAACAAGAACTTGACAACATGCCGGAGAATTTAACTCCGTCTTATGATCGGTCTTTGATCAAAGATCCGACCGGACTCGATGAAAAGATGATAGAGTTGGTGAGATCTCTCAAAGAGGACAAAACAAACATCAGAAGCTTGACTTCTCTTCCCGCTAGTGAACTCGGAGACGATGTCGTGTTAGCCACGCTAGTTCTCTCTCGGGATGATATCGAGAGACTAAGGGAGCAAGTCAAGAACGTGTCACCGAGCCTTCACTTGTCCACTTTTGTCATTGCCTATGCGTACGCGTGGAGTTGCTTTGTGAAGGCGCGTGGAGGAAATGGAGATAGGTCAGTGAGTTTCTTGTTCGTAGGAGATTTTAGAGACCGGTTAGATCCAAAGCTTCCGGGGACTTACTTCGGAAACTGTATGTTTCCGGTGGGTTGTTACAACCGAAAGGCGGCAGAGTTTATGGAAGAGAAGGGATTTGTGACGGCGGTTGAGATACTTAGTGATTTGGTAAAAGGATTGAGTTCAAGAAAGATAGAGACCATTGCGGACACTTTTGTGGAAGGATTTGGTTTTCAGAGTTGGAGCACACAGTTTGGGACGGTAGCCGGGTCGACCCGGTTGGGAGTATACGAGGCGGATTTCGGGTGGGGAAGACCCGTTAAGGTTGATATTGTCTCAATTGACCAAGGAGAGGCGATCTCAATGGCAGAGAGACGTGATGAATTAGGTGGCGTGGAGATTGGAATGTGTTTGAAAAAGACTGAAATGGATTTGGTCATGTCTTTTTTTAACAATGGTTTACAAAATTAATAGTTTTCTTAGAATATCCTTTTCAATAAGGTAAAAGCTTGCTCAGTCTTTCATGATAACTTCGTTTAATAAATCTTTGAGTATAAGGTTTATGGTTAAGAGTTGTGAGCTTTGTATGAGAACTATCTCAAAACTCAAAAGTCATACAGTAAAATTTTTGCCTTGAGTATTTATTTTTATTTTTTTGGTCATAGATACACATCAACAGATCTAGTAGTCCAAAGGATTTGAATCTATAAACAAATAAGAAAAAGTGAAAATTACTCAGAATGACCCACATCTTGATAGAAATAACTAGAATGACTCTGTTTTGAAAGACATAACTAGAATGACTCATATCTTTTGTAAAAAGACCTTCTAACCTGTTTATACGTTATAATAACGAAATTGCCATTTTTATTTAATTTTGAAACAAAAAAATAAAAATCATTTTTATATCAAAAAAAAAAAAAAAAAATCCAAAACATTTTATCTCTTCTTCTTCGTTTCTTCGTTGCCGTCGACGAACAATAACCCTAAAAGAGAAAAATCTCTAAACTTGTCTTCTCTCGTGAGTGTGTCGTCTTCTCCGGCGAGTCATCTTCTCCCCTCTTCTTCGCTATGCTGCTTCTCCCTCCTCCGCCAGATCGTCGCTTCTCTCTTCTCCACCGTTTCTACTTCGTCTTCTTAGGCTTTGCCGCCAACAACTACGCCAAATTCTCTTACCAGTAGCAGCTACATTGAGGTTTTCCTTTGATTTATGGTCTTTTTGATAAATTAAGTTGTAAATACGTATCGCATGAAAGGTGTTCGATGAAATGCCAGTCTTGACGGCAGACTTATTTGTTAGTTATCGCAGATTATTTGTTTCTCATTACAGATTTGTTTGTTGGTTGCATTGTTTTGATTGCAGATTTATTGATTCTCGATGGGTTCTGTCTAGTCATCGACATAGATTCTGGTGTTAGTTATCGCAGATTATTTGTTTCTCATCACATACTTGTTTGTATCACCACAAATTTGTTTTGACATAACCACAGATTTGTTTTAATATGTTCACAGACTTGTTTTAAGTATGTCCACAGTTTTGATTAGTTGATCACAGATTTGTTTTGAAAAATGTGTCTAGGATTCTAGAGAAGAAAAAGAGTGCCTAGCCTTAGGATGGCAGTTTGATGGACTTAACGATGGGAACATTCAAGCATTGCAGGAGAGATTAGGAGCTGAGATGTTTGAGGAAGTTCCACCGACGGGAGACGTAGCATTGACTAATCCATTGCCTCGTCGTGCAGAGTTCGAGATCCCTTATCTCAATGATCACTCAGAATGAGTCTCTTTATGATATGGTCGTGGTTGCATTTGGTTTTGAGTCATATGTTGCAAGTTTTCTTATTTAGGAATGTTATTGTTTCCACAGACTTTTTTGGTGTGAATCAGTTGTTGCAGGTGTTACCACCGACTTTTTTGGTGTGAACCAGTTGTTGCAGGTGTTACCACCGACTTTTTTGGTGTGAACCAGTTATTTTTCCTGAGTGTTATTGTAACCACAGACTTTTATTAGAACATGTAAAACGTGAATTCTTAGAGATATAAGTTCCATAACAACACATACAAGTTCCATAACAACACACATGTTCTACAATAACACATAAAAGTTTGACATGTCAATACAGACGTCTTACATGTTCCACAACAACACTCATACAAATTTGAAAAATACAACAAAAGTTTACAACACAGACTACTTCACCACAATGATGAAAATAGGGACCAAATAAATCTGCGATAACTTAAATCTAGACCAAATAAATCTGCGACAACTTAATACTAGAGACCAATTAAATCTGCGTAGGTAGACAGTACCTTAATTTGAAACCGTTTACTTAGAGCCTCAACATCGTGCATTGGCAACACGGTAGGTCCAACTCCACCAACAAAATCTTTGTATAACACTCCAAAATCTTTGTGGAGATAAAGAGGTAATGAGGAGATAAGGAGGAGAAAGAAGAGGTAGATTCGAGCTCTAGAGGAGAAGGGAGAAAACAATTACAGACAACGGGAGGAGGAGGAATAAAGAAGAGGATAAGATAAGCTAAGGATTGGACAAACCCTAAATTGGACGGTCCAGATTTCTCTATCTTAGATTCGAGAAAACAAATCTGTGGCGTCTTCAAATAAGTCTGTAAAACTATATCTGCGGTCAAAGTGTAACAACAAGTCTGTAGAATATAAGTCTGTGACAACTAAAAAGGTAGTTAAGTCTAGATTAAGTCTGCGACAACTACGACACATATCTGTGATGATGGGAAATAAATCTGTGATTCATAATATATCTGCCGTCAAGAGGTAAAACTCTGTGATCACTAAGAGTCAGTCTAGTTATTATCTTTTGGAGTAACAAATCTGCAGCAACGTACAGACTTAACATAAGTCGGTAGGTACTGTTAATAAGTCTGCAGAAACGTGATTGACAATAAGTCTGTAAGAGAAACAAATCTGTGGAAATAAATCTGCGAAACCTAGGAAATCTGCGATGTCATCAAAGAAAATCTGTAAGACAAGTCTGTGGTAGACAAAAAATCTGTAATAGCCTATAAAACGGTAGTAACCTATGAAAAAATCTGTATACTAAATCTGTGGTGGAAATAAATCTGTAGAACAAATCAGTGGTTCAAAAACAAATCGGCAAGAAAACAAATCAGCGATAACGATACAATTAAATCGGTGGCAGATTTATAAATCGGTGGCAGATTTATAAAATCGGTGGCAGATTTTTTCTACAGATTTATTTGAATTCGCTGAGTTCAGTGGCAAAACTGTAAATAATGACAGGTTTTTCTGTAAATAACGACAACTTTTGCCTCGCTGGCATTTTTTTTTTAATGGCATTTTTGTTATTATGATTTTCTCTACAAAGCTTTATAGGGGTATTTTGGGGATTAAAAAAAAACGAAAACACTCTAGTTATTATTAAAAGATATTAGTCATTCTAGTTATTAATCCCCATATAAGGGTCATTCTAGTTATTCTCCCTAAGAAAAATGCTAAAACAAAAATATACTCGGATTGGGCAAGTGTGATTCGGATTGGGCAAGTTGTCCACTTTTCCTATAATCTTTGACTCTATATATGAATTTTTCAGTTGGGTGGTTCTCATATATCTTGGAAGACTCGGAAGCAAGCAATCATTTCTCGTTCTTTCCGGAAACTGCATATCATGCTGTCCCTGAGCTCATTTTGGCTCATCTTTGCTTCTCCCTGTCCTGTTGATTATTTCATGATCATTTCTTTGTTTTGTGACAATTTTCCCACCATATATTTAGGATTTTAGGTGTCAATACCTTGTTCCACAAATATGCTAAACATATTGAGATCGAATAACATTTTATGTGTAACGAGTCTTAAAGGTAATGTTACTTCTATACACGTCTCCCACGCAACTACAATTCCAGGTATTGAGAGAGACGAAGAGAGAAGTTAAAAATCACTTTATTAGCTTTAACGTTTCTATCCGTTTTTTCCATGTTTTCAATTATCTCAACTAAATAAATTTAAAATCAAACAATATAGTAATGGTACATTCTTGGGACAAAAAGAAGATAAACAAAGGAACATGGATGAGTCATAAATACTCCGGTCAATACTCAATAACATAATATTCAAAGTATACCAAAATCTTTAATTAGAACACTAATATAACAAATAAATATGCATTGATTTTTTTGCTTGGACTTTGGATTTTTCATGACCCCATCTTATGGTTAAAATATAGATTTTGTTTTTGTTTTAACAACTCGAATTTCATTTATTAGAAGACAATACAATGTAATCTTCAAGGAAATCAATATTTATTTTCTAATTATCGAAAACCACTTGTAAATAAAGAGAGAAAAACATTCATCTCACATTTCTTTAAAGAGATACCAATCTCCACACCACCTATCCCATCCCTCCTCGCGGACATAGAAAACTCCTCGTTCTTGTAAAGAGACATAACATCGGTCTTAATGGGTCTTCCCCACCCAAAATCCGACCCGTATATCCCATACTGGTTTGACCCGGTAACACTCAATTCTTGTGTACCCAACTTCATGTTTTTAGTTCCTTCCTCCTAGACCTTCCAAACTGACTCACGACTCCGTGAACCCAAACCTTTGACCGAGTCACTTAAAATTTCAACGCCGTTGACGAATCCATCGTCCCCTAAAAACGTCGTCGCTTCGTATCCATTGAAATCAATTGATAAGACACAATTCCCAAAATATGTCAAAGGAACCGGTGGGTCTAACCGGTTTCTAAAATCAGCAGCATACATAAACCGAACCGGTCTATCCACACTGCCTCCACGCGCCTTAACCATACAGGTCAACACATAAGCGTACGTGACTACAAACGTTGATAGATGAAGATCAGACCGAGTTGACTCTTTCTTGGCTCGTTCTTTAAGCTTCTCGATGTTCACTTGAGTCAGCTCGAGCGTGACTCGTACAACGTCGTTGCTGATCTCTTTAGCGGGAGGTAGCGTTAAAGTTCTTGCGTTTACTTTCTCCTCTGAGAGATACGGCAACAGTTGAAAGATCTTCGGTTCTAATCTTGTTGGAACTTTGATGACCGTACGATCGAAAACCGTGAGTAAGTCAAAATCTTACGGTATGGTTCCGTGTTTACAAATATGAGCCCAATATTTATTAAACTTTGACGCTGTTTTGCCGTCCATGACGACATGGTGAGCTGTGGTTCCGATGGAGAAGCCTTGGTTTGGAAAGAGAGTGATTTGTAGAGAAAGAACCGACGCTGAGTCAGAGGAAACTTGTAGCTCGGGGACAAGAGAACGTGATTCTAACTAAAGAGGCATCCATTGAAGAAGTCTGAAGAGCTCTCTTTTCTCTAAATCCTGATAAAACACCAGGACCGGATGGTCTAACGGCTGCTTTTTATCAGAGATTTTGGGATATAGTTGGAATGGACCTATTCTAACTAGTCAAAGATTTTTTTGTCTCAGGAACTTTTGATAGTCGCCTTAATGAGACAAATTTATGTTTGATCCCAAAAACGGAGAGACCGAGATCCATGACAGAGTTCAGACCAATAAGCCTTTGTAATGTAGCTTACAAAGTTATTTCAAAAGTACTCAGCTCTCGTCTAAAGAAAATTCTTCCGGATATTATATCCGAGACCCAATCAGCCTTTGTTGCTGGTCGACTTATAACAGATAATATTCTTATTGCCCAAGAAAATTTTCATGCTCTCCGGTCTAATGCGGCATGTAAAAAGAAGTTTATGGCGATAAAAACGGATATGAGTAAAGCATATGAACGTGTAGAGTGGCAATTTCTACGTACTCTAATGAAGAAACTGGGTTTTTCCCAAACTTGGATAGATCGGATTATGTTCTGCATCTCCTCTGTATCCTATAAAGTTCTTCTTAATGGCACTCCTCGTGGTTTAATTAAACCAACGAGAGGAATAAGACAGGGGGATCCGATTTCCCCTTTTGTTTTCATCTTATGCACAGAGGCTTTAATTGCCCAATTAAAATCGGCGGAATGGAATGGTCACATCCAAGGCCTTCAAGTTTCGAAAGCAAGCCCTTCGACCTCTCATCTCCTCTTTGGAGATGATAGTTTATTTTTCTGCAAAGCGAATGAGGATCAGGGAAAGGCTATAATAGACATAATTCGTTTATATGGGGGGCTTCTGGACAATTGTTAAATTTCCAGAAATCCTCGGTGATGTTTGGCAAGGACGTTGATGATCTAACTCGAAGTACCATAAAGCGAACCCTTGGGATAACTAATGAAGGAGGAATGGGAACTTATTTGGGACTCCCTGAGAAGATCCACGGTTCAAAAACCCAAGTTTTTGCCTTTGTCCGAGATCGCCTCCATAGTCGGCTCAATACTTGGTCAGCCAAATTCCTTTCCAAAGGTGGGAAAGAGATTCTTATAAAATCTGTAGCTCAAGCCCTTCCGACATATGTCATGTCGTGTTTTCTTTTACCTAAAGCCATCCGTTGATAGCTGAACAGTGCTATTGCAGATTTTTGGTGGAAGACGAGAGCAGATAGTAAAGGAATCCATTGGATTTCCTGGGATAAACTTTGCACCCAACTATCAGAAGGAGGTTTAGGCTTTAGAACTTTGGAAGAATTTAACCTTGCTCTTCTTGCAAAACAATTATGCCGCCTAATCAAATTCCCAAATTCTCTTCTCAGCCGTGTTCTCCGGGGACGATATTACCGCTACAGTGATCCACTTGAGATTAAAAAATCCAATAGACCCTCCTACGGGTGGCGAAGTATTATGGCGTCAAAACCTCTACTTACCTCGGGATTAAGGAGGACCATAGGTTCAGGGATGAATACTAGAGTTTGGCTCGACCCTTGGATCCCTGACATTCCAGCTCGTCCTGCCAAAGGCAAGACAACCGAGAGAGATCCACATCTTTATGTGGACCATTTGATTAATCCTGTTTCCAAACAGTGGAAACTTGATAGACTCCAGGCTTTGATCGATCCTTCGGATATATCTCTGATTCTAGGAATCCGACTAAGTCGTTCATACTTAAGTGATAGATTTAGTTGGAATGGAACAAAATCAGGCAATTACTCTGTTAAATCAGGATATTGGGCTGTGCGGGATTTATCCCGTCCTACTTGTGACCACCCTTTTCAGGGACCGGGGATCACTCCCCTTCTGGCACAAGTATGGAAGTTAAAAACTACACGAAAGCTTAAACATTTCGTGTGGCAATGTTTATCAGGTTATCTAGCGACAAACCATACTTTATTCTACCAACACATCGGTAAGGAGAAACATTGCCCTAGATGTGGTGCTGAGGAGGAGACAATTAATCACCTCCTCTTTGAATGTCCACCGGCGCTACAAACTTGGGCCCTTTCACCGATCCTATCTTTACCTTCCTCCTTCCCAAGCCACTCCCTATTCTCTAATTTGGACTTTCTTTTCTGGAGAGTGAAAGGAATGATGAATGGAGAAGAAATTGCGCTTATTTTCCCATGGATATTGTGGTATTTATGGAAGGCTCGAAACAGCTTTATTTTTGAAAATATCCGGGAATCTCCACAGAACACGCTAGAACATGCCTCTCAAGAGGCAAATGCATGGAAGGTTGCAAACTCTAAAGACGATATCCCAGATGAAGGCATAAGGCTACCTCCTGAACCTTTACTCTTAGGACCTACCCAACCAGAATGTCAAATCGATGGTTCTTGGAAAATAAATGAGCCCCTCAGTGGTCATGGGTGGATTGTTATGAATGGAGATACACCTATTCTTATGGGACTAAAAAGTTCTCGTCGGGGTTTATCCCCTCTGCAAGCTGAATTCGAAACTCTCCTTTGGGCAATGGAATGTCTCATCGCAGACTCGAAGACGAATTATGGCTTCGCCTCAGATTGCTCCGAGCTGATATCTATTCTAGATAATCCATCTGAATGGCCTACGTTTGCAGTAGAACTCCAATTGTTCAAGCTTTTAAAGCTTTCTCTCCCTTCTTTCTATATTCGATTTATTCCGCGTTGTAACAATGTACGTGCCGACTGTCTTGCAAAAAAGGCAAGGACACGAGGTTTTTTATTCTCCCATGTAAGCACATCGGCTCCGGATTGGCTCTCTCTAGAGGAAAGTCTCCGTCCGATAACTTAATAAAATGGGTTTTGACAAAAAAAAAAAAAAGAACCAAATGATAGTATCTTAAGAATTTAGTCTTCCAATGGTTAAGAGCCAATTGGTTCTTAAGGAAAAAAAATTCAAATTTTTGTATTTAAATGTCTTTCAATGGAAAAATGGGTAAAAAACCATCACCTTTTCTAAAAACATATAAAAACCCCTCAACTTTTTTTGTGGGTTTTTAAACCCTCAACTTTTTTTGTGGGTTTTTCTAAATTGAAAATCTTTAAGGCATGATGTAAAAAAGTTAATGAATGAAGTTTTATTTGGTTGTGTTACAAAAATACTCATCAATGTGAACCAAACAAATTTTGTTATGAGATATATAAATTCTTATACCGATCCGAATATGAATTTATGTTAATAAATGTTTATTCGGTTCAATCACACAAATTTACTAATGTGAAACCAAACCAAATTTTATAATACTACGTTAAGTATATGAATTTTCACATCAAAATATTTTCATCCAACCAAATAAACTAAATAAACATCTATTAACGGTTAATATATATATATATATAGATATAAATTACGATAAATTATTTTAATTAATTATTATTTAACTATATTTTTATCCTAAATTGAATCTCCAAATGAATCTGAATTTTGTTATAATTTTGACTATTTTCTAAATCAAAACTTGAAAAACTCAAACAAACCAAAAAAATCAAATGTGCTATCCTGTAAGTTTTTTGTAGTTTATAAAACATAACTTCTAATAGTAATAAAAGGTTATTTGCTTAATCTCAACGAAATGGTGAATGAATTTTTATACCGCAAAAACCTTAATTTTAGGAAAAAAAGAATCGCAAATTCGAATTTGAAAAAAATAAATCATAAAATAAATTATTTTTGTTTGTTGCTGTTTTAATATAACAATTTGTTTAAATTAAAGTTGAGTTTATTAGTAATAAGGTTTATTTTACTATTTATGAAAAGTGAGGGTTTAAAAATCCACAAAACAAATTGAGGGTTTTTTATATGTTTTAAAGAAAAGTGAGAGTTTTTTTACCCATTTTTCCGTCTTTCAATATAAGATAACATACAAGCATTCATGCATTCAGAGAAATAAGTAGAAGATGTACAAGCAGTGGCGGAGCCAGGACAACGACTCACTAGGGTCAAAATTTTTTTAATGAAACAAATATTAAAACTTTACTAAAACCATAACAATGTCATCACAAATATAGATCCTAAAAGATGAACTCTACGCTCACTCATATCTTGGAATCGTTTTATCACCGATTCGTTTGTAATAGTGTCAAGTACTTGCTTTTCAATAAAACAAACGAGATAATCACTTAAGAACACATCACCGATACGGTTACACAATGCTGTCGTCACAAAATTCATCGTGGAGAAACATCTTTTGACGGTTGTAGTCGCAATAGGAAGAATCAAAGATAGCTTTAGAAGACGATGTACCAAAAGATGTGAAAGATGCTTTCTTGTCTCTACCATCATACGAGCAAGATCACCAAGACCCTTTAAATCTGTAAACCTTTCATCGTTTTTCACATTATCAAGCTAGATCTTAAGTTGATGATCAAGAGATTTACGCTCCACAAAACTAAAGTCATTTGGATAAAACTTAGTCAATCTCAAGAGCATTGACTTATCAAACTGACGAAAGGAATCTATCGGACTCAAGGATGACATGCAAACAAGTATTTCAGAATTCACTTCATCAAAGCGGTCATTAAACTCTTGAAGTTTCATATCTAAGACAGTGTAGAAACATTCCACCTTATAGTGATGCAAGTTGGTTATACCGGTCTTTTTTCATGGTCTTCTTGAATCAACAAACTCTTCCTCCATTTTAAGCATCCCGGTGTTATTTTCCTCACTAAAAGAACTAACTTCAACCATAAAAGCATCCCACCCATCATCTCTATCCTTCTGTAATTGACATTTAGTGGTTTTCACCAATGAAATAGCATTTAAGATATCTTGATCTTTTCTTTGCAAAGCCTTCGATAAGCTATCAATGAGTCCCATAACAAGCAACATCAACTGAAGATAGAAAACAAAATCAAAGGTGTGAAAATACTTGAGAATACCATATGCTTGTTGTCTTTTGGTGGTGTCGATGCCTTCATCCTGGATATACTCGAGAACTATAACTATAGATGAAAACAACTCAACAAGACGCAACAAAGTCTTATAATGTGAACTCCAACGAGTATTTCCAGGTCTTTGAAGGAAAAGCTCTTGATTCAACCTAGTTCCAGTCTTAATTTCACCATTGCTAATCTCTTCTTCCACTTTTTGCCAATGGGCTTCTCGGATCATATCTTTTCTTTTGCAAGAAGCTCCAACGACATTCAACAACACAGAAATCATATAAAAAAAATCTCCAACTTCAACATGTCTTTTTGCAACTGCCATGACAACCAACTGAAGTTGATGAGTAAAGCAATGAACATAATATGCTGAGCTACTTTCTTTCAAAATCAATGATCTCAGTCCATTGGATTCTCCTTTCATGTTGCTAGCTCCATCATAACCCTGCCCTCGCAGCTTTTTCAAACTCAATCCATATTTAGCAAACAAAGAATCAATAGCACTTTTTAGAGATAAAGAAGATGTCTCTTTCACGTGAATAACACCGACAAATTTTTCTTTAACTACCCCATACTTATCAACGAAGCGAAAAACCACTGCCATTTGCTTTTTATCTGATACATCAGCAGATTCAGCTACGAGCAAACCAAAGACATCATTATCAATTTCTTCAATGATAGATCTAGTTACCTCTTCTGAAAAGCAATGCGCACTATCTTTTTGAATTGGTGGAGATGTCATCTGGTTATTTTTAGGAGCATTCTTCAACACAACTTTCTTTACAACCTCATTCTGACCAGCAGTATACTCCAAAAGCTCTAAAACAATTACCCTTATTTGTTGATTCTTCTGATTCACCGTGGCCACGAAATGGTAATCCTTGATGTAACAAGTGTCTGGAAACATCAATGGAAGCATTCAACTCGATAATCATTCTTCACAACATCGTTTTGCTTATGGAGAGCATGCTTGATGGACTGACCTTTTCTCGTCAAATACTCACATTTTCTTTTGGCATTATTGTGAAAACTATTCACATCCAATCCCACATGTTGGTCCAACCTATCAGCCTTATTCCAACCACAAAAACCAGTTGATAGAAAGCTATCACTTCCTCCTTGATTTCCAGCTTGATCTCTAAATAAGTAACAATACAAGCAAAAAGCTTTTTCTTTCTCCACAATATACTCCAACTAATCACCATACAAATCAAACCATTTTGGATTAAAACGGCGTAACACCTTTCCAATCGCTATTTGTTTAAACTTTTGACCACGAGGTTGATAAGGTTCTCTAATCAAATATTTGCGTCGTACCTCATTTCTTTGATTAGGATGATAACTTAGAATGCTTTTTCTCTTTGCGGGATCCCTTGGCAGATCATCCAAATCGATATCAGGTGGTGGTGGAGATTTTCTTTTCACAAACCGATCAATTACTTTTGTTGTTGCCTGCCTATATACAAAAAACCAGAATAAATATATAAAATCAATTTACAATTATACGTTTTGCACTACGACTACATTACACTAGTCTACATACATATACACTATTTTTTTTCCGGTGCTCTTATCATAATCCATGACAACTTTCTTTCATTAGCAAAAATCACCGTGAGACAAAAAGCTTAAAAGAGTAAAAGACTCTACTCTCTAGTTCATGTTGACGAGTAAAAAAAAATTCATGAGATGACGATTGACAGAATAACAACATCAAAAATTAGTATTAAAACTAAATCAAACACAAGGAAATCTTGTTTAAGTGATCAAATTCAAATTGGTTAATGGTTAATAAAATTTCATATGAAAACAATATAAAAGTTTACCTTGAAATTTGGAATTATCGTCACAACTCAGAAGTCTTAATCTGATTTTTAAGGATCTGTTGATTATAAGAAAAACAAAGAAGAAGAAGCCAAACCGTTTTTTAGGCTATAACGACGTATGTTAAAATATTTAGGTTAGCTTACAATTATTGGGCTACTATATTTATGTTAATTTTGATAGATTTTAGTCGGGCCTAATATTATATATAGCTCAATACAATTATTGGGCTTCTATATGTATAATTCAACGTAATTATTGGGCTTTCGTTTGTTTGTACGTGAACTAAACATTCATAGGGGTCAATTTATTTGTTGGACTGGGGTCAATATAATTTTTTAATAATAACTCAATATTTTTCAAAATTCCACTGGGGTCATTTGACCCCTATAATTCTTCACTCCCTCCGCCCCTGTGTAAAAGAATTCATATAAACCAAAACAATTAAGAGACGAAAGTGAAACAAGATTGCCACTTCACAAGAGCTTTGGTTTTGATGCTTGTAACTCATTCAACAGACCAAATCTGAAAAACAAATATGTAACTCTTTCAACAGACCAAACCAATCAATATGTCATAAACTGAAAGTTCATACAACAGAAAGACTCAAAGCTATGAACGTCAAAGGCATTAACAAGTGGTTCAGTTTTGAAACAACCCAAAGTTACCGAATTCATTCATTTTAAAAACTAACAATTCAAGTTCAAGCATTACATTGATCAAATAACAGAAACAAAAAGAAGACTAAGTTATGACACATGAAACAAAAGAAAGCATCAGTGAAAAGAAATTGGAAACAACATAAAGACTTAACTTATGTTACAACAGAAAGACTTAACTTAAGAACTTAAATAGAAACTATGAGTTTGACAACCTGTCAGATATTAGTTTGTCTGTGAGAGCCACTTCCTTATGAGAAAGTGGCTCTGTTTTGGAGAGGAGACTGTCCAACATCTTGTTCTTCGATAATCTCTCTTTCATTTCTAAATCCTTCTTCTTTATCTCCCACATAGACTGTAAAACAGAGAGTTTCTTCCCATCGTTTTCCCCATTTGTTGGCTTGCTCACAGTCTTTTGTTGCTTTCGCTCTTTGCAGCCTTAACACTAATAGGACGAGGCATTGCTTCTTCTACTCCATGGGAAATTGGCTGGGAGCTTGAAGAATGTTCAGACTCCTCACACTTTCTTCTTTTTGACTGTCCAGTGGCTTTAGTAGAAGGAGTTGAACATCATTTGTGATCATGACGAAGCTCTCTCCAAGCATGTTCAAGGGTGAACTTAGCATCATAGTTGTTGCAGTAGATTTGGTGTGCTAGTGTCATGACATCATTGTCATTCTGACCACTAGATTTTTCTTTGTTTTAGCTTCATAGCTCCCTACAAACTTGCATACACCCTCATTTATCTTTGCCCACCTATGCTTTATGTGCCCTAGCTCTCTCTTTTCCACACCTTGTAGCTTTGGACTTGAGGCATAATAGGCTGCAATACGTGACCATAAGGCATAACCCTTTTATTCATTTCCTATTACTGCATCCTTACTTGTGTTGAGCCAAGCACTGATGAGCACCACGTCTTCTATGGCTGACCATTTCCTTCTCGTTCTTTTCATCTTGGCTTGGAGTGTCAGTACATTGGGTACTAAAGACGGGAACATCATCATATATATTGGTTTATTCAGTGTGGTTATCTTGTTGACTAGTTAAGAGTTCCACAAAGCCTGATGCATGACTATATGGATATGAATCCATAGCCTAGTTCTCTGCTTGGTGTTAAAAGGAGAAGGATAGAACAAAAGGAAGAGTTTTTGGTTTTGTGTTAATGGTGTGTATTAAGTTAGAAATGGGGAGTTAAATAACAAGATGAAGAGTTGTTGGTCTATCTTAAGTGTTAGTGTGCCACAACAAGTATTACATTAAATTATTTATTTAATCAAACAAAACGAAGCATTGATCACACATAGAATATAGGCATTGATCACAGAGGATATATGCATTACACACAGAGAATTGTAGTTGACTTTCCTAGTTTATGGTTTGGTGTTTAAAAGAGAAGGAAAGAGCAAAATTTGGAGTTAGTGGTATGTGTTTAAGTGTGACATAACAAGCAACTACCAAGCATCTACCAAACACAACAAGCAATCAACTACAACTACCAATCATTGAGTATAAAGACTAACTAGACAATAAGTATGATGTAGACAATCAAATTAAAGCATTTCTATATCGTCACCTAATCTAAAACAAACAAGATTTACATATGAGATGATTAAAGAACGAGAAAGGAAGATTTACCTTATCTGTTGAAGAACCAGTTTCTCCATACTCCATGTCACTATCTCTAATGAACCTCAACTCTTGCAAGTTCTCCAATGAACCTCGCCAAAAGAGATAAACAAATCAAACTCAAGCCAAACAAAGTTCTCCAATCGACCAAACTCATCAATAACAAGTTATCCATATGTATTCACCTAATCTAAATCATGAAACATATCAAATTCAACCAAACAACTTATCAAAAACGGATCAAATTCAAGGTTTGGAACGAATCAATCTCCCATTTTTGATGGAGACAAACACATCAATTCTCAATTACAAATCTGGTAACATCAAATGAACCAAAAATAGAGAAACATACCCAATCGACCAAACTCATAAAAAAAATGTATTCAACACATCAAACAGATCAATTCCCGATTCCCAATCTGACCACATCATAAACTCCTAATTTTGTTAACATCAATTCCCATTTCTAAGAACCCTAATTTTTCTAACATCGAATCCAAATATCAAAAACCCTAATTTCGACACCACATCAATTAATCTGAATTCAACACGAAAAGATTAGAAATCAGAGAGATGCGTACCATGTGAAATAGATTGGAGCATCCTATAACCAAAATCTTCGGTTTGGTGAACTCCCCGATTTTTTTATCCCGACTTGGTAAATCGTCGATGGTCTCCACCTGTGGTGGAATGATGATGACAACAAATGAATTGACGAATTTCCGACTCATATCTCCACTCAGTTCATCGGATCGAGCCGTATTGAAAAGATTTCGCAGTTGGAAGAAAATGTCGAAAAGAGAGAGAGAGAGATTACGAAATGACAAAAAAAACACGCGTGAAATTTTTTATTTTTTGGTTGTCTTTTTTTCGACCACTCATCCACCGACATGTCATCACATCTTAACACCATAAAACATCTTAGCTAAGACTCGATTCTTAGCATTATAATCATTTTTGATTTAATTTTAAGTGTTTAAATCTATGATAGTAACCTAAGATATGGTCTAAGATGCACCATTGGAGATGGTCTAAGTGTTTCATCTCTCCGGCTGTTCTACAATAACCAAGAACATGCAACACCTTCACTTGGTTCAGAGGCATGGAGACATTACCCGTGTAACTATTTCAAATCCTAAAGATACGTTAATCAAGGAGATTGATCAACCACACAATTTGTGTATATATATTGGTTCATTGATTTTTCTTATTGAATATGTGACGCCCGCTTTCAGACTTGCGGAACACGTGTCAATGATTGCGAGTAATTATCCGATAAACTTAACCACAAAACAATATATACGAGGCCCATCCACAAGGACCAAATATACTTTAATGATTTGCGAAACTCTTTTTAGAAAAAGTGGAAATGTTATTTGGTTGAGTTTTCAACTAATATATTAAAATGCAATGAAAATAAACGATCTTGTATCAATGGACATGATTTTCTCGTCAGAATCCGAAAACAATATAACCGGGTCAAAAGGGATCCGCTCGTTTATCCGTATTTATGAATGTGTATTTTAACGATTTTACCCCAACGACAAATATAATAGATAAATCTGCATTAAATTCTTTGCTTGGATTCTGGATATTTCATGACCAATCTAATGAATGAATAGTCAAAAATCCAAATTTCTTCTTTTAACAACTGAAATTTCATTTATTTGTAAAACGATACAGTGTAATTTTCATGTAAATCCATCAGTAAATAAAGAAAGAAAAACATTCATCTCACATTTCTTCAAAGAGACACCAATCTCCACTCCACCAATCTCATCCCTCCTAGCCGACATCGAAAACTCATTGTTCTTGTAAAGAGACATAACATCAGTTTTAACGGGTCTTCCCCACCCGAAATCCGACCCGTATATCCCGAACTGGTTTGACACAGTAAGAGTCAATATCTGTGTACCCAATTTCCTATTTTTCGTTCCTTCCTCATACACTTCCCATATTGACTCTATATTTCGTGAACCCAAACCTTTGACCGAATCACTTAGAATCTCAACGCCGTTGACGAATCCATTTTCTCCCAAAAACGTTGTCGCTTCATATCCATTGAGATCAACTGGTAAGACACAATTCCCAAAATATGTCAAAGGAACCGGTGGGTCTAACCGGTTTCTAAAATCAGCAGCATACATAAACCGAACCGGTCGGTTCCCGTTTCCTCCACACGTCTTAACCACGCAAGTCAAGACATAAGCAAACGTGACTACAAACGTTGATAAATGAAGATCGGACCGAGTTGACTGGTTCTTGGCTCGTTCTTTTAGTTTCTCGATGTTCACTTGAGTCAGCTCGAGCGTGACTCGTACAACGTCGTTGCTGATCTCTCTAGCGGGACGCAGCGTTAAAGTTCTTGCGTTGTCTTTGTCCTCTGAAAAACACGGCAAGAGTTCAAAGATCTTCGCTTCGAGTCCCGCCGGAACATTGATGAACGTACGATCTAAAACCGTAGGTAAGTCAAAATGTTGCGGTATGGTTCCGTGTTTACATATATGAGCCCAAGATTGGTGAAACTTTGACGCTGTTTTCCCGTCCATGACGACATGGTGAACTGATGTTCCGATGGAGAAGCCTTGGTTTGAGAAGAGAGTGATTTGTAGAGAAAGAAGAGACGCTGAGTTAGAGGAAACTTGTAATAAAGGGACCAGAGTACGTAACTCAGTGTCAAGATGAGGTTCTTTGCCGGTGGAGATACGTGAGAAGTCAGCGTCAGACTCGGCAACTGTGAGAGAGACAGTGTCTTTAGGGAAGACGAGAATACGTGGTTTAGGATCTTGTGGGTTCCATTTGAGATGACCGGAGAGTGGGAGGAAGTGTGAGAGGACGAGGGAGAGGGATTGCTCGAGCTTGGGGAGGATGGAGGAGAAGAAGGAGTCACGAGATGACTCGGTGAGTTTGTAGAAGGTGACTCGCTCTGTGGGATGGAGTTTTAGCCAGAGTAAATCGAAGAAAGTGAGTGGGAGAACGAGTGGTTCGACTGTGTTAGTTGCAGGGCTGACTCGGGAGATCTTGATCACGTTTAAGGCCATTGTTGACGGAGACAATCTCACTTGGACTCTATTTCAGACAGAGTTTTCAAACAGACTAGTGTTTGGTGTGCCAAATAAAACTTTATTCAATTATCAAAAGCGTGGAAATATAATATGATTTTTACGAGACAATCGCACTAGCATATGAAAGATGCTTTTGGTAGGTAAAGATGCTTTTTGATAGGTAAAGCCAAATTCAAATTTGTAAGGAATAATTAATCACATAAATATTATTCTGGCACCCCACTAGTTATTGTTTCAGACAAATCCAAGTAACATACTGTTATAGTTCTTAGTTAATTTTCAGGAGTTAAACACAACTCTCTAATGCTTCATATTTCTCATTGCCTTACATAACATTACTAGCTACCACACACTTATAATAGAAGAAAATAACTCTTTAACCACTACAAAACCACTCCCACTAGACTTACTTAACTCTTAAACTTAGCTTAGTCTTTACTTAAATAAACTCTTTTTCACATTGATGCAAAAGAAAAAACAATGATACATATATAAACTGATTGCTTGTCCAATAAGCAAAACAAATGTTGATGCATGAAATTAACAGAAGAGCTGGAGAGGAAGAATTTTAGACAAGAATATGTATTTGGAAATTTATTATTTAAGCTTATGTATTTACAAATGTTACATGCGGTCACAGTAATAACCATATAGTTACAAGATATGCACAAATGCGATTATCAAATGTGGGATTAGAATATTAGATAATGCATTAGTGAAATATGATCAGGAGATCGACGACACATCTGACGATAACTCGAATACAAACCTCAATAAATATGATGAGTCTTCTATAAATTACAATTTTATGAAATCTAATTCCCATGATCTTCTAGATTTAATTTAATTCAACCACAAACACTTTCTTGTAGAAGAAGAAAGACTAACTTTGATCCATTGCTTAGTTAGGCTTGTAATGGAATCAATTCACCAATTGATTTCTTCTCCCCTTAATCCTTTTTTCTTCACGTGATCTTTGATGGAGAAGATCACTAATCTTTAATACGATGTATTCCTTTGAGTTATTGTTATGTTTTTGTGTCTATGGTAACGAGAACAAAAACGTAACCTTTAACATTTTAACACCACACATCTACTTAACATTTTTGAAGTACATTTTTGCTTCTCTAATCGGGTCGGTTTTTTTTTTTTTTACCCGAAAATCTTCAATCAGATTTTTTTAAATTTTAGCAAAATTCAAAAACGATATTAATTTATAAAATCTAAAATATATATATTCTCAACTAATTACTATATCTAAACTCTTTATTTATGGTATTTTCTTTACGATTTTTATAGATAAAGAAATCAAATATGATGATTTAATGCTAAAATAACAAATTTGAGCTAATTTCCTAAAACCTCTCTACCTAATTTAAACATAAATATATGATTCTCATTTCACATTTATTTGATCTTCTATTTATATTATTTTGAATTATTATAAAATATATATAGTTAATAAATTTTAGTTTTTTTCCTGCATATGTTATGATTCAAATTTTTTAAAACAGACATATATTACTCAATCGATGAAGAAAAAAAGTTTGTGTCTAATCTATATTAATATTTTTGAAGAACAAGTTGCGCATTTAATTAGGTCTTTTTTTATTCTGACCCGAAATTGAGTCATTCGGATTTTTCCTTAATTTCAACAATTATCTAAAACGGGACAATATACTACAGGTGAAATCCTAAAATTAACAAATCAAAATATATTTATTTAGTATTTTAGGATACAATTATAAATGATTTTTACGGGTTGATCCAAAAATACACACTAATTTAAAAATATATATATTATGGAAACCATTTGAAAGCAAACTTTTAAATTGACTCGAATTATATCTCTTTTAAATAAAGTGTTATTAAAAAATAACAAAATGATGTTTAATTTCATAGGACGAGATTATATGGTGGGACGGGTTTGGATCAATATTAATACATGACAATATACGATGGGTGAAATCTTATAATTAAAAAATCAAAATACAATTATACAATCTTAAACACTAAACAAAACAAATACAACTTATTTTTTTATATATTTTTTAGATACAACGCATGTGACCCGCGGTGTACAACAAAAAATCTTATAAACAACAAACTCATCAGTTTATAGATTAAAAAAAATCAAATAATTAACCCGCGGTGTACCGTCATAAATAATCATAACTGGTTCAACCTCTCTATTTTCGTATATACTCTGTGATAATAAAACGTCACCTTTAGGTTAAAAAATTGAAAGTAGTATCAGCCAGCTTTATCCCCTTTTACCATATTTGAGTTTAGTAGAAATATTTATAAAAAGTATGTAGTGATGCGACACTCTAAGTGGTAAAAGCTTATATCTAATGAAATGTTTACAAAATTTGAAATAAGATTTAAAAAAAAAAAGTTAAAAAAAAAAACTATGCAAAAATGAGGAAAACATAAGCAAATTATAATGAAAAAGTTAGACAAGGGAAATTCTCGTAATGATTATTGGTTAATAAACCAAATTCTCGATATGTTTTGTTTCGGAATTAAGATTGTTCTTTTGAATCATACCAATCAATCTTTGATTATTATTATTTATTACCTCATGTCTGGGGTGGTAATTTTTGGTCTTAGGTTGTGTCCATTTGCGTGACCTAACCGTATTGGCACGGTTCTGATGCGGACCTCCAAATCAAACCAAACCGGGAGTATACCAAACCAACCGGTACATGTATCAAACCGGTTGATATGGAGCATTTTGGAGGATTCTTGCCCAAATGGAGTCATAATCAAGCACAAGGCCTAGGGTTAATTATTCACCAGCAAATTAATCCTAAGAAGACAAACGATAGTTCAGGAGGAATCAAAGACCAGCGAGCCGAATCACCATGTTGGGGAAATTTGACCATTGCACTCTTTTTCCCTTATCTAGGGTTTGTCCCAATGGGTTTACCTAGAAAGGTTTTTAACGAGGCAACATCAAGTCATCAAGGAATCATTTACCAAGAAATTGATTCGAAGATGTTACAAGTACATATAGCTGATGTACTTGCTGACAAACCGGCTGCACTACTTGCTGAACTACTCGCTGAACTACTTTCTGAAGTACCGCACCAAATGAAGCCAAATAAGGAAATCTTCCTTATTCTATACTTGGACGTGCCTCAAAGCTTTATTTGGCGACCTGGAGAGTATCTAGATCACTTAGAGGCTTCACTACACGCTCTAAGATACACCACACCACATTTGATCAAGCGGATCAATTCTGAGCTCTACTTACCATATTTGGACCTGATTGTCATCAATGTCCCATGGATCTTTCCCCTTTTGTTTGAGCGTCCACTTAAGATATTCCAGAGCATCAAGAAGCTTCCAAGACGTCACAACTTCCTCCCCAAGTTGACAAGATACAAGGCACACCTCACTTGCCTTATTTGGACCAACGACCATATTTTCTTTTAATGTTGCGATTTGTTTCTTTGTTTAGCTTTTAGAACGTTTGTACCCAGCCTATATAAGCTGATCATTAGTCTCATTGTAAAGCACCCTTGATCATTTTAAAGTAATAGAAACGTTTTCTACTTGTCAAAGTTTGAGTCTTTGTCATTGTTCTGTAGTTCTTTGTGAGTGAGTCACTAAGTACTTCAGGATTCTGCGGATTAAGTTTGTTGAGTGATTCAACATCCTTCATTCGTTCATTGATCGAGTGAGTCGATTACCCCACTGATTGAGCGAGTCAATCACCCTTCTATCCATCAATTCCCCTTGAATCGATCCCACACGAGAGAAGCGACCGCCATCGTGTTAGATCACCACCTTCATCATCCCACCTTCCGCATGAAAAGCTTGGAATCTCTTGATCATCAAGTGATCTAAAGTTGGAGTGATTCCAATCTTGTATCATCTGGTATCAGAGCTTCAAAAGCTCCTATCCCCAAGGTTGTATATTTTCAACCTATATCTTTTTGATTTTCAAGTTTTATTATTTAATTTTTATAAATTTGAAAACCAAATAAAAATTTTGTTTCTTGCTTTATTCTTGTTTATTTGCTTCAGTACTTTGATAAAAAAAAAATATATATATTTGCTTCAGTTTATTATTTATTTCTGAATTTTTTTAAGAAAAAAAAAAAAAAAAAACAATAAAAATTGGATTTTTGTTATTTTTAAATTAATTTTTGAAATTTATTGTTATAAAACTAGAAAAGAAAAATAAAACCTCGTTTTCCTTTTTTATATTTCAGATTTTCGAATTTTATTTGAATTTTTGCATTGATTTTACAAAATAAAAAGAAAATAAAAAGTTTCCATATTTTGTCCTCTTTACCATAATTTATTGATTTACTTTTGATACATCTTTCTCTTGTTTGTGCAAGGAATTCCACGAAAACAAAGGAGCAACGATGACGTCATACTATGTGGAAGAGGAAGAAACCAGCCAGGAGATGTGTCTCAATGATGATTATGAAGAATGGTGGCATGAAGAGTACTCTGAATCAGAGTTTGAGGATGAATTAGGCCGTGAAGTACCAGAACCAGAACCGCCTGACGCATACAACACCCATAAAGGCTATTCTAAACCATGGATTACATTTAATGATGATTTTTGCAGCTATGGTTCAAAATCTCCATTGACTCGAGCTATGTCTTTTTCAGAAAAAAAAAATTACCTTAAATGGGAAGATGACATGGAGTATAAAGGGGCAACGGCGAAGGAATACAATTGCCAACGTCTTCCAAGGCATGAAGAGAAGCTTGACCATCACACCTTGTTATACCGAGGGCCTACAGCCTCACGTCAAGCAAAACCGAGACACAAGTTCTTTCACACAAATACACGAGTAGTACAGGAAGTGACTCAAGAAGTGACTCAGAGAACATCAATGTGGCGTAAACCATATCCCCGTGGTAGGCGTGACTACCTAGCTGAGAGAGACTCAGGGATCACTAATCTAAGAGGAGGCGAGCTGAAACGTGGCACTCGTCGAGACCCACTACTATCCAATCCCACCCGAACCTACCAAACAAAACTCAGGTTATCTCTAGACAATGGTTATGAGTATTTTGGACCTGAATCTTTTGAGTTTGCAGGACGTGAGAGAGATTATCTGCAATGGGAACTCAACATGGATAAGTACTTTAGATACTATTCCATTCCCAAAGAAGAGAGGCTCAACTATTGTCTTGAACAACTCATGGGAAGCGCGAAACGTTGGTGGGACCGAGAAGAAAAAGATAGACGATGGTTCAAGGAGCCAGCACTCAAAACGTGGGGACAACTAAAGATACTTATGAGGGAGAGATATGCACCTCACAGTCTTCCCCAACCTGGTCAACACACTTACCATCCAAAGAAACCAAGCCGAGAGAACACTACACATCAACGTGTTAGTTCCAATCAAATTGCGGATCAAGATCCCGCTAAGAAGAATGAGAAAGGTACATGTGCAAAAGGAGAACCGAGCTCCATACCGGTACTTGAACCACATGCTGAACCACATGTTGAAACACATGCTGAAACACATGCTGAACCACATGTTGAACCACATGCTGAACTAAAGCAAGGTATGTCCTATGATTCATTAAAATCAAATGAACCAACATGTTATAGATGTCATAAGAAGGGACATTTTGCTGCAACTTGCTATAAAAGACAAGTAGAGGATGTCATATCACTAGAGCTGAAAGTGGATGCATCTAACTTCAATGATTGTCTAGTGAATTCAAGTTTAGAAATTCCCAATTCTAGATTAATGCGCTTGTCTTTGCCAAAGGTTATTGATGCAGGTATATGTCATAGCATGGATGACACATCTAAAGAAGTAGACCACAACGTAGCAACTCTAAAGGAAGTTGAGTATATCATAAGTTTTGAGGAACAACTTTCGGAAACAACAACATCAACACAAGTTTGCCGAAATAAGACGTATGATCAAGCAGCCCTCAAAGGACGTGTGATAATACAGCCCTGTTCAACACCAGCTGATCTTGCTTCTAAGATCATCCACATCAAGGTTGCATTGATACCGAACACCTTACATGGTACACAAGTAAGCGAAACTTATTATCTTGTTCGATATTGGCATTATCTTATATTCGAAAGGACTTTCAAGAACCCTATCCATATCATTTCAATTTCAAGTATAATGCACTTGATCTTGTCTTTGAGTGCCAGTGAAAGTACAGGTACCATGAAGATTTGCGAAGATCAAAGAGAAGCCACAACAATGTTACGGTTACTCTCGGATCAAAGCAAACAAGAAGTTGATTCTGGTCTAACACATGAAAAGGTTCAAAGTAACTTATTTCATTATGTTCATGAACGTCCCTTGACTGCCTTAATACACTTGTCTTATGCCAAAAGTGTTGAGACACATGTAGGTAATAAGGAGACACATGTGGATCCAAAAGAGGGATCAACAACGAATGATGTTGTGCAGCAATATCAAGAGCTTTTGATATGCGAATCTGTCACTAAAGAGAATGAAATTGTTACCAACAACATCCTGCTGCAAGAAGAACCACCGGACCAGCTATCAAATCAACAAACCAAGTTGATTTCGAAAGATACACTCACCGAGGATCTAAGTCAGGTAAGTAAACTATTACTTCTAATTGTTTCTAGCGATTCGAATGATGTGATAATAAACTTGTTAATCCTTAAAGAGTGTGAGAAAATAGTAGATCTTTTAAATAAATCTATGGAACTAATTTCTTGTCTTAGGACATATCAAGTAGCTGATCTACTTTGTGACATACTTTCTGAATCACTTTGTGGAAAAGAAATGGTTCAATCCAAAATTGGTTTACTTGTTTATATTGATCCCATGACTGTTTTAATGCACTTGTTTCTTGCCCAAAGTGTTGATGAACTTGCAGGTACCAACAAAGAACACATGGAACATAAAGGTGATTCACCGGAAGTGAGGAAAGTCAACGACCAAATTCAAAACCAAAGTGAACCAGCACCATTGATGCTAACACCCTCTATCATGGAGACTAGAAGAGTTTCAAACTCTTGCTTAATCAAAGAGGAACCGCCGGATTTTAAAGCTCAAGCCCAAACCCGAGAAGGATTTAAGCAAGCAACACGACAACTCAAAGCACCGGATCAAAACAGAGGAGTGATCCTATCTTTCTTGCTCAAAGGAGAGCCACCTGATGCACCATGCACCATCAAACCGCCACCCTACCAAGGTAAGACCCTAGCCTCCCAAAATCGAATGAAAGCTAACTTGCTTTCTCTTGGTGCAGATTGTATAGTTTCGAGGTCGAAACTTTTTCAAGGGAGAGGGTATGATGCGGACCTCCAAATCAAACCAAACCGGGAGTATACCAAACCAACCGGTACATGTATCAAACCGGTTGATATAGAGCATTTTGGAGGATTCTTGCCCAAATGGAGTCATAATCAAGCACAAGGCCTAGGGTTAATTATTCACCAGCAAATTAATCCTAAGAAGACAAACGATAGTTCAGGAGGAATCAAAGACCAGCGAGCCGAATCACCATGTTGGGGAAATTTGACCGTTGCACTCTTTTTCCCTTATCTAGGGTTTGTCCCAATGGGTTTACCTAGAAAGGTTTTTAACGAGGCAACATCAAGTCATCAAGGAATCATTTACCAAGAAATTGATTCGAAGATGTTACAAGTACATATAGCTGATGTACTTGCTGACAAACCGGCTGCACTACTTGCTGAACTACTCGCTGAACTACTTTCTGAAGTACCGCACCAAATGAAGCCAAATAAGGAAATCTTCCTTATTCTATACTTGGACGTGCCTCAAAGCTTTATTTGGCGACCTGGAGAGTATCTAGATCACTTAGAGGCTTCACTACACGCTCTAAGATACACCACACCACATTTGATCAAGCGGATCAATTCTGAGCTCTACTTACCATATTTGGACCTGATTGTCATCAATGTCCCATGGATCTTTCCCCTTTTGTTTGAGCGTCCACTTAAGATATTCCAGAGCATCAAGAAGCTTCCAAGACGTCACAACTTCCTCCCCAAGTTGACAAGATACAAGGCACACCTCACTTGCCTTATTTGGACCAACGACCATATTTTCTTTTAATGTTGCGATTTGTTTCTTTGTTTAGCTTTTAGAACGTTTGTACCCAGCCTATATAAGCTGATCATTAGTCTCATTGTAAAGCACCCTTGATCATTTTAAAGTAATAGAAACGTTTTCTACTTGTCAAAGTTTGAGTCTTTGTCATTGTTCTGTAGTTCTTTGTGAGTGAGTCACTAAGTACTTCAGGATTCTGCGGATTAAGTTTGTTGAGTGATTCAACATCCTTCATTCGTTCATTGATCGAGTGAGTCGATTACCCCACTGATTGAGCGAGTCAATCACCCTTCTATCCATCAATTCCCCTTGAATCGATCCCACACGAGAGAAGCGACCGCCATCGTGTCAGATCACCACCTTCATCATCCCACCTTCCGCATGAAAAGCTTGGAATCTCTTGATCATCAAGTGATCTAAAGTTGGAGTGATTCCAATCTTGTATCAGGTTCCTTCTGGATACATTGCAGTACTGACTTGAGCTTCTCATGTCTGTCTTCTTCCTTTTTGAGTTTCGATTACTCTAGGCATCTTAGATGGTGATCCTGTATTATTTTCATAAAAAAATTGTTAACATTGAAATTGAAGAGACAAAATGGCTAATAGTGAAAAATCATTCACTTTGAAGGGTAATTATAGTGTTCAAGTTTTGGTGTTTTTTCACAGTGGGAAAAATATGCGTTACGTAAGAGAACCCGTGAGATGGAGAAAGAACTCGATACTGAGCAGGCATTGAAGCTGGAGACATAGATCATGAGGGGTGACCTGTTGACCAAAGTAAGCAATTCTCAGCCTCACGAACATTTTTGTTGTTGATCTAGTGAGATACTTCATATAAAACATAAAATAATAAAACTAAAAATTAAACAAACTTGTAGTTTGTGATATTTTAGAAGTGGATTGTCAAATGCTGGTTGTTTTGCTTTGTCGATGCATTTGACAATATCTCCAACGGAAGTCTTCTAAAAATAAATTACAAAAACAAACAAACATATTAGTAGAATTTCAAATAAGTCACACCAAGATTCAGAAAATAAAAGAAATTTTGTTTATATATGGATTGATATATAACTTTGGAATCGATTAATATTCTACTACCTTCACTATCATCTAGAATCAACTCTAATATCGAGCTATCACCAACCAATGAAGGAGTCCTTCATGAGAAATCCTCACATACCAATGCATGACATGTCAGTATGGAGAAACCAATGAAATAGATCCATAGACATTGCGATGAAGCTTTTGCCTTCTCCATGCCGTCATAATAATATCATATACATTGTTATTTAAATTAGTGATAACTCAATCGTCGCCAATTTTGCTGGTGCAAGCAACACTTCCACGCGAGAAAAGTTGCACCGGTGCGACATTCAATATGGCATCAGAACATGATAAATTTACAAAATTTATATCTAATGATATGTTTAGTGATGCGACACTCTAAGTGGAAAAAACTTATAAGAGATTATCTTAAATGAGTCAACTATGAAAAATATTGTTTACATATGTGATGGAGTGATGCGACACTCTAAGTGGAAAACACTTATATCTAATGAACTCTTTACAATATTTGAAACAAAATTAAAAGAAAACACGGTTTTTTTTTTGGTCAACAACTCAAAATAGCTTAGTTCAAATGAGCAAACTTTGGAGAATATTATTTACATATATGATATAATGCGATTCGATACTAATATTTTGTGCGGAAACATGATAAAGAAAACTATGCAAAATGATGAAAACATAAGCAAATTATAATGAAAAAGTTAGAAAAGGGTACAAGCAGAAGTTCGACAGAAGCTTAATTTATGAATTTGGAAGTTATAAATCATAAATATACATATCTAGAGTTGTACTTAGACAAAAGGTCACCTCCGAACTATTATTATTCTATGTAAATTTACTTTATTTTATGTTCTTGCATGAGTTAAAAACAATTGTGTCATAGTGATAGTGAAAGTTTGATTGTAATATTTATTTTAAAGATTATATGATATGTAGTTTACATTGTATTCAATTTTTATTTCGTTTATTTTATTTTTAGAGATTATATGGTATATATGTAGTTTATATTGTATTCCATTTTATTTTGTTTCTACCGCATTACAAGAATATATTTCTTTCATTTTTAGTTTTCAAAATTCTTACTATAATATTTATCTGTTTCCCGATTTATCTATGGAAGTTCAAAAGCTAACTATTCTAATATTCACACAACAAGTCAACCGAATTGAAATGATATATCTTCGTTTTTCACTATTGATGTATGATTATTCTTTTTATCTATTTACTCAAACAAAAGACATTATTCAATATTTTAACATTTCAAATTAAAATTTGTAAAGCATTTCTCAAATATATGTTCCAACATGTAGTGATATGAATATCATTATAGTATTTTTCCAAGGTTTGTGGTCAAGATTACTTTTTTTCCAACAAAATTAATTTAATAAAAACAGTTAGATAATCAATAGCAAATGTTTAAATATCATGGTAGTAAAAAGGATGTGAGAAAGAGTATCTTTAATGAAAAATGTATGCTATTCATGTTAAAAGGAAAACTGTTTTTCCTTTGCATCAAGTACATAAAAATTTTGATTGTATCTAAATAAGTTAAATTTTCTTAAAATTGAAGATATTAGAACTTAGACTTAATAAAAAAAATGTAAGTATGTGTTAGATCTATCTAGAAAATACACTATTCTTGATATGTTTTTTTTTTAATTATAATATACAAATAATTTATAAAATATTTCGAGTCGTACAACTTAATTCTTACAATACTAAAAAATAAGTGGTGTGAAACAATTGTGCACTGTAATCATAGAAGAATATGTGTGATAATATCAAAAGCATAATTTTCTTTTAATTTTCATTTCAAATTTTAAATTCATGTTTACAATAAAAATGTAACAAGTCACGCGTAGCGTGGCTATATTCATCTAGTTAATCTTATATTTATATGAAAAGGAAAAATCACATATAAATATATTTCTGTCATCCCACTAATTATTGTTTCAGACAAAGACTAATCCAAGTAACATACATTATTGTGTACGCTTATTTGTAGTAACTTGATTCTTCCGAGTCAATCTTTTAGGACAATTATAGCAACATCCCAAGAAGTGTTGTTCCTCCTAAACTATATTGTTCTGTAGTAGTAGTAGGGAGTCTATTAGCTTATATGCTTTTAACATAAATAGATTACAGTGTCAAGAAAAATGCAAATGGAAACCACAATCAACGCCGTTTCATCAAATCGAAATTTTGCAATCACATTTCACTGGCTGCGGAGATAAAACTGAAAGGAAAAATAAAATTTATTGAGACGAAGAATCTAACTAGTATAGATCAGATAAGATTTCAAACGTGTTCATTCTTGATCTTCATTTTAAAATTGTGACTTTGACTTGGCACTTAGATGAAACTGAAACTCCAGGAAGCATCATTAGATCCTTTGTGGCTTGCGATATTATGCTATAATCCTTTCCCTTAACATCCACTTGAACAAGTTCAATGCATTCAAATTCCTTCAAAAAACTCTTTAAGTGTTTCAACTCTTCAGCAGTTCCGCAATAACCAAGAACATGCAACACCTTCACTTGGTTCAGAGGCATGGAGACATGGCCCGTGTAACCATAAAAATCCTAAAGAAATATTAATCAAGAAGATTGATCAACCACACAATTTGTGTATATATATTGGTTCATTGATTTTTCTTATCGAATATATAATTATATACCTTGATGGTTAGATTTTCAAGCTTTGGAGAATGCTTAAGTAGATTTGCCAGCAGTTCCCAACCTCTTTTATCCATACAACCAAAAGATAACCTAACTAGACTGTTGAACACCGGTAGCCCATCATAGAAGTAACAAATCTTCTGAAAACATATAAACACACTTCAAGAATGTCCCAATATTTATCAAAACGAAACAAGGAAAATTGGCGAGAAGCTGAGAACTTACATCGACCGAAGCCGGAGACAAATGAAGGATCTCAACATTTCTTATCCCCATAACGAGATTCATTACATCTTCCTTCGCAACGCCTGGCGGATGAAAATCCAGCTTAGCTTCAATGAGGGATTCCAGATTAACTTGTGGATAGTCACACAAGGAGAAACCAGAATAGTTTAGGTATACAAGATTTGGCAGGTCAAATGATAGACTGCTATTAAAAATACGACAGGTATAATGAACTGATAGTCTCTTAAGTGACGGGCTAGATATGGTGTTAGGCATTATTGATATGCATTTGAGAAGGAGTGATAACTCTTCGAGCACTGGGCAACCAGCAAGAAGCTTGCAAAGCAAATCTTCATGTTTAACGACAATCGCATCGATGTAGAGAAACTTAAGAGATGGAAGGGACACAAATGAAGGAAGCTTTCCAAGAAAGAGTCTTAGTGACAACCTAACAAGTGTTTTGCTTGCAAAGAGCTGATGAGGTAGACGGTATGGACCTCGATCTTTTATCCTTAGTTCTATTTCCAAAACACCACGTTTTACGACATGAGATATCAACCTGCCCACATAAACCTTTTGCCATTCATTGTCCTTGCGAATGTGACATTTTAGAGAGAATTTCTTGATGGGAAAGTCACGTTGCAAAGCCAGAGTTCGATCCACAAAACTCTTGAAGCTATTATTATTCGAGAAAGAATCATCAAAATCGAGATTATCCACCAAGGTAAACATATATCTCCACTTTTTTGAGAGGACAGATGTTGAAGCAGCCTGTTTTGTCGAAAGTGAGGACAATATTTTTCCCAAAACTTCATCTGGAAGCCAACTTATTGCATCTCTCGAGCAGGTTCTGACAAAGCTTTTGGCATCCATTGCCTGAAACATGAAGTGAGCTCATGTGATTCAGCTGCTAGATTAACCAACCAAAAGCGATAGTTCTAAGAAATTGAATACTTGTATATCCTAGTAGAAAATCGCTTGAATAGTAAAGAACGTGGGCAATTATAATAACCAGAGAGAGAACAATATGAAAGCTATATTGATATAGAGAGAGAGAGACGAACTGTTCCGGTGGAGGACGTCGAAGAGAGAGAGACAGAGAACGATGATGATCGTGATCTAGGTTTAGGGTTTACAATTTTTTTTTTTAACACTAATTCCGAAACGACAAGAAAAAAAAAATCGTTTAAAAGAACTGGCTAATTTATCCATATCCCTGACAAAAAATTAATTGAACCTAACCAAACTAAACCATACCATACCAATTGAACCAAAACGGTTCGAACCGACCTGAAATAATTTTGGTTAAAGTTCGATTTACTAGAATCATATAACTCTACGGGTTATTCGATTAGTAACCTCTACAGATTCGTGCATTAATGTCTCTTTCACGTTCAAAAGTCTTGGGAAAAGAAAGCAAAAGAGTAATTTTGACCGTCTAGGCTCTCTAGTCTCTACTGTCTCTATATAAGCCCAATCGTTAACAAAACGAAACCAAGATAAACTGGAAAACATGGCAACACAAACCAACAAAGAACTTTTCATGGGTGGACTTGCTAGGGCTTTGAAAGAACAGCAACAAGTCGATGTACGGCTAAAGGCAGGGGACAGCGACAAGTGGGGTGTATCTATATCTGCCCATAAGCTTGTTCTGGTCTCTTCCTCTTTCCTTCTTCTTTTCTCATCATTATATAATTCCTTAAAAACATTATCGCAATGTTCTTATTGAATTGATTTTTCATTGTTAATGTTCTTTCATGGACATAAATGTGGAATGTTTATAGTTTGCAAGATCTGATGTGTTTAAGAAGATACTGGAATCAGACGAGATCAAGGCCACCGACAATCACTCTCTCGGAGCTGAAACACAAAGAGTTAGAGGCTTTTGTTGAGTTCATCTATAGTTCCGGCTCTATGCTCTCTACGAAAGCGGTGCAACACGTTAGGTCACTCTATCTTGCAGCCGATAAATATGAGATTCCGCATCTACGTGACCTATGCAGAATCCAACTTATTAAATCTCTTAAGGCTTCTAATGCTCTTAACGTCCTTAAGCTTGCTCAAATCCCTTTTGACAAAGCCCTCAATGATGCCACCTTGGGTTATATCAAAGCCAATATAAGTACAATTTCTAGCTCTGCTGAGTTCAAGCTTTTCATCGTCAATCACCCAAGTCTTACCGTGGAGATAGTGGAAGGTTTAGCTTTCCAACTTTTTATGTTACGTGGGATTTGAATTCCTTCATTTGGATAATCTTTAAAAGTTTTTGTGTTTTGTTTGAAGTTTCCATTTAAAATAATAAAACTCACTTTGATGCGAAAGAAAAAACAAAGCTGCAAATATAAACAGATTGCTTGTCCAATAAGAAAAACAAATGTTGACCAAAATAATAGAAGAGTTTGCGAGGAAGTTTTTTTACAGAAGAAATTTTATGTAAATTATGATTTTAGAAGCTTTAAGGGTGTGCTCATATTTACAAGTGTTACATATGTAAATCGAAACCCCCCAAGGGAGGAGGGCAACTAAAAGTTGGGACATTGGACTTTAGTGTACTGTCTATTACCAAGACCATCTCCATTCATAAACCTTTGATGGATGTCTTTAACATAAAATTTAAAGACATCCTCCATTTTTGTATCTTAAATGTCTCTGGGAGACACTCCTTCCCATTTTAAGACACTTTCATTTTTGTTTTTTATTTTATTTTTTGTATTCTTTTAAAAATTTAAAGACACCCCAAAATATATGCAATGGAGGTGCAACAAGAGTCTCATCCTTTTCATAAGTCTTGGAAATTGAGTAAAATAAGAGTCATTTTGACTGCCATCAATGGGGTTTACCTTTTTCTCTATATAACTGACCATCGTTTTCTAAATCAAACTCAAGTTATCTTATAGCAATGGCAAAGGCATAGCAACCTAGAAATTATCAAATTGCAATGGAATTTAACGGACAATGGTAGGCTTGGGTATAAAAATCGGAATTGAGTACTTGAACCAGAACTGACCCAAAAAATTCTACCCGAATTCTAAGAGCATCTCCAACGGGGAGAAACCATTGAAGTTTCTCAAATATAGTAATTTAATGTTTGTGTAATAAAAAATTATTTATTTAAATTTTAATTAATTAAAAAAAAAATTTAACCAGTTAATTAGTGCCAAGGGTTAGAGACGGTTTCTTACAGTTTCTCAAACGAGAAATGTTTCTGATTCTCTCTCTTACTTTTAATTATTTTTATTTTTTTTAATTCCCTAGATACTCTACGAGAAACCTCCGTTGGAGGTGCTCTAACCTGAAAATTTAGATTTATCTTATTGGGTCCTAAACTCCTCTATCTGAAAATCCAAACCCGAATCTGACCCGAACCTGAATCTGATAAACCCCAAAATTTTTACTCAAATACCCAAAATTTTACCGAAGTCTCAATTTTTATCCGAAAATCCGGGTGTTTACCCAAAAACCCGAGAATTTACCCAAAATTTAGCAGGTATTTAATAGTTTTGAAAATCTACACCCAAACCGATTCGAACTCGACCGAAACCGAACCAAACCCAAACCGATATTTTCTATTTACCCTCCTAGACTCTCTCATACCTGACATACCCGTATCCAATCAGGTTTTACCCAAACCCAACCCGCGTACCTAAGTCCATAATACGGGTCAAGGCAGGTGGCAACAAAAAGGGCGCAGTTATCTCCGCCCACAATGTTGATTGCTTTTGCAACCTTAATAACTAACACCAAACACACAAACAAAATTGTTAAGCAGATCATTGTTAACAATCATCAACAACAATTATAGATATTTATTTGAACATAATACGTATTTTTTTAATAGTTTTTTTTTTGGATCAAACGTCTTGATTGTAGTTTATCAAGCCTAAACTAAACCAGAATTGATCCTTCTGTTTATGGTTATCATGTGACTGCCACAAACCGTACTACCAAAACTTATTCAGATTACTTTTTAAACTAGTTCCAATCATGTACAATAAAGATCAAATGTATCACTTTTTTAGTTAATAAAAAGTATCACTATAATAATGAGTCCGTTCTAGATAAATTGGAGAGAGAGTCGCGCGTGGTACTTACTCGCGGCGATTTCTCTCTCACCATCTTCTTCTCTTTCTGACCACGATCTCGTGCGCCGACGGTGGGTTCTCTGCTAATTCCGGTGGCGAAGAGGACCCTACGGCTCATGGTTCTTCATCCGTGGTCCACGACATCGACTCGACGAATCAATCGATCTAAAATCACGAAGCAGTGGCGTGGAGAAGCATCCAGCGAGACTCCGACGGTAAGAGCTCTACCGGCGGTGTAGCGACGCGGAGTGGAAGAGGGTGTCTTCACGGCGAAGAACGAGGGATGACGGCGGTTAGATCTGCGGACTGGAGATTCTGGAAGCTTCAAGGGGCTGCCGCTTGATGGGGGAGGTCGACTCCGGCTCGGTGAAGCTAAGCCACCGTCGATGGTCCTCAGATCTACTCCCTACTACTGTCAACTCTCACGACTGAGCATGGAGACTCGCGACAAAGGAAGCTCGGATCTCTTCTTCCTCCTCAAAACTGCTCTACGGTGGTGGGATGGCAACGGATCATGGATCACCATCTCCGTTCGGCTCGCGTCGTCCAGGCTCACCGGAGGTCCGGTTCCGGTGAGTGTCTGCAGATCTTGGACGGCGGCTGAAATCGTGTTCTACCATTTGTGATTAGGGTTTTGCTGTGTCGTCCGGTTTGTTCGGCTTAGTTAAACCGAGTCGGTTTTCTTTTGATGGTTTTGTTTGGTTTGATGTTTGTGGATTGGGCCCTAAGGAGAAAATGTATGGGCCTAATCTGGAAATAGCCCAATGGATATTTATTTATAATATTTGAATACCCTTTAACAAAAAAAAAAAAAAAAAGGTATGCTCTTTATTTATTTATGATAAATATAATATTTGTTCGGTATATGTCTTTCTGAATATTTTTTAAAATTCTATATATAAACGAATATTTTTTTAGAGGTCTGCAGTTACTATCGAAAAAATTCTGACGTTTGAATAGAAAATATTAACACCAAAATCCTCTATGAAGGATGAAATCTTTAAAAATACAAACCAGAAAAGAATACCATAACAAGATCTAAGTAGGCAAACATCACACAAGAAAAATAAAACACCAACACATCTGTAACAACAACATCAGAACAACACGTTGTTGCAGTTAATCTTTCTATCTTCCTTTTCGTTAGTTTTCACCAAACTCTACAAAAAATCTTGCAGCAATTCTCTGTTTTCTACCGTATGAAGTTTCTTAATCTGTATGTTTGAGAGGATATGCGTAGCATACGAATGATCTCTCTGTAAAACTCCCACGATTCACTTACTTCCGAAATAGCTTCTTGCCCGAAAGGGTTTTTCTTGATGAAATCTTGAACGTTTTCCGCTTCTACCAGCTTCTCAAGATGAAGTCTTAGATCACCACCATTACCTGATACACATTGAAGCACAGCATAGGTAAAAATTAGAGGAGAAGATTCTCAAAACACAGACAAAAATGGTGATTCTCGCTGTTTACCAAACCCGCAAACTAGAAACCAAACTTGTAACTGAATCAGATGTTTACCTAAGGATGTGTCTGTCTTGTTCTGATGATTGTATGAATGAGGGAATATTGCTGTATATGGCTTTGACATTCAGATGGTTTATTCAAAACGTTAAAAGCATCGATAAGGCAAAGAATCGTCGTATAAATGACTCGAAGAAGATGTGAGGACGTTGCAAAATAGCTTACCGGGTTAAGCAAAGCCTTGTAAGGAGAATCATCCAGCAAAACCGTGTTGGTTTCGTTGTAATCACCCATTTTCCACGGAAGTCTTGGGTCGTGTTTCTCCCAGAGCCGGTTTAGATCCTTGAACACCACATATTTATGCCTATTTTCAAGGGAACCAACAGTCGTCGTAGCACAATAAGACATGTCCTGCAAGGGTAAATCAGAAAAAACGATGAAAATTCGACATTTACTCGTTTTAAAACAGGGGAGGGTAAGGGCAAGAACCACCTTACCCAGCAAAACAAAAGTTTATTCTTCAAATCACCAAGCAAGAACTCAGTGATTCTTACAACATTATTCCTGCAAGCAAATAAAAGTTATATCGATTATACACGGATATGGAAGTAACAATCATATGATCTTCTATATATGAAAATGGAATAAAGAATATGAGTAAGTCATACTGCTTTCTTGATGACCAGATACCAACTTCAAACTTGTCAAAACAGAACTTCAGAAACTCATCACAATAAGGTCTCTTAAAAACTGTCATAACCAAAAAAATGCAGACTAATAAGTTACTATCAAATAAGTAACGATAAACAAAAAGATCATGAAACTCACTTGCTCTTCTTCCAATATTAATGTCCGCTGGAACATCTTTGAGAGGAGTAACTATATCAGCAAGTAACCCATTAAGATCAAGAACAAGAAGTTTTTTCTTTAACACCGATGAATTTGATCCGCTCTCGCCTTTGATTCCACTAGAAGCAACACAAGAATCGTTGCTCTCTATCACGGGAACTTCATCACATCTCGTAACAGCCGATATAACACAAGTTTCTTTATTCTTTTCCACTTCTAAAACTGGAAGCTTTTCTATAGTTTCACAACCCGAAACAACATGTTTTCGATCTGCCAAGCTCAATTCGGATACTTCCTCTATCTTTCTCTCATTCGATTCAACTTCGCCACTCTTGCGGCTTCCATCGACTGATGCAACACAGGTCTCATTCTTCTCTTCAACATCTAACAAAGAAACTTCTTCATTCCCATCAACCGCTTTTTCGTTTAGCGACAACATTGGAACCTCGTAACAATTCTCTACCTTATCAATCACTCTAGCTTTCTTAATCAGAGGTTCCTCTTCAACAGAATGTTCAATTGCTCTCATACTAAACCCAAAAACCTCAGAATTTGCATCACTAAATTACTTCAACCTAAAACTGTGTAACAAATTCAAAGAGAAGAAAAATCAAGAACAGAGTAAATTTATTCAGAAATCATAAAAATAAATAAACCTTTTGATTTAACATTAAACAACTTGATTAATTGAAGATAATGCAATGTTAAACCACAATTAACGTTTAATGATCAATAATCTAAGACTTTGCAATAACAATTTCGTATCATTAGACAATTGATCGATCTGGATTTGGTAGAGTTAATTCCGATCAAAAAGGAAGAATTACAGTAATAAGAAAACTTGCCGATGAATTTGGAGAGGAAGAACAAAAGTCGGAGACAGAGAGAATTCAAAAGTTGACCTTTTCCCAGAGAATTTGGAGTGGGAGAGAATTTAAGGATCTGAGAGATGATGAAACGACAGGTTTTTGATGTCGTTTGGTGTTCCCAAGGTTTTTTTGCAGAGAGACAAAAAAGAAGTTAAGTGGCTTAGACGTGACTTTGTGGGGTCTTTAGATCTCGTGTTGTCAATTTCGGGTCGGGTCGGGTCGGGTCGGGTCTTCGGAGCTGGTTTTACACGGCTTGGTTATGAATTAGAATGTCAAATGAAAGTTAGATACGGTTTGATCAGGCCCCAAAATTTGTAAAGCCCAATAGCCCATACATTGTGTGTCAAATAATTAATAATTGAATTGTTTTTTTTATTTGTTTTTCTGTAGGAATATTTGAGTTGTTTATTCGAAAATAATTGGAATTTAAGATGATACACATGTCAATTGAAAGTTAGACACGGTTTGATCAGGCCCCAAAATTTGTAAAGCCCAATAGCCCATACATTGTGTGTCAAATAATTAATAATTGAATTGTTTTTTTTTATTTGTTTTTCTGTAGGAATATTTGAGTTGTTTATTCGAAAATAATTGGAATTTAAGATGATAGGCATGTCAAATGGACTAGTTTGGTTCGGCCCAACCCAAAACCCGCAAAACCCGTACATATTTGAGTTGGTCTGGCTGGTCTGTAAAATTTATGAGTATATTTTAAAGTCCGACCCGGTTTTAACAGAGCTACATGGTTATAATATCTCTTAAAAAATATGTGTGTATGAAACGAGTCAATCAAAATGTAAATAACCACTTAGGCTAATTTAGTTTAAGAAAAAACTTTAAAATCAAATAAAATCTAAATAAATTGTTTAAACTCATACAAAATAAAATATAAAATCAAAATACTTCAAACTAGGTATTAGAGCCAATATTTGCTTTTTAGATTCATAGTAAAATATAATTTAAAAACTAAGTTTAAGGCTTTCAACTCTATCAAATTTTTTATAAAAATAAATCTTTCAATTAAACGAAAATAATAACAAAAATGTCAAAATATTGTTTTAAGAGCTTTTAAGAGCCTAAGCCAAAAAAAAAACTCTTTAGCCAAACAGCTTAGCTCGAAAGACCCAATTTTTTCTGGACCAAATTTTTTTTTTTGATAAACCCTATCGGAAAATCTGGTCAGCTCCGATAGGAACGCACCGATGTGCTACAGAGTGGACTACTCCCGTGGTTCAACGATTCAACGACACCATGAGCCCGAGCGGACTCGGATCGAACGGGCCATAAAATTCATGAGATCCATGAGATCCTGAATTGGGCTACCACATTGCCTGATCCAAGTTTGGAATGTCTTCCAACTAATGCAAGGGGGTAGTCAAGCCGCCTGCATTTCTGACTACGAGGTAAACCAATTGGGCAAATGCCCAACTGAGAGACTTCCTAAATAAATGTGTTTATATTTGAGAGAGTTACTTGATGTCTAATTTGACTTACATTACAAGGACTTGAATGCTATTAAAAGTTACGAAATGGTATCGTCGGCTTTTGAAAAACAACAAGAACAAACGGTTTAGAAATTTTTTAAGACAAGAGTCAAATGACTTTGGATTGTAACAAGTCTGAAGTCAATGAATTAAATCCTATAAAGAGTTGTGAATTAATCGACTTTGGAAAAACAACAAGACCAAACGGCTTAGAAAGAATTAAATGACTTTGGATTGTAACAAGTCTTAAGACAAGGACTTGAATTCTGTAAAGAGTTGCGAATTGTACCGTCGGCTTTTGAAAAACAACATAACCAAACGGTTTAGAAAGAATTTAAGACAAGAGTCAAATGACTTTAGATTGTAACAAGTATGAAGACAAGGACTTGAATCCTACAAAAAGTTGCCAATTGTAATGTCGGCTTTGGAAAAACAACAAGACAAAATGGCTTAGAGAGAATTTAAGGCAAAAGGCAAATGACTTTAGATTGTAACAAGTCTTAAGACAAGAACTTGAATCCGATAAAGAGTTGCGAAATTGTACAGTTAGCTTTGGAAAAACAACAAAACCAAACGGATTAGAAAGAATTTAAAACAAGAGTCAAACGACTTTGGATTGTAACAAGTCTTAAGACAAGGACTTGAATCCTATAAAGAGTTGCGAAATGGTACTACCAACTTTGGAAAAACAACAAGAATAAACGGTTTAGAGAGAATTTAAGACAAGCATCAAATGACTTTGAATTGTATAGGTCTTAAGACAAGGACTTGAATAAGAGTTAATAAGCTAATTTTTCCGGGGATAGACAAAAGTAACACTGGTCAATATTTTCCACTAACTTTTTAAACACTTTATACTTATCCTATCATTGCATACATATTGCATTGCGAGAGAATTCACATGCTATGTGATGATGATAGCTTAGCATCTACATATCTTGATATATTATTACTTATATATATGCCTCGGGATCTGATTCTCCTAACTCAAAACTACTTTGATATATTATATAGTGGTGGTCCAAACAAAATTTTGATCTTGTGATGATCATATTTTGAATAAAAGTCGATTTATCAGTCTTTTTAATGTTTCTTTGATGAATGAAGCTCAATGTGCAAGAGTGCTTTCTCGTAAGTGGATAGCCACGAGAAAGTTACACTCGCAATTAAAAACATTTGTAGAGATAGTTATATGTTTTCCATTATTTTTGGTTAAATTTACCATTTTCAAACACGTATATAAGAGTTCAAAAATAGTAAGTAGATGAAGTTTGAGACTTAATGTACTGTATGTAGAAATTTGTAGTTATCAATCGGTTTTTACCGAAAAGTAAAACAACGATTAACTAGCTTTTCACTTGAGATCAGTGATTTTTACTTTTCTTTATCTCTCTCTTTTTTAACATCTTTACATTAGTAATATGATAACTTAAAATTCCACTTACTTGTAAATTGATAGAATTTATTCGGTGTTATAAAATGTAAAGGCAACCAAGAGACCAAGAAAATTCTATTCAGAGTTGAAATTCATATTAATTACGGATTTAAAACTTATGAATACGGATCTTGTTACTACTTGAAGCATGTTGTATCTGCTGGCAGTATTAAATTTTAAAGAAAAAATTAGATAAATATTAATTTGCAACCAAAAACGGATACTGTTTAATTTGAGAATGTAAATACACCAAATTATTTAATTTTTAACTATGCGTAAATTTTATTATAAGATTGTAAAATAGAATATAAAATTTTAAACTTAAATTTTATTTGCCCCTATTTTGAAATATGATAATATTAAATCTATAAAACAAATTAAAGACCTACCACATGTAAAAAACTAAAAATCATATTAAGCGTTCGTAGTGGTTACTCGGGTTTAGGATGGTTTTGTACACTACAAGGTGAGGATGAACCAACCATGGGCGCTGCCAACCTCCGACGAAGTCTCACATGTCTACACACAGAAGTGGAAGCATTAGTTTGGGCCATGAGATGTATGATTGGCCAAGACAAACGCGAAGTAAGTTTCTATACAGACTGCTCAGACCTGGTGAAGATGGTGTCTTCCCCGACGGAGTGGCCAGCTTTTTCTACCTATCTAGAGGCTATTCAGAGCGACAAGGATGAGTTTGATTTTTTCTCTTTATCTTTGATTTCTCGACGTGCAAATTCAAAAGCGGATAATCTGGCACGAAATGTTCGTACCCAACCGCATCTAATTACCTATGTAAACAATATCCTCCAAAATTGGCTTGTATAAGCTAATCTAATAAAGTTGTTGACAAAAAAAAAAAAAAAAGTAAAATAAAATTAAATAAACTGAACTATTCCTCTTTATGTCATTTTGTTATTAGGAAAATGTCATTAAAATCCCCTGTTAACGGAGTTAATTTTCTGTTAATAGATCCGTTAATTATAAACGATATCGTTTCCTCTAACGAGAAAACGACCTCGTTTAGTAGTAACAGACAACAACAATTTGTATCACTAATCGGTTTAATGAAAAACGATGAAAGTGAAAAGAAAACTTGCAAAAGTATAATTAAACATTTTTTTTTTTCAAAAAAAAAAAAAAGTATAATTAAACAAATTGATATGTTTATAGGCCACTTTCCTTTTTAACAATGGTCCCTCTCTAGCCTCACGGTTAATAGACTCTCCGAGAAAAGCCATTAAAAAGTTGCCAGCTTCTTCATTCCACTTTCTCTCCACCACTTTCACCTGAATCCCACGTCACTCTCTCTCTCTAAAACTCCATAAAGCTCAAACCTTTTCTCATTCTCTCTCTCTAAAGCTAAAATCTAGCTTTTCCACACTCTTCTTCATGTTCAAGCAATGGGAAATCTCTGTTCTTTGTTTACTCCGCCAAGACCCGTGAAAAAAAGAAAACCCATCACAAAAAGACAATCTTCCATTGGAGCTTCTTCTTCCGGGTCGGGTCTTAATAGTAACCGTTGGAACAACCGGGTTAGATCATCTTCTTCTAGAAGAGACAACAAGTTTGAAGATGCTGTTATTCAAGAACATGCTCTTGCTGCTGCTGCTGTTTTGTTCCGACAGCAAAACGGCGGTGGATCGTTGCCGTTTGATCGGTCGGCTTCACAACGTTATCAAGGTTCTTGTTCGAAGAAGAATCAGTTGCCTCGAAGCTCAAGTTCGAGGTCAAGGTCTTCTACTGATCCTCTGTTACAACCTCATCAGTTTCTTAATCAGGTTCTTTTTTTCTTATTGATTCTTACTTTGTTTCGACTTCTTGGCATTAGATGAAGAATTTTGAATTCTTATAGTATAGTTTCTTTACTTCTTGTTGGCAAAACTGATCTAGTGGTTACAAAGCAATGTGAGTCTTTTGAGTATAGTAGTAGGGGTTGGTGTTTAGTCTTAAGACTTGCTGACTCTATTTTTGTTTCATTGATTATTGTCAATGGTGTGAATGTAGTGAAAATGAGATTATATTATAGAGGAAGACGATTTCGATACTCAAGAGTCAAGCTTGAAACATTGTCTTCATGTGTTGTTTTTTTTTTCTTTTGTGGGGCGAATCGAATCGATCCTTTTGTGGGCTAGAATGTCCTAATGTGGGGCTGATAGTCAAAGTTAATATCGAACGCCGAATGTGTGTTTGTTTACGGGCGGATCGATCTTTTAGTGGGGTGAAATATGGGCCTTTCTTTCATGTAGAGCTGTCCATATATAGTGTTTTTGACAATTTGTTCACCTTAATCTCTTATAGATGGTTCAATTTGTGTTTTCCCTGACAGCCAAACAAAATTCACCGTCCTGCAAATAGGATTAGATTCATTCTTGTGGAAGTTAAATTATCTTTTCCTGGTCTTTGAGTAGGGTGTGAAGCTAGATGACTTGGAAACAAACCATTTTGTTCTCATCCATGGAGGTGGTTTTGGTGCTTGGTGTTGGTATAAAACCATTGCACTTCTTGAGGAAGATGGTTTTAAAGTTACCGCTATAGACTTAGCTGGTTGCGGTATTAACTCCATTAATATAAATGGCATCGCCAGTTTGTCACAATATGTGAAGCCACTTACTGATATTCTTGAAAAGCTTCCCATAGGAGAGAAGGTTCTGTTTCTATTTGCCTTAGACTTCTACTCTTTTCCCTCTACTTTTCGAAAACTGGAACTATTTGCTTGTGTGTAAAATTGCAGGTGATCTTGGTCGGTCATGATTTTGGTGGAGCATGTATATCTTATGCTATGGAAATGTTTCCTTCAAAGATTTCGAAAGCGGTTTTCCTCGCTGCAGCGATGCTAACAAATGGTCAAAGTACACTCGATATGTTCTCCTTGAAGGTTTGCTTTCTCACTTATCTTTTTTCATGTTTCAAGCTTCGTGCCACGCCATAGACTAATTGCTTTTACGACACATTTTGCAGGCCGGTCAGAACGATTTAATGAGAAAAGCTCAGATATTTATCTACACAAATGGTAATGAAAACCCTCCAACCGCCATTGACTTAGATAAATCTCTTCTCAGAGACCTTTTGTTCAATCAAAGCCCTTCAAAGGACATTGCATTGGCCTCTGTTTCAATGAGGTCAATCCCATTTGCGCCGGTTCTTGAGAAACTCTCTCTCTCAGATGCTAACTACGGATCAGTTAGACGGTACTACATAGAGACGCTAGAAGACAATGCTATACCAATGACTGTCCAAGAAAACATGATTAATAGTAGTCCACCTGAAAAAGTTTACCGGTTAAAAGGCGCTGACCATGCTCCTTTCTTTTCTAAGCCACAAGCTTTGCATAAACTTCTGCTCGAGATTGCCAGAATCAGCTCTACTTAACCTTAAGTACCATCATCATCATTCACTAACTGGTGTTCTAAAAGTGGCTTCATGAGATTTCTCTTCCCTTTTAGTTTTTGTGGTTTCATTTAGTGATTTTTTTTCTGTTTCTTTTGTTGTTTCTTCATGATTATGTCTGTCTGTCTTTCTTCTTCTTGTTCTGTTTTTACCAGAAATAAAATGTTTATAGAAAAATCAAATACTTGTTATGGGACATTAAACATAAATTTGTTTTATTGTAACCAGATGATTTGCTTTCTTTATTCAGTTGCTCTTATCGACATAACTCCTTGTGTATGTGTGTGAAGGTGTTTAGGATAAAATTTTGGCTTGCATATGCAAAAGGATAATAAGAAAAAATTTCAATAAACATTACTTTCACACTTTACATTTTTGAAAGTCAATGCAAACTGCAACTCCAATCCAAAATGAAAGCAATGGGCCTAAGATATATCACAATTAAAGTGATAATATATGTAGAGGCCACTATATATGTTAATTTGTATATCTTTCTTTATTCATGAAAACAATACAAAAGGAATCATTTCTAAATGAGGTAAACTTATTTTAAAAATCTAAACGGAGCTTGATGATAACAAATAGAAGCTGTTAAACTTGAAGATCACCTTTAGAAGAGCTCATTAGAGCCAAAATGAGATACTACGGATTGAAGATATAGCTAAAAATGGAGCACGACCAAGCTTTCAAACCTTGAAGACCGGATTGGAATAACTTAATATGAATATCAAGGAGTCCAAAACACCAAAATCAATAGGAAACCGCTTTAGACCTAAGCTTTTGAAAAGACCTCCAAACTCGTGGCCTCTTATCATATCAATTAAAGAAACTTTTATTTTATGTATCTCATCAATTTGCACTACCGAACCCGAAAATTCCAGCTATACAAGAACCTTTCTAAAGGTCCAAAGACTTGTTTTGAGCTGCACTATTCAAGGCAAAACCAATACTTTCCATTTTAAAAACTCAGTTTCACTTTCTCTTGGTTTAGTCCCACTAAAGAAACCCAATTTAGGTTGAGCTAAAGACCTCGACAACTCATGGGTGTGTATAGCCACTCACCAGATTTGATAATTGACCTAAAGGCCAAAGTGTAGCACCATTTCAACAAACAAATCTATATATAATAGCAATCTAATAAATACCATTTGCACATCTGAACGGTTGCGTCTTTTTATCGCAACTTTTCGTTAATGTTTTTATTAATTAATATATATATATTTTACGGTTATGTTTTTTTTATAAATTGCATTCTGAATGTTTTCTACAGTTGCGTTTTTTATTGTAACTCTTCATAAACCGTTGAAACCGCTTATTCGAATCATTGCAATATTTAGTTTATTTTACGAACAATTGCAGCTTTTGGTTTATATATTTAGTTTATTTCACGAACAATTGCAATTTTTGGTTTATTTTATAAATAGCTATAACATTTAATTATCTACCGCCGCGTCTCTCAGTGTAACTTTTCATAAATTATTATTTTAATTCTTAATTTTTAATTACTAAAATGTATTTAAATGAGATTGTAACTATTTAATTGAACTGTTTCAACATTTGGATTATTTAACGAATTATTGCAACTTTTGGTTTTGTGTTATGAACCATTGTTATCTTTAGTATATTTGAATGAACTATTGCAACATTTGGTATAATTGATGAACCGTTGCAGTTTTTGGAATATTTGATATCTACGGTTGCGTTTCTCGGATAAGTTCGTCATATTTTTAAAAAATATTTAAATACTAAAATATATTTAAATGAATTGTTGTTACCGTTTAATTTAACACAATAGCATTTGATTTATTTGACGTTGAACGTTTTGGCTTATTTATCAAACCATTGTAATATTTGGTTTATTAGTTTATGCTTTTTGCACTTGGGAATAGTTTTTAGTTACAAATTATTGTTTTTCTAATATTAATATACTTAATAAATGTTTGTGAGGGTTTTCTTTATCATAATTTTTGTAAAAAATATATTGATTTGTTATTAAAAAAATTCAAAATTATTACAATTCATTATGATTTTTTCGTTTGATATTTTTTTAAATGATTTTTGAAATATATTCCCCCGCGACATCGCGGGGGTCCTGAAGCCTAGTGTTAATAAAAGAGATCTAATGAAAATCAAACATAAGGGTAAGCGAATTGATACCATACTTTCAAGTCTTTTACTACTACCAATTAGTTATAAAGAAAATCTAGACTTTGTAACTCATCAAAGTAAAAAACGAAATCTTTAAAAGATAGAATGTTCGCAGGTTATATAAACAAATTAAAAAATAAAACTTCACACTTTTTTTTTTTTTACTAATTCATAACTAAGAAAATAGGATCCAATTTTTACACGGGTATCAAAACATACTCACCGCTACTATATAATATTTGAAGTCAATTCCCAACTGCAATTATTAAACCAACAAGACAATAATTCCTAAATTTAATATACAAAATAATGTTGCATAATGATATATGATGAGAGGTTTATTGTTATGTTCTTCCTCTCAATACACATCTCCTAACTCTTACCTTTAGACATGACCAAATCATTTTTCTCCTTATGCTTCATCTTCACCATCTCTCTTCTTCTTCTCCTCGCGGCTGCTTCTGCAACCGCATCTGCGAGGAATGTTACTAGTGAGTTGAGATATGACGGATGTGCTCCTGGTGACACCGTTGGAGAATGCATAACCGCGGCGGTTGAGGAGGATGATGAAGGAGTGGAGGCGTTGGTGCGGCGGATTCTTCAACAAAAAAGGTATTTAAGCTACAAAACTTTGCAGAAGCAGCCGACTTGTGATGGAAGAATCGCCGGTAATTGCATAGGAACTGTTAATCCAAAAGGTTCAACTTGTACTTACTACCAAAGATGCAAACGTGCCGCCTAATTGTTTCTTTCTTTTTTCAATTGTATTTTTTTCTTATGTTCCTTTTTTATTTTTAATTATGTGTGTTTTATATAAATGTAAAGGAGTTTATTTTATTAAAATGTAAAAGAAATGAAAGAAACAATAAGAAAGCTGGTCGGTTGGAAAAAAAATGTCGATCAAGTTCAATGCATAGAACGTAGCTATATATGTGTATAAGAACTTTTCAATCTTATTTTTTTTATAAACCTTATCGGTTGATCCAGTCAGTTTGGTAGGAATGCACCAAGGTGCAACAGAGTGGGCTACTCCCGTGATTCAACGGTTCAACGATTTAACGGACACCATGAGTTCCAAGTAGACTCGGGTCGACGGGCCATGAGATTCATGAGATCCAGAATTGGGCCACCACACTGTCTGATCCAAGTTTGGAGTGCCTTCCGACTAATGCCAGAGAGTAGTCAGACCGTCTGCATTTCTAACTACCAGGTAAACCAATTGGGCCAAAGCCCAACTGACAAACTTTCCAAACAAATGTGTTTTTTTTTGTTTCCAGAAAGAATCGAACTCAAGTCTAGGAATTTCACCTTTCCCCAATCTATTTAAACAAATTTGTTTTCAATCTATTAAAGAGTTTAAAACATGTTTATGCAATCCGTTTCTCCCTTAATTGTGAGGTTGACAATAGCTATTAAAATACAAAGTCGTACGTAACTAAAAAGAAAATTTTGCAAATGAATATTAAAAACTACATATACATAAAACAATATAGGAAACGAGATTACTTATTTATGAAGCTATATATGCATATAAACAGGCCTAATAGATTATGGATAAATATTCGAACCTACAGTATTACTACTTTGTTTACTTGAGATCATTTTTTTGCATCCAAGTTTTGACGCATCCAAGTTAAGATCATATATTTATGGAGGAAGTATACTGCTAAATCTGGAAAAACTCTTGAAATGATTTTAGCTGATGAGAAAGTAAGTGTCCAATAATTTAGGTTAACTGAAAACTTATTTTCTCATCATCTATGACCATTTCAAGTGTAAATTTGAGAGGTAAATTAATTATCAAAAAAGGAGGTAAATTAATTACCAAAAAACCTTCTTTTTTTTTTAATATTCGATTAGAAAGCATAAAATAGCCCGTTAAGTAAATATATGGCCCGGGTTTGGTCCAATTCATGAATTTGAAGCCCTTAGGCCACACGCAGTGGTGCAACCACTCGGCAGGTGTGAGTATTAAACAATAGAGAAATAATGTAAAAAGTTGCTTTTCAACAAAACTCGAGTGTATAGTTGCATTCGGGTGTGAGGCTTTTTAAAAGGGAAAAAAATTTATTCTCTCTATCTCTCTCTTCTCTCTGTGTCCACCTGCCAATTCTCCTCCTCTCTCTTCAATAAATTTTATAATAAATCTATTATTAACATCTATCCTCATGGTTTTGCCACTGCTGATGCTCTTATATGAAATATTTGGAGAAATTTTTACGTTTAAAAGAGAAAAGAAACAAATTGACAAAAGGTGACGCGGCTTGTGACGACGAGGCAATTTTATTTTGGTACGCGGTGACGCTTTTATCCGTGACAGACAAATGAAAACTTACGAAAATTAAGTTTCTAGATTCTGATGGACCCATCAAATAGACAAACGTTGCCGTCATTTTCTCGAAACAACTGTACTTTGCAAATACATTAGTAGCTGTTATGAAAGGCAATAAATTGAATTATTTATTTTTGCAGTTGAATACAAATATTTTGTTATAACTCTTTCTTCGTTTTCGCTCAATTTTATTCGATTTATTTGGTTTCTTGAAATAGACTTTGTTTAATAACCCTTCTTTTAATTTAATAAATTGACCAATGTGAAAATTCATCAAAATATTTGATCAAATAATTTTCACTGTTTCTAGATGAGTGGACATTCGGTTACTTGTTTCAATTTGGTTTCGGATATTTAAATATCTGGTTTTAACAAATTTAGAAAATAGATCTACTTAGAACATAATTTTATATCGGTTTGATTCGATTTCAGTTTGGATACGGTTTTGTATTGGAAAACATATATATATATATAACTAACTAGTTTTCGTTAATATTACAGATTTTAGTATGTTTTAAACTTATTGTTTTATATATTTGATTAAATACATTAACTTTTAGTAAATATTTGTTAAACAGTTCGGCTTTCAATATAATTTGGGTTTGATTCGGATTAGATTTAGGTAATTTAATATAAAAAAATTTCTACTCTTTGGATTATTCATAAATTTTTTTTATACTCTTTGGATTATTCTAAGATTTGATTTCGAGTTCGATTTGAAAAATTTTGGGTTCGGTTTGGTATAAAATATTCTGTTCAATTATATGTTTTCAATTTTTCTTTGTCTTTTTTTTTTCCTAAGAATTTTAGTATCAGCCAAAAACCACAGCCTCACACATGATAATATTTTCTTTATATTCTTTTATTATTAATGGAAGTTAGTGTTGTCTTTAAATCAGCAGATTTTCCTATTATTAATTTATCATATCATCAAATATTTTAGGCGTAACTTGACCGGCTCTACCTTCAAATTTAGACTAAAAGTCTAAACATAAAATTCTGAAAGATGTATTTGCAATACAGCTAGATTAATAGTATATTTTTGTTTTTTTTCAGAAGATTACTGTAACGTCTGCTTCTTCAAACTATTTAAAAATAGTAAATTCATTTCTTTTCTTTGTTTTAACTTTCTACAAATATATAAAACGTAGACTAATAAAACACTGATTAAAACGAGTAACTTTTGGCTTTAAGTGCTCCTAAGTCTTAAAGTTAACTAAGCCAGTTCTGTCTCTTTTCTCTCTCATCTCTCTCATCTCTCTCACATCTTCCAGAAGTTTCCGCCGGCGGGAGAGATCAAAGACAACTGTTGATCAGCGATCAGAGATATGAACATTCTCTTCTCCAGATTCTCCATTTTGCTTCTGTTTCTCTGTTCTTGGACCAGTTTCACCACAACAGGTTTGCTTCAATGTTCTGTCTGAAAAAAAAAAATGTTTGTCTTTTACACATTTGTCTCTTTTTCATGCTGTGATAATTAGTGGTTGTTCTGAGAAATCCATTGAAATTGACATTTGTAACTCTATCTGAATTTGATGATGGTGAATGATGATGATGATGATTCTCTGGGGTTTCTCTAAATTTTAATGTTTATATAAACTGTGAAATAGAAAGGTTTTAATCTTTTCTATTATCTTAAACAATTGATAAGAAAAATATCTTATTTTTGTGTTTCTTTATGGGTTTGTTCTGTTTTCTGGCTATGAGCTCACATGTTTGAGATTATCTTTCTAACACAGAAGCTTATGATGCACTTGATCCAACTGGAAACATTACTATAAAATGGGATATTATAAGCTGGACTCCTGATGGTTATTTGGTAAGAAATTTTAAAACTTTACTTAACAAAATCACAATGTTATATAATAAATCTTGTTTCAAATATTTCTTTAATGGGTTACGATTAACCAATTATTGGCTTCAGGCTGTTGTAACAATCTTTAATTTCCAACAATACCGTCACATTGAGGCGCCGGGGTGGCAATTAGGATGGAGTTGGTTGAAGAAGGAAGTGATATGGAGTATGGTTGGTGGGCAAGCAACAGAACAAGGAGATTGTTCTAAGTTTAAGGGTAACATTCCTCATTGCTGCAAGAAGACCCCGACTATCGTTGATTTGTTACCGGGAACTCCTTATAACCAACAGATATCCAACTGTTGTAGAGGCGGTGTGATTAGCGCGTGGGCACAAGACCCTGCAACTGCGATTTCTTCGTTTCAGATTAGTGTTGGTCAATCTGGAACAACTAATACGACGGTTAGAGCACCTAGGAACATCACTTTGAAGGCACCAGGACCTGGTTACACTTGCGGGCCTGCAAAACTCGTTAAGCCTAGTAAATTCATTTCTGCGGATAAACGAAGAAAGACTCAGGCCTTGCGTAAGTTTAGCTTTTGTATTAGCATCTATATCGTTTCCTTATAAGTTGTATTTTCTTGCTTGTAATCCCACCACTCTTGTTGTTTTCCTTTTGGCAGTGACATGGAACATTACATGCACGTATTCACAGTTTCTAGCACGGAAAACTCCGACTTGTTGTGTCTCACTCTCATCCTTCTACAATGAAACTATAATACCATGCCCAACTTGTTCTTGTGGATGTCAAAATAGTTCTCAAGCTGGTTCATGTGTCGAGTAAGCTCTCCTATTCTCTAATAAACTCCATCTTGGTTTTGTTTTTGTATCTCTATTCTGATTCATATCTTGTGACAGCCCGAAAATAGCTTCGGTAGTACCAGCTTCAGGGAAGAACAACCTCGAACCGCTCTTGCAATGTACGCAACATATGTGTCCCATCCGAGTTCATTGGCATGTTAAAACTAACTACAAAGAGTATTGGAGAGTGAAGGTCGCAATCACAAACTTTAACTACAATATGAACTACTCGCAGTGGAACTTAGTCGTTCAGCATCCCAACTTCGACAATCTCACTCAGCTTTTCAGCTTCAACTACAAACCGCTTAATCCTTACGCTAACATAAGTAAGTCCTTAGCTGCTTCTTTCTCGTTTCTCATTCGCATTTCTTTCTCATGTTCGTAAGAAATGTTTAGTAACATGAGAAAGAAATGCGAATGAGAACTAATTTCATGTTTTGGATCATACTGAAGCGTAGTTAGATTGTGACATGGATGCTTTTTTTGGTAACTAATTTCATGTTTTGGATCATATATTGAAGATGATACGGCCATGCTATGGGGAATCAAGTTCTACAATGATTTTTTGAGCCAAGCTGGTCCAGTAGGCAATGTACAATCAGAGCTTCTCTTCCAAAAGAACCCGTTGGAGTTCACATTCGAGAAAGGATGGGCGTTTCCGAGGCGCATTTACTTCAACGGTGATAACTGCGTTATGCCACCTCCAGACTCTTATCCATGGCTTCCGAATTCTACTCCAAACGTTGCAGCCTCGCCAATCATCATACTTCTCATCACTTTCTTTTCTGTTTTGATTCTTATGTAAAGGGATCAAATCTACAAATCACTATTGATCCGGTTTGGTGATGTTTACATTACAAGTGAGTGTGTTATTAGGAAATAATTGTATACGAAACATCATTCTTTGTATCTGAAATATATAGATCAGTATTGTAGATATATTTTCCTTTCTGTATCCTCATTTAACACCTCCTATACGTTAATTGACAAGCGGAACATGTATGTATTGTGACTTAACTAGTTATCTTCTTGATGGTTACCACACTGTCCATTTTCAAAAAGAATGCTCAATTATCCGTCGGCGAATCTCTACATTTCCCTCGAATGTTTTTCACCTACTATCCTTTTCTTATGCATGCTGACCTCTGACAAATGAAAAGTTATTTCGGGCATTGAGAGATGTTCTAAGAAAATGGATTCCAATAATCAACTAATCAAAATGTCGATTCTATCAGATGTATTTCTGGTTTTGGTCTTCTCTCTTCACTTGTCCTTTAAAAAAGTGTAAAGACGAGTGTTTTCATGAAGCGATGGAGGAATATCTATTATGAAACCACTGGCATTGCTTTTAAGAGAATTCTAGTTTAATTGTTCTGTATGACTTTGAATGGTTGTGGCCTGTGGGTTTTAAAGTGGTTTTTGGTTTTAGTTTTTCTAAATTCAATTTTTATAGTCATTGGAGATGTTGACAAGAATGGTTTCCTTAGAAAGTAGTAAAATCCAGACTTTGATAGTTTTTGCAAATTTCTAAAGAGAATTAAAAATCCCATTTTTATATTTTTAAGAAATTTTTTCAGTGATATTTTTCAATTTTTTTTTTCAATACACATAAAACAAAAACTAAAAAATTAAAATAAGTCATGAGGTTAACTACATTATAATCCATTCTATTTAGTCCATTATTATGTCAAAAATATCTTTTCTTTTGGAGTCTTAAAATATCTCTACTATGATCAAGAAAAATGTGAATAATTCACATGGCATCCAATGTAGGGGATGGATTGATAAAGTGGCTTTCAATATATATGTCATTATTTTGTTAGGTCGGATATAGAATTTTGAATAATGTTCGAATAGGAAATAACCTTTTTTTTAGTATAATTAAGAGATTATAGGTTTTGGCCTTACATCCTAATAATGTTTATATGATGTTTTTTTCTAGTAACATCATACGAACTTACAAAATTATTGGTTTGTAATGACCAACTAATGGACTAAATTGAATGGATTACAATGTAATTAACTTTACGACTCAATTTACTCTTTAAAGATTATAAGAAAGTTGATTGTATATGCCTACCAATAAAAAAGAAAGTTGATTGTATACTCAAAAAAAAAAAATCGACACATCAGCATTATTTTTTATTTTTTTTCGTCGGCAATTCAACTTCTTATTCATAACATTAAGATACTACATTCCAGGAAACTACAGAACTTTGATTCTTAGTTCTTGCACACTTAGCTAGAGTATCAGCTACATCATTTGCTTCTCTTGATATCTTCTTAAAACTGTAATTCTCCTGCCTTCCAACGAGATGCAAAATATCCTTGATGTAAGTAGAGACTGCAGAATGATACCAACAATTTTGAAAATACATAGATTCTCGTTTCTCTAGAAGTTCATAAAGCTCCGTAGAATCCTCAGAAAAAGTAACGTGAGAGTAGCCTAAGCGCTGGACTTGTATGATCGCCATTCGTAACGCCTCGGCCTCTATCTCCAACGGCGATATCACCAGAAGTATAGCTGCAGATCCTTTAACCACAAGTTTTGCAGTCTTATCATAATGGGCCCAACCAATACCAGCTGGCTACGATGAGGAGACCCATGATCCATCTACAAAACAAGTCTATTGTATAGATTGATGAACAACATCTTCAAATGATTTTGGTATAGTACAAGAGAAGTTCTGTTCATTGTTGTGATTCATCAGCGAAGTTGTAGCTGAATTGGTTTCTATATTCCAAAGGGATAAATCAACCAAAGCTTTACTTATGAGGCCTGGGATAGAGCATCTTCTATAATGAAATATGAGAGCATTTCTCTGCTTCCATAATCTCCACCCCATTATGCAAAAGAGATTCATAACATTTACTTGTTTTCCATTTAGTTTCATCATTAGGTCTATGTTTTCAGGAACATAATGGGTATTTAGACAACCACCTTGAGGAGATGCTATAGCACAAGATCCCAAACTTCTTTGCTGAGCTTGCACTGAAATAATAAACCGTTTTAGGGCAGTCATCACATATTTGACAAGTATTGTCCACTCTCAGCTTCCTCTTTTTTAGATTATCTGCAACAGGAAGAGAGTTATGTAGACATTTCCACCAAAAGTGCTTAATTTTAGGCTCCACATTAATTTTCCAAATTTGAGAAAAGAGTTTCTGAGAGCAAACATTAGACAAAGTCACATTTGCATTATCAGCTTGTTTGCGCAATTGGTAGTATCCTGATTTAACAGAATAAGTACCATCCTTAGTGTAAATCCAAGAAATACTATCAATGGCACCTGTAAAGGATGGTCTAATTGCGTTAATCAGAGGCCTATCTTCAGCTCAAAAATAACTATCTATAATCTGCTCATTCCATCTATAACTGCCCGGAATCATAAGATCCTTTACAAATTCTGGCTTGTTCATGAGATTAGCATTCAACTTAGCAGGTCTAGGTGGGTTAGATGGAATCCAATTGTCATTCCAGATATTAATATGTTGTCCATTACCAACTATCCATTTAATTCCATTAGTTAGAAGTTTGTTACCTTCCTAAATGCTACTCCAAGCATGGCTAGATCTCCTCTTGTTTCTGGCTGCCAAGAGGTTGGATTTAGGATAGTACTTATCTTTGTAGAGCCTGGCTAAGAGAGATTGTGTTTAGGATAGTACTTATCTTTAGTTATTCCTAAAATATGACTGAGATAATCTTGCTGTTGAGGGGTTAATCTTTTTCAAAAAGTAACAACAGATTTTTGTAAATTAACTTGCTCACCTGAGATTTCCGCATACTTGTGAAGGATTTCAAGCAGCCTATTGCACTCTGCATCTGTAGCTTTGCAGAAAAGGAGTGAGTCATTTGCAAACAATAAGTGATAGATTAGAGGACCCTTTTTGCTAGCTCAAAATCTATGTAAATGGCCTTTTCAGGTTGGAATCTCGAATTAAGACCGATAATCCTTCTAAACATAGAAGGTAGAGATAGGGAGATATTGGATCACCATGACGTATACCTCTTTGGGGAATGATGTTGCCTATTGGATTAACCATTAACAAGGACTGAATATGAAACATAGGTTATGCATTTCATAATCCATGAACACCATTTGTTTGCAAACCCCAACCTCTTCATCACTGCTTCAATAAAAACCCATTCAACTTTATCAAAAGCTTTGCTAATATCCAATTTGAGAGCCATAAAGGGATATTTAAGATTTTGAATATGAAGTGAGTGAAGCAGTTCATGAGCGATGAGGACATTATCAGTTATTATTCGGCCCGGGATAAATGCAGTTTGATTTTCAGAAATTATGAGATGAAGCCAAGGCTTGAGTCTATCAGCCAAAACTTTAGAGATAAACTTTAGAGTCAACATTATTATAAACATTTTTTATAACTTTATTAATGTTTGCTATCAATTCTCACTAGTTTGGTAATGTTGAATATTTGGATTCACCCAATGATATATTCTATACTAATGATGTTCCGATTTTTTATGTGTAAGATATGTGATGATGTTAATTTGTATTAAACAAAAAATTAAAAAAACAATTATTTAATACACCATAAGAAGAAATAAATTTCATTCACCTCCTCCTTGACCATCTTTGAAACAAAAAGAGAAATATATCATGGATCGAATCATGCTAGCAAATCAAACTAGGAATTTCGGTTATTTATATTCAGGAACTAGAATTTCGATTAAGAGATTGGTCTACTCCCATAGCACCAATAACTATGTCTAAATACCCTAAATTACTCTATTTCCGTAGGTAATCAAGATGCTAAACATGCATAAACAATCGAAATTCAATATGCTCACAAAGCTTTATAACTCAACTTTCGGTTGGTTATAACGCTTTGCTAATCTAAATTACTTTAGCCGATTTAAATCTATCCTAATAGCAGTAGCTAGACGGTCAATCAAGCAGTAAGCATCAAAGTAAACAGAGATTAGATAACAATAAACTAGAAAACCTAGATCTAATCACCCTAAATAACGATCCATGAATCCCCTTTCGAAAACCCTTAAACCCAACGAGAGAACTACTCACACATACTCTTAGAAAGCAAAAATATATGAATAAGAGATTGCATAAAAGAGTATAAATATGAAAAGGGTTTAGAGATATTCTCTGGAATACAAAGTAGATGAGTCTTCTCCCTTAAACAGGTAGAGAATGGAGAGAAGAGAAGAAGAGAAAGGTTTAGTGATGATCGGCGACGGCTTCAACGGTGAACAGCGGTAAGAATCGGCGGAGAAGAAGCTCGGAGGCTCTCTGGTCGTTTCTCTATGGCGGCTTCTGAAGATATGGTCAAAGACACCCTAGGTTTAGGGTTTACAACTTGTATTTATAGGCCTCGGGAAGTAACAAGTCGGTTTAGGGTTCTCTCGGCAAAACTACGTAGTTCTAATAAGTGCAGGGACGAGGAGGCTTAGCCCGGTCACGAGGGGCTGTGACCGTGCTCCCCAAGAGGCTCCAGTCCGGTCACGAGGGGCTGTGACCGGTGCCAACAAGGGTTCCTCCACCGGTCGCACGCCTTGCGAACGATCTCCGACATGCTGACTTTAATCGGCTGTAACTTCTGTTTGGCTACTGGGATTGAGTTGATTCTTCCTCCATTGTAATCTTGACTCTTCAAGCTTTCCATATAGTCCAAAATCTCCAAATTTTCTTCACGGGAAGGCCTCCAACGGACATCTAACTTCTGGAGCTTCGAATCTGTCCTGAAACGGGTTTTGCTCGTATTTTGGTCCATTTTGCTTAGAAAATCCTAAAACCTTCTTGACTCCATAAATACTTGAATATCTCCTCTTTAGCCTTGAAATCACACCAAACACTTCCAAACACAAGAAAACAATAACAAATATGGGCGAAAATCCCATGTTATCAAGTTTTGATGAGGTTAGTCGATCAATATAGGGGAATGGGTATCGTCAACGGCAATAACCATAGTCACATTCTTCTGGGTTCGATTCCATAACAAATAACAATTTAATTAGCAACGTAACGTATATAAAATGCTAACATATCTTAAACGCAACAATTATATTATAGTAATAAATAAATATGCTAATGTATAAGTTAACGGAACAAATTAAATTATTAAATTAAATAAACAGGTTTAATACATAAGTTAGCTGATATTATAATATAATATGTAACACCCTGATTTCAGGAATATGGTGATGCATGAGGAGAAGATTAAAAGAATTGATTCGATCGGCCACCTATGTCACCAAAGTGCACTTGTCTTTTTGCTCAACTGTCCTGAGAGAACTCCACAGTTAAGCATGCACTTGAGCAATTTCAGGATGGGTGACCTTCCGGGAAGTGATTATCGGAACTGTGTGAGTGAGGACAAAACACAAGGAAAGATCATGTGGTGATAGTAGGTTGGTAAACAAGTCTTTAAAGCCTCCCGGACGTAGCGGATCCACCGTCGGATACGGTGGGCCCATGGGTTGAGAGAGGACGTGGGACCCATTAAAAAATGTGTGGCGGTCGGGGCGTTACATAATAAATGTTTTAACACGGTAAATATTAGTTTACCACGTAACTTGTAAACTTATCGCGATATAATATGATTTATCATGTTAATCATGTAAGAGGAAGACTAATCACTTTTATTGAACTCATATATACATAAATGAAAAAACACTGATTCACAAATTTAAATCGATAAACATCCATTTAACATATATAATATAAACTTACCGTGATAGCAAATTATTTAGCATATTAAACACATATTATATATAATGATAACACAATAATTAACCATCTAAAACTATAACTGATTTGTTACCAGAAATTTGACCGTAACTATTGTCGGAATCCATCTGAAATATTTATCTTGTCGATATCTATTTTATTATACCGCTAAACAATTTGTTACAGATGAAAAGGTATTTTCGTCTAACTTATATATCTTGATGAGAGAGAACTAATTATACAAAAAAACATGTACATATTCTTAATTTTAAGTCATCTATGTATTTAGATTAAATTGACCCTTTTTTATGAGTAAGATATGTGATGATGCTAATTTGTATTAAACAAAAAAAAATAAAAAATAAACAATTATTTAATATGCCAAAAGAAGAAATAAATCTCATTCAACTTCTTCTTGTCCAATTTTCAAAGAAAAAGAGATATAAATCTAACACATATTAATGTCTTTAACAGGATTACAATATAATACTTAATTTAGATTTTATTCATTTAGAAAGTTAATTCTGACTTTGACTCATCAAAAAATCAAGATATTAGCATTATTCATTGAATCAGAGGGAGGATTGATACTGATTTCACTAACGACAAAATTCTTAGAAAAAAAAAACTCTTGAGATCTTGACGATTCAGAAGCGTGGGTGGTCAAAGTTTCAGGTGCGTTGGTTGTTCTTTTCGAAAATTAAGAAATTGTTTTTGTTTTTCATGTTGTCCACTTGGTTTTCAATCCTCTTTTTACAGTTGCAACAAACACAAATTTAATAAACTCAATTTAATTTTAGTTTTTTTTATACATTTGATATATGTACAATAATATCGTAAAAAATATTGATTCTTTACATTTTTTTTTCAACCATATATTGATAAAAAAAAACCACTCCTTAATTGATAAATAAATTTAGAGGAAACGAATTAAAAAAACAAATCTCAAAAATCTGGAGATTCTTTTACATATGTATGTCACTTCCACAACTAACCAAATGATGACTGGTGATCAAAATAAATTCAATTTTTTATCAGTTAAGGATCTTTATATACTGATAAAAATTTGATTACTTTCACCAATATGTATAAATGATCATTTGTAGCCAAAAATAAATTTAATAGGCAAATTTTGAAAAACATCTTGAATATTTCGATAAGACAAAAAATTTGTTTGCAAAATTGTGAAAATCTTAGAATCTTATTTTTAAATTAGGTTCTTAAAAAAATTGGGAAATACTTATTCTATTGATGTTCATAAGTGTATATTATACGTATTAGTTTCTATAGGACGTATTCTGTTGATGTTCACCAATGATGATTGCTGATCCAAATAATTTTACATATTTTGAGGTTATCGAAACATATATGAAATATCGTATATATATATATATATATATATTTGAATTACTATAAAGTTATATCAAAAGTTTTTAGGAATCTCATTCGACATACTTTTCAGGCAAATTTATTACAATGAATTACTTGATAGCTCAAGAGATGTTCCATGATTTACGTATGGAGAAGATTTTTTGGCTATTAAGATTGATATGAGTAAACATATGACAAGATAGAATGGGCCTTGTTAGAGGTTTTTCTGATTCGCTTAGGCTATAATTATGTGTGGATTTCTTCGATCATGTAGAATATTAGTTAAGTTTCTTACCAGTTGTTGTTGGACGGGAAACCTAAATGACATATTGGTTTCTACGTTATTATTGGGAAATATGGAATAGTTTTAGGTCAAAAACTCAACTTCAATTTATTATCGGTTATGTTTAGTAAGAAAATATTATACCAAACAAAGGACCAGCTAAATAAAAATATTCGAAGGAGGGATGAATATTTAACTATGTCAAAGAAAGACTTTTATTGACCACATCAATTGCTTGTAAGCAAAATACTTGTAGAAAGAGGGGCTGAAATACCGATTATATCAGTTGATTTAACTCTTTCTACATATATTATGTTATGCTTTAAAGTTCTTTAAGAGCTTACAGCTAAGCTAACAAGTGTTATTTCAAACTATTGGTGGAGTAAACGAAAGTATGTGCGGCCTACATTGAGTGCCATGGAAGAAATTGTGTAAATCAAAACATGAAGGGGGTGGGTTTTCAATATTTTAAAAAATTTAGTGATGATATGTTGGTTAAACATTATTGTAGATGGATTCAGTACCCAACTTCACTAGGAGTAAGGGTGCTGAAAGTGAGATATATATTACGTGAATGTTCACACTTTGCAAGAAAAAAAAAAAAAACTCTCTGTCATTTGGATGGAAACATATTTTTTGACAAAAAAACTCGTGTAAGAAGGAGAATAATTCAGTTTAGCGATATATATATATAGAGATCACCCTTAGATACCAAATGTTAATACATTACCAGAAAATGGCAGAGAAATTTTTTTCCACCCAAAAAATATGTTTGTGGTTTTAGAAGATATTCCATTTACTTTGGGCATGGCGATAATTCAAACTTACAAACTAGATAGGCAGATTTGGCATCATAGAAAATGTGAGAGATATACGGTTAAGTCAAGCTATTGGTTAATTGAAACTATGTTTGAGGAGGTAGGTTGGAGCCTGAGCTGTAGAGCAGTAAAAGCTTACGCATGGAAAAGTAGAGCTTTTTAAAAACTCAAACACTTTCTTTGGTAACTTGCATCGGGTTCCTTCGCAGTTACTTCAGGTCTACCACGACGTGAAATAAAATATGATATCACCTGTCAAAGGTCTGGAGCATCAGAAGAAAGCATTAATCATGCCCGTTTTATGTATCCATCCTCCTTGCAAACTTGGAAGTTCAAAACAATTCCTTTAAAACTTCGATGTTTAACAAGTTTGGTGCCTACAAATTTGATTTATTTATTTATTTTGGAGAGTACCATCTCACCATAAGGAGCAACAGATCTCTCTAGTTAGTTTTATGTGGCTTTTATGGTTCTTATGGAATAATAAGAATATAAAAATCTTGCTAGAAATAGAAAATTGTCGAGCTTTTTTTTTTGGATTGCAATCTCAATACACTTCCACAATCCATTATGGAGTTTCATCTCACTGACACTTCCACAAGAATTTTTTTTTTCTATAGACACTTCTATTCCTTATTGGTTCATTTTTCTCTAATAAATAGTACAGTGTGTTCGTAAAAAAAATAGATTTCAATAACTTTCCCTAAGATTCCAGCAATTTGAACCATCATGGTCCCAGAAGATACTAAAAAAGGATGCCATAGATTTTCCAAAAATACGATAGGTTTCAGGTTTTCATTTTACTATCCTCTATTCATATCTTTGCTGCTTTCATCTATTTAATGGAATAAGTGCTATTAGTGACTCGAGTGAAAGATAAATTCAGTCGAACCGTACATAATACCACACATAAATTGTAAATATTTAATCAGTTCCGTCGAAATCTGCTATAATTTACTTGCTACTCTAGCAAACTGGTTAATAGTTCATGCAACTACTTGGTAAACATCTTACATAATATGTAACTTTCAAAAGGCATCTTCCAAAATCTGATACTCCTCTTCTCCATTTCTCAAAAGCTTGAAGAACCTTTTTTTTTTCAACATTGTATAATTTAAACGGTTTGGATATCCAAACAGGAAGAAGTTAACATAGCTCATATCGTGCGGGTAAAGGCAAGCACTATGTGCTAACATGCCCGCTTTGATATTTAAATTGTGTGGAATAAACGAAATAGTAAACAAAGAAAACAATTCCTTACCCCTCCCAAACTTCTCTCAAGGTCAATCACCAAATCAAAGTAGTCTATTGAAAATGTTGCGCTCGTCTTTGGATGATGCTCTATCATACAGTAAACATGGTCCGAATGAGTACTTCTAATTTGGAATGTAGTGGAGAGAGGCTTCTTCATATATTTCAGAGCTCCCATAATGGATCATACTACATCATCTTGATAGCAAAACCATCCCAAACCTGCAAATAAATATGTCTCCTTCCAGAGCCAACTATATGGAATGATATCTCGAAAAACCTAAATTTTCTGATAATTGAAACCCTTTTTTAGTATAATCAAGATTCGTAAGAAATAGATGGAGTAGATCTTTTGCAATTTGTAACTGAATTACAATTTCAATAGCCTAATTATACCAAATATCATATTAATACTATTATTAGAAAGAAACTTACCAATGTTTTCACCCAGGCCCAGCGCTGGACCAGTGCAAGAAATGCATTTGCACCATGTCCAGCCCAAATTCAAAATTTTATCTTTTTTTGGCCCAAATAAATTTACGAAAATTTGAATTAGTATGGTTTACTAGTTTTTTTGTAATACTTTATGGTTTTTGTTTTTGAAAAACTCATTTTTCACCCATATAAGATTTGTTAAAATGGTTTTCCTAAAAAATAGGGAATCTAGTTTTCAGAAGACTTTAACAATTTTCATAAACAATCTATACAATCAAAAACCAAAAACCAATATCTAAAATCCAAAAACCAAAATCTATAATCTAAAAATATTTAAAAACTCACAACCATTCATAGTCTTTAACTTTAACTTAAACTTACACATATAATTGCCTTTTTTTGCTTCTTCTTGTTTGTATTGTGTAACTCCAACATCAAACGGATCCTTAAAAATATTACTTTTTATTTAACGGTTTGATTTCACCACAGCATTGGTTCTAGCTAATAATTGAGACGGGCCTGTTCTCACCCATTTATTACAATTACTATGCTATTGCTTGTGAAGAAGTTTTCGTCCCTTATTTCCAGTGGAATCGAAATTGAGCCAAACAATGCGCAATATCCCACAAGCATTGTAAATATCAAATCAATGGCATCGGATTATATCAAATATTTTTTTTCGGTCGAGCCAACTGATTAATAGTCATGCAGCCACTTCAGATATATTTTGCGTGGCCTGAAACACTGCTTCTCAGTTATTCATCGCCAAGTATTGTAATTTATAGTATAATTAAATCGGGAAATTGTTTTGGCAATTTCTTGGAGAAATAAAAAACTTGTAATACCATAAAAGTTTCTAATTTTATATCCGCAGTAGTAAATAAAACTTTCTTTGGTCATTTGGGAAAAACAACATTCGATCAATGAAAGATAAAACGGTTACCATTAAAATCAATGAAATGACCACAAAAGAGAATGATCAAAAGGAAAAAACATCTTTTGAATTTTTTTTCTTTGACGACAAGTCTAGGAAAGAGACCGAAACAACGTAGACCTTGGTAAAAGTTTTCTCACAGAGTCACAGTCGAAGTGGTCGCCTAGAGGAAGACAATATAAGTCATGCATATATCAAAATCTAGACCAAAATGCATTGTCTTCTAATCATGAAAACAAAACTATAGCTTAGGCCTCAATATATTGGAAAACCCATAGTTGAACTAAACCTGTATTGAGATAATTTAAGTAAAACATAGAAAGTTTTTACTAACGGTGGAGATAAGTGAGAACAAAGTCTATAAAGTTAAAGATTTTTATGCATGCTTTGTTTTCCGCTATCATAGGCCAATTTATTTAAAGATGTTTTGAGCACCTTTGTTGCTTCTGGTTATGCAATGGCTTCATATACCTTTTTAAGAAATAGTAGATACAAAATAGAATATTTCATTGTCCATTTGCATTTTATTCATTGCAGGATTTCACTTGTTAAAGCCCATTGCTAATTGCTTTCTTCCTCTATTGCAGTTTTTTCCAAGCGGTGAGATTTCAAGGAGAATGGATTCAATCAACCAACGAGACAGAATATCAAGTTTACCAGATGTAGTTCTGGTTATGATCCTCTCTTTCTTGTCCTTCAAGGATAATATAAAGACGAGCGTTCTCTCGAAGCGCTGGAGGAACCTCTGTTATGAAACAGGGAACATTTCCTTTAAGGAATCTGAGTATGTGGACCACTCTGTCTCCAACTTTTTCTCCAAAAGGGTGTCATTTGTTTGCTATATGCTCAACTGGGTCTCTAGAGTTCCTGTACAGGTTATCGAAAGTTTTGAAATTTTTCTCGGTTATCCAGTGGGCTTCGAGGCAGAGGTCAAGTATTTGATTGAGTTTTCCATCTCCAGACAAGTTAAGAAGCTAATTCTTGATTTCTCAAGCCCTTATTGGAGAAACACACGGGACAGATTGAGATATGATGACTTTGTTATTGAATTGCCCACACTCATTTATGGTCTACAAACCCTAGAATCATTGACGATATATGCATGCTGGTTTGACCCCTCGAGATTCGCAAACTTAGGACTAAGAAAGCTCTCTATTGGTTGGTTCAGACTCGAAAAGATCGAATCTCTGCTATCAAGGTGCCCTTTGCTTGAGAGTCTGAGTATCATCTCTTGTTACCTTGATGAGATTTTTATGTTAGCTGGGCAAATTAGAGAGCTGATCATCAAGAACTGCATTTTCCCTAGCATGTCTTGTTTGTTAAACCTACCTAACATAGACATCTTCAAGTACTCAGGAAATGTTATTGTTTTCGATTTTCAGAAAGTGAATATGAGATTACTGAAAGAGGTGTACTTAGATTTTGGGAGTGACGAACCAACCTACTCAACTAAAGAAGCTGGAGATATTCTTTCTCATCTTCTTAATGATCTTCGATCTTCAAGGACTTTGACTGTCTGCTCTTACCTCCTTGAGGTATGTTTTTAACAATAAATTCTTTGCAATATGAACAAATGTTTACATATTTGTTTTCTTTCAGTATTTAAACGCAACCGAGACTGATTTTACTCTATTTTTATATTAGTTTTTAGAACACCATATTAACGTAATATGGTGAGATATAATTATGGCCTAGAGGATTATAAATATGTTGAACACGTAAATCTGATTTGTCCTTTTTGTTAAAGTAGAGTAGATATATAACCCTAAACTTATCACGTTGAATTGTTAGACAATAAAATTGACCTTACCATGTGTATGCGTGTGTTGTATTTTTCTTATGATAGGTGATTCCAGAATGTAACGATCCGGTTGATATGCTTCGTGATGTGGAAACACAACATCTGGTGCTAGAAACGCTTCTACATCCGAAGGAGATTACTGGAATTAGGCTCCTTCTCGATCACTGCCCGAACTTAGAGACACTCACTTTGAAGCTTCTTTGTCCAAGACCTTTCCCTGTAAGATTACAATATATTAATTGAATACATATGATAGTCACATTACTCTATATAAATAACTTTTTATTATTAGTTTTACTAAAGCTCATGTTAATATTTCGCAGATGCCTTCATACGGTGGCATATGTTCACAGACACTTTGGCTGGAAAACATTTCATCGAGGTGTTTGAGAAGGACTCTCAAGATCCTGGTGGTTAGGGGTTTTTGTAATAGCTCGAACGAGTTTTATTTGTTGAACTATTTGGTTCGGCCGGAGCATGGGTATGCATTGGAAAGAGTTGAACTCTACATGCCGACTTGGTTGAAAGAAACTGAAAGGCAGTGGGCACATTTTGGAGCTGCGATGTTGCAAAGCACTTCAAATCGAGTACAAGTTATTTTGCACAACGCTTGGTGCATCCGTTGATGTTTTCAAGTTTAATTTATCGACATCTAAGGTTGGAACTTTCGATATCTTGGTTTGTTTGATATATGAATAAGAGCCTCGGAATAACGAGGACTTGGATTTGGTTTTCTCAGCAACCCAAAAACAATAATAAATATTTGAGTAATCATTGTGATATCATATACTGTTTTAAGTTAATTAAGACTCTTTTCAGAATAATATTTCTTGTTTTTTCTTTTCTTTTTTTTATATGATTTCAGTTTAGTAAGGTTTTTTTTTTGTTTCTTTGGTACAAGAATTAAGTTGAATGAACATATACTTAATTTCACTTCAATCTATCTAATTAGTTTCTATTAAATGCATGAACACGTGCATAAACCATAAACTGTAAGTTTGCGCAAAAACATATGTTTATTTGGAACATCAATGTTTAATATATATTCTTAAGTGTATATAGTGCAGTCCACGATTTTTTTCTAAATATATTATGCTTCTCGTTATAAGGAAAGTAGAGGGCTACATGCTTGAGTTTTCAATTCATACGTAATCTTGCTGGAATAACTACTTAATTTTTTTTTTTTTTTTTTTTCTTTTGTCAACTGGAGTTCTATATTAAATTTTCAAAATGCCAATTACACAAATATCCATAAAAAACTAAGATGCTTCAAACGAGAAAGCCGACGAATCTATAGAATCTTTGGAGATAAACAACAAACCCAACTCAAGAAAGACAACAAGAAAGGCAAACGACAAAAGGAACCTAAGCACTACACCTAAAAATTTGAACAAGAACACTCCCACATAGCATTCCAAAGAGTAAGGAGACGCCAAAGCTGCCCCGAAAGACAAAAGTCTAAAGAAGATTCTCTAAGGATGTTTGAACAAAAATATAAGTGAATTTTGGTGATATAGTTAGCCAAATTAATTTTTTTAATCTCTCCTCGTGTACCACCATATATTTTGAAATCGGGGTCTTACAAACTCAAAGAAGACCAACAGTTCTAACATGTGGACACTAGCAAACCAGCATTAACCATCTACATACATAAAACTGGATGTCTCATCGCAAGAGAATAATTGAAGATCGAAACAACTCCATTACCCTTGAACTCAATTGAGATCCCAAAAGATCTTCAGACAAGAGGAAGTCAATACCTTTGTAGCAGATCGAATACAATCTGAATGACCAACCTTATGAACGAAACCTAAACTAAAGAAACACACCGAGAAATCGAGAGGATCCAACATAGAAGAAGAACTAGGAACCAAGCTCTTAATCCAAAATAGAGAAAGAGTATGGTTTGTACAACCCAATCATACATGATACCGTCAAAATAGAATCCCATAAACAAAAACTAACTAAAACGCTACACTTCCGAGGATTGAATCCCATAAACAAAAACAAAGACTAAGGCTTATACCAAGCAAAACCAAATGAGTATCAAACATTATCAGCATAATACTCAACAAGAGAAGCATGGCACCCCTGAAGAACTCGCACAAGCCAGGAAGTCCACCAGATTAAATAGTAAAAATTGCCTCCTCAAAAAGATAGAGCCAAATCCACCACCGCTGATTCTTGCAAACTCGCGGCTGCTAACCTACCGAAAACCACCATGAATCACCAATAAACCAAAAGCCACCACCTCATATAACCAATTGAATCCAAACAAACTCGCCAAAGATGAATCAAAGAGTCGATAACCAAACGAACAAGCCACCATCAGCAATTACCAAGCAAAACTACTGATCCACACAAAATCCCAACGAACCCGCCGAGGACATGAGCAAAGCATAGGATGTAGAGTAGGAATTCAATTTGGCTGGTCATTAAAATATTTGGATTCCATAGAATTAGGTGACTTGAATTATGTAATACGTCTCCATTGTCTTTTTCACTTTATTTATTAAGGTCTCTTCTTAAAGCATTACCTCAATATGTAATCCTCGAAGACGTCCCTCTGTCACCATCTCGAGATATGATGGTAGGAGAGTTTTTATTAACTTAACTACCAAACCAAAGTCAACGAAACTCTACGTAAGCTAGCACAAGTTTCTTCCGGAGTTGAACATTCGTACAACTAGTACATCTAGTTCTATGGAATTAAGGAGTTGGGAATTTATAGATTTAAGTGAGCAAGTTTCTCCGGAGTTGAATTTATTCAACAACTTTAATTCAAGAGAGGAATGGTAACAAACTCAAATTGTTCACGGTGTGGAAAGCTAGAGACAATATCTCACTTCTTCTTTCACTATCGTTTTGCAAGTTAAATCTGGCAATTAGCTCGTTCAAAAATGAGATTAAGATTGATTTGATTCCCAGCTTAAAAAAGGTTTATGCATTTCGTAACTTTTTTTTAGCTAATAAACTTTCTTATAGTCAAAATGAGTTATGATATTAATTACATTGTAATCCATTCAAATTTTACCATCAATATTATGAAAAAATAATATGAGTATTTAGTATGATAAATACCTCAACCCAAATTAACTGGGTTTCGATTCTGATTCGGTTCTTTTATAGCGACAAACCAATTTTTAATTATAATATGAAAGATTGAATGATAAGGTAATCAAGTTGTGGTGGTATGGTAATTTATGTTTGAGATACTGAGTTTTATCGTGGAAAAGGCTATTTCATACCTCAAATAAAACATATGTTCGATTAATAAATTAAGTATACCATCAAGTTAATTTATACCTCAACAAAATATATATAAAAATTTACTACTCAAACTTATGAATTCGTGCATGAAACTAATAATTTTTAATGACGTGGATGCCTTTTTTTAAGAGCTCAAAATTTTTGATGCCATATTATATACATTACCAACATTGTAGAATTAGGGATTCTATTAATACTGCTAAATTAGCAAAGGATTGATAAATAATCGCTTACAAACTTACCAAATTATTGGTCTATAATGTTGGTATGTCAACTTTCTATGAGTAACAATTTGGTGTTCACAACATGGTATACTGTTTGATTTCAATTCAGATGTTTTATAGTCATAAATCATAATCAACTTTTTAAATAATATTAAAAAAATCAAATGAGTAAAAAGGTTAACTACATGGTCATTTATTCAATTTTTGCCACTAATATTTTGTTTGGTAAAAGTATTTAGTATATCATGAGAAACTTATAACTCTCATTTACCTCCTCTTTTAACCCAATCACAAGGTTTTCAAACACAAAAATATATATTAATCAACTTTCTTAGTACATAAAGAGAAAAATGATTCATGAGGTTGATTACATAGTAAACCACTTAACTAAAACTATTGTTTTTGATAAATATATACTTTATTTTTTGTCTAAAAATATAGTGAATGAGTCAAGTAGGACGTGAATAAGAGTTAGGATTTTATTATATATGTTTTTTTTTGTATGAATTTCCATATTGTATATGTTTTTTTCCTTCTGATCAGAGCACACATTAAATGAATTACAATGTAATATTAACCCCATGACTCATCTAACTATTTATATATTATAAGATACTAGATGAGTTCCCACGCTACGCGTGGGTTTGTTTTGAAAATTATTATGATAAAAATATGTTAATTGTTTTTGTTGTTAATTTGTGTTTATTTTTTTGTTTGTTATTGTATACTTAATAAAATTAGACTCATCTTATGTACTTACAATTTTTATTGTTAGATTCGTTATTGACTCTAAATATCAAATTATACATTTTCATGTATAATCTGATTATTTTTATATCTAAGATTCTAGTATTTGTTCATTATCATGAATACACACAACAAGAATATAAGATATTTTGATCTCAAGAGTTTTCGTATGAAAAGAAGAAAAAGAAAGCAAAAATTAAAGAGTTATTTAAGTAACACTTTTAGATTTTATGCTATTGCATATAGCCATATAAGAGAAATGGATTTGTCTTGAATTTCGTGGTATGTCTAACGTCTCAAAAGCCTATTACTTGTAAAATTTTGCATGTCAATGTTACGAAATTACCATGAGATACAAAAATGAAAAAAGAGAATATCATATGATAAGATATGAACCATAACGTAATAATAATAAAATATTCAAGATAAAATTATTAAACTAATAAGATATTAGGTAGCAAACAACTAAACTACAACACACAAATAATTATTTAATCATCATCGAGTGATGAAAGTAAAATGAAAGTAGTAATTGATTTATTCAAAATCATTTTATACTTTTATTTTTATTTTGAAGAAATCATTTAAGAAATGGATTATTATTGGAGGATTTAACACAATATGAGACTTTTGATTTTCTTTCAATTAATTTTGCTGATTTTTAATTTAAATAATATTGAATGACACATGTCACTTTCTTGTGTGATGATGTGTCACTCATATGGAGAGAGTTGGCCAACTTTTATATATATGATTTTTGTGTGACTTATAAAAAAAATCAACACCTTTGGAAAAAGATCTTGTCCCTACTAACCGTGTGAAGGAAAAAAAGTAAGAGATGATACAAGAACTAAGTCTGGTAGACTAGATATTCTATCATGTTGATTACTTGAATCCCATCTACCAAAACGCATCTCTCACAGTTTGAATATAAATTTGACAAAGAAACATGATAATCAGCTATGGCTTTCCACTATCGAAAGACTGCAATGGATTAAAAGAAATCAACATTTCAATCATATTTTTGCGTTTATATTGTTCTTGTTTAAATCACATTTAATTTACCAGCATTATAGAGCTTTTTGAGAAATTTAAAATGGATATCATTTCATATTCCATTTTCATTTTATCTATCGTACGGTTTTGAATGTCAAAACCTATAGCTAACTGTCTTGTTTATTTGTCAAAGTTATTTGAGTTCACAGATAGAGAATGGATTCAAGCAATCAGCATTACAAAATATAGAGTCTATCAGATACCCTACTTGTCCTGGTCCTCTCATCTTTGGCTTTTACGAAAAATGTAAATATATGTGTTTTCATAAGGCGTTGGAAAATCTTTATTGTGAAACTCGAAACATTTCTTTTAAGGAATCTAAGTATGTAGATCGCTCTATCTCCAACAAAAATTCCAGAAGGGTTTGTTTATTCGCTATATGTGTTATTGGGTCTCTGAATTTCTTGGTCAAATTATGGAAAGTTCTTTTTTTTTTTTTTCTCTCCAATCTAGCAAGGTTTCTGGCAAAGATTGATTCCTTGGTCGAGTTCGCCGTATTTTGAGAAGTGGAGAAGTTAGCTCTTGATTTCTAACACCCTACTTGGATATATACATGGGATATATAGAAAAGTGATATTGTTGTTGAGCTGTTCGTATCTGGTTTATCGACTAGCGACTCTTGAGTATTGTAAACAATGTACATGAATTAATTCCACAAGCTTAAATTTTCAATAATTTTCGATAAACACAATACATAAAATTTAAAAACAATCTCTCTCGTGAATGCATCACATGTGAATATCCAAATATAATGTGGGAAATCAAGAACTAACTTCTTCACTTCTCCAGATACGGCGACTCAATCAATGATTCAATATTTGCCATTAACTCTGCTATATTAGAAAAATACTAGAACTTTCCATGATTTGACCAATAAATTGAAACACCCATTAACACATATAGCAAACAAACAAAACTCTTTTGGATTTCTTTTTTGGAGACAGAGCAATCGACATACTCAGGTTCCTTAAGAGCAATGTTCCTGGCTTCACAACAATGATTTTTCGAACGTCCTATAAGAACGCATATCTTTACACAATTTTTAGAGACCAAAGAAAAGAGGACCAAAACGAGAAGAGCATCTGATAGACTTTATATCCTGTATTGTTGATTGCTCGAATCCATTATCTATGAATTCAAATAATGTTGAAAAATAAACAAGACAATTAGCTATGAGTTTCAACAATCAATACCATATAATAGATAAAATGAAAATGGAATATAAAATATTATTTTTTCTCATCTAAAACTTCTAAAAGTTTCTATGATGCTAACAAATAAAATGGAATTCAAACAACAAAACTATTAAAATCTTTCAAAAATTATAAATGAAAAGAAAGATGATTTTATTTTTGATTTGCCTTTAACCATTGCAAGATTTCAATTGTCGAAGGCCATAGCTGATTTTCATGTTTCTCTATCAAAATGATTTTCAAATGGTGAGGATGCGTTTTGGGAGAATCGACTCAAGTAATCAACAAGTTAAAATACAGAGTTTACCGGACGTAGTTATGGTTCTGATCATCTATCGGCTGTCCTTTAGGGATAGTGGAAATACAAGCTTTTTCCAGAGGTGCTCTACAATGGTTTATGCGTTGGACGAATGAGTCACACAAAAGTTTCTGATGATTTATAAAGAGTTAGATGAGTCATGGGATTATAAAGAGTTCATTTAATTTGTATAAGGAAGGAAAAAGATGAAACTTAAATTAAGTCATTACGATGTAAATAACATATTAACTCTTCTTGCTCATCATGTATTAAAAACGTTACTATGCCCCCGTTAGAAAGTGGTGGGCATATCGGTTTAATTTTGGGTTCGGTTTAGTTCGGTTTATTCGGGTTTCCTAAAACTCTAACTAAACTCAACCGAAATTAGTTTGGTTTGGTTTGTGTTTAGGTCAGTTTATGTTGGGTTCGGTTTGGTTCAGTTTGAATTCGGTTCGGTTTGGTTTTAGTTTGGTTCAAAAAATCAATTAATGTAACAAAATAAAAAAAATGTTGATAATACTAAGAAGAAGTGGAGACCAAAGAAGATTGGAGTTGATCCACGCAGAATAGAAGCAAAGAGAAAGGAGGAAGAACAGTTTCAAGAGAGATTCAGATCACAAGTAAGGCATCTATGGAAAGCCCACGTTGTCCTGAATCCACAGCAGCTGACCGAGTTTGAATCGAATTTATATTCGAGTAGTTATGCACGTTTCTTCCAGGACAAACAACTACAAAAAACAGTTTTGTATTGGCTTCTTCTAGGCAACGTTTGGAGGTCTGAAACCATGCTGATCGGGACGAAATTTGGTGGAGAGATTCATAATACCACTGGCTACATATTCAACAGTAGAATTACATATCTATCAGTTAGTTATTGAATGATACATATCTTTCCGAGACAGTTCGATTTAGGGTATATTTTAACAAGGTTGTATTGTTTGTCGGGTAAATGATCTCGGTTTGAGCTGAAACCATGGAGGGGGCTTCATGAGTCATCGGCTTTGGTTTTTGTTGATGGAGAACTAAGATAAAGCTCAAGAGCATGTGGGTAGAGATGTTGTAGTAAAGTTGAAGTTAGTTGTTATCATCAAAAGGCAAAGGTGAGGGTGGTATTTGCGAAGGATAGTATTATTTTCTTTTGTTATGCTTCTTGACACATGATATGTAGGCTTAGATCTGATTGCGTATGATAAGATTATAAGATGGTATGATTTGACGATTATTGATTGATATGTATGATGATATTGTTTGACTATGAAATGTTATGTATGAGAATGTTAAGTATAAAGATATATGTATGATGTATATATGTATAACGGGGAGAATCAAGCTATGGGTCGTGGTCTCCCTAGTAATGATGGACAGTGATGGACCGACGGGTTAACAGCAGGTCAAGAATGGCTGAGGAGCCCGGAATAGGAGAGTCTGAACCACGAGGGCCAGCCTCCACTCAGGAAGTTCTAGTCATCACGAGGATGACTAGACCTAATGATGTATGTATGGTTATGTGGTTAAGATGAATGTCATGAATGTTGTTGTGTATAGTAAGTAAAGTATGTTATGTGATTGCTAGTGTTTAAGTTTATATGTTATGATGATGGTTGTATAGCTTAAGAAAACGTTCAATGTTTCAGTGGGCAGAGTTGATTCCCCTCACTGAGTATTTTTTACTCACCTCGTTTTACTCTTTTTCCTCAGGTGAATAAGTTTCATGAGTTGTTGTGCAATTTTTTGTTTGTGGGTAAAGTTTAAAGAAAATGTTTTGGCAAAATCGGATGAAAAACATTATGTCTTGGCCTATATGGCGGGACGGGTGATATATTTTGGTATCAGAGCCGGTTAAGGCCACTCCGGTTCCGACGAGGAGGGTCAGATTTTTGAAATAATTTTATGAAAAGTTTTAAAGTAAAAACAAAAAAAGTTTGAATGATTGATTATGTGTTTTGCTTGAATTTGATGATTGATTTGATTAAATTAAACTGTTTGTTTGATTGAGTGAATTTTTATGCATGCTGGATTTCTGTTTGGGAAGACTTAATTGTATTCCCGTTTTCTAGGGCTGTAACTAGGATCCTCAAGTTAGTATGTGGTTAAGAAGTGTCAAGTAAGGATCATTTTATCAAGATAGCCAAGGACGAGCAGATAATAAGGTAACCGAGGAAGAAAAAGGGAGAAAGTATTAAAACGTAATAATTTTAAACTGATCAAGGACACGAGAAAGAGCTCGTAAATCCGATAGAGAAAGGAAGGAACCCATGACATTGAGCTGATTATGAATAAGGGATTTGAGGGACACATAAAGGTATAAGGGTTATCATCATATGTGGATTTTGTGCTGGAGAAAAAAGTCTATTTGTGCGACATACACGTGAGCAATAATACAAGTAACTATGGAAGAGTGACGGGGTCACCTAGAAAAACTAAAGAATATCATATAAGCTTTCTGAAAGCTTGAGAATATCCTATAAGCTTTGGAAAAGTGTGGAAAAAATATTTCTCATGGATGTTACACCCACCATGATAATCAAATCCGTTAAGGTGGATTAACATAATGGTAACCGACCCAACGCATAGGATCTGTTTTGGTTGGTCATCTCAAGTCGAAAGGAACCTTATATAATAACATAAAGAGCAAGACAAATCTCTTAAACTCTTAGTACATGAACATTGGTATGGAAACCACTCTTGAGAGAAGAGACTCAAACGCAATGGAGGTATGATGGAAAAAAAAAATAGAGAAGAGAAGTTGTTAGAATTTCTATTAACAAGGTCAAGTAGGATGGTATCTAGCCTCGCAACGCATGTGAGCCCGCATGAACATGTTGATTAATATGTTAACCTTTATTGTGTAAGTTGTTGGTTGTGATTCTTCTGTTTGAGCATGAAAGTATGATTATTGCAAATACCATGTCAGAATTCGAATCACGGTGGCCAATACCACTGGAACTCAGGTGGCAGAGACTTTTCTCTCCTTTTCCACATGGCAAATCTGAAGATTTTAAAAAATAATAACATGTGTGATTTGAGACGCTCAAACTCTTTATATATTTTATTAAATAATTAATAGAATTATTAAAGTTGAACAAGATTTATGGTAAAAACTTTCTCACACGCCATCATAGCTAAAGCATACGAGCCAAGTAAGAATAACTAAACTGGCCAACACAAAAAATTTGCATCCAATGAAATACAATGTATAAGCCCCGTCCCAATAAATATTGGAGCCTTATAGCAAAAAAAAAAATTGGGCTCATAATTAAAATAATACTAAAACTTTTTTGTGGTTTGTTTAGTAATCATATATATGAAAGTTGGCCAACTCTCTCCATATAAGTGCCACATTATCACACTTGAAAATGATATGTGTCATTTTACATTATTTAAATAAAAAATTAGCCAGATTAAATGAGAAATTTTTTAAAAGTTCTTTATTGCATTAAATCCTCCATCAATTTTACTCTTAAGTGATTTATTCAAAATTTTAAAAAAAAATTATGTTAAAAAAAAGCACTACTTTCATTATACTCTTTTTATTTTACTTAAAACTCTTATCAATGGTCACCACTCGATATTGACCGAAACTTGATTCTTATTGTAATATAGTTGTTTTCTACCTAACCTCTTATTAGTTTAGTAATTTTACCTTGAGTCTGTCTCATTATTACGTTTTGTTGTTCATATATGACTTATCATATGGCTTTCTCTCTTTTTCTAATGGTAAGTTGGTAATATTGACATGTAAATTTTTTCAAGTGATGGCCCTTTGAGAAGTTAGACATACCAAAGAATTCAAGACACGGATATATCTCTTATATGGCTATATGCAATGGTAGAAAATCCAAAAGTGTTGACTTAAATGAAAACTCTTGAAATCTTCTTCAATTTATGTCTATCTAGTATTTAACAATGAATCTATCACGATGTGGTTGGAGTACTAGATCAGAAGATTACAAGAACAAGAAATTGTATTTATAATCAAGTTAGACGAGTTTTAAACCACACTTATAACATAATTACATATAATTGTATAAAAATATCCTATATTTTGTTTGTATGAATTCACGATGGTGAAAATATATTAGGATCTTAGAAATAGAAATAATCATATTTATACATATCAAAATGTATAAATTGATATTTAGAGTAAAAAATAAATCTAATCATGAAAATTGTAGCTATATTAGATGGATTTAGTTTTATTAACTAGACAATAACAAATTAAAAAACAAACGTAAATTAGCAACAAGAAAAATCAACATAATGTTTTCATAATAATTTTCAAAAGAAACCCACGAGTAGCGTAGATATTCATCTAGTATTTTCAATGGTTGATTTAATACTGGAAAAGTTAATAGTGTTTTTTTATCAATTTTAATGGATCCTTTTTTATATCATAAAGTCTGTACAAAATAAATAGACCTATGATCCACGGACTTCTACTCCACCCATTTTAGGGGAAAATGTCATTTAAATGATCAGTTGTTCATTTTCGTTGATTTAAAGCATGAATTTTGTAGCCGGTGATTAAAATGCTCAATTTTATGTTGGAATTTAATCACGAATTCTCGTTAATAAAGCCAATTGAAGCACAAAATCGGAATCGAAAAAAGAAAATTGATATCAAAATTAGAATTTCAAAATTAAAAATTATCTCGATCTTTTCTATAATCCTCTCGATTTCTTCTCAAATTCCGATTTAACCTTAGGTTCTCAAGATTTCTATTTTCGATTTTGATTTTGTGCCTCAATTGACTTTTGTCAACGAAAATTCGTGATTAAATTGAAAGTCAACATATAATTAAGCACTTGAATCACCATGGGCCGAATTTATGATGATTTAAATGATATTTTTCAATTTATACTGAACCTATTACTATAACGAATTTAATGCTACTATATCACTGGCTCACTGAACACTCAAGCGCCTTTTTTTTTGTTTGGTCGAAGCTGATAGCATTTCAAATCTACGAAAAAATTGATTCACTTCGTCAAATTTAGAATAAAATGATAGGTCAAACAGAAGAAAAGAAAGAGAGAAGAAATTTCGAGAAGGCTGAACCACCAACAGATTTGGGATAGTGGTAAGAAATCAAAACTTTGAAAGCAGTTCAATATGTAAAGAAATAAATATATTTTAAAGTACTGTACAATGCCTAGTTACGTAGGTATAACAACATTAAACAAATGAGGATCCATCAAAGGTTCAGTAATCTCAGATTATCTCAATAGTTTTTGTAATTATCATCAAAACTAAATATGTTATCTACTATATAATTTACGTTCTATATATCTATTTATTTTTAATAGATTTACTACTTCATTAAATATCTCAGCATAAGAGGGAAATAGTATGGAACATGTTTTATTAAAAATGTAGCATTTCTTAAATAGTAAAGACTTTGCTGAAATGAAATAAAATATTATTTCATAGTAATAAATAATATTTAACGTTACAAATTACAAATTGAACCAATAAGGATCCATCAAAGGTTCAGTAATCTCAGATTATCTCAATAGTTTTTGTAATTATCATCAAAACTAAATATGTTATCTATATATAATGTTACAAATTGAACCAATAAGGATCCATCAAAGGTTCAGTAATCTCAGATGATCTCAATAGTTTTTGTAATTATCATCAAAACTAAATATGTTATCTATTTAACGTTACAAATTACAAATTGAACCAATAAGGATCCATCAAAGGTTCAGTAATCTCAGATTATCTCAATAGTTTTTGTAATTATCATCAAAACTAAATATGTTATCTACTATATAATTTACGTTCTATATATCTGTTTATTTTTAATAGATTTATTACTTCATTAAATATCTCAGCATAAGAGGGAAATAGTATGGAACATGTTTTATTAAAAATGTAGCATTTCTTAAATAGTAAAGACTTTGCTGAAATGAAATAAAATATTATTTCATAGTAATAAATAATATTTAACGTTACAAATTACAAATTGAACCAATAAGCAGAATCAAGAACATCAGCCCACAGGAACAAGTCCGTGGGTTTTAAACTTTCAAGCATGGACTTTTCTATTAGAATGTCATATCTCTACACTATAAATACCATATATGTATTGATTCTCATTTCTTACACATAACAAAACTATATAAAAAATATTATATTGATTATTTTCCTGAAGGTTTTCTAGCTACTGAGTAGAAAGGATCAACTGAAAGGGGGCATTGGGTGAGACCTGAGGTTAGGAAAAATTATTTTATAAATTTTGCAAACGTTCCCATGATCAAATAATTATTATAACTAAGGTGATAAATAAAGAAATTAATCTAATCTTAGTATAGCTTTAACAGAAAATCAAATTGTTACGGCTATTTTATTTTATTTTTTTCGTCGCGGCTATTTTAATATTATGACCGGATTGTTTAGCATATTTTTCTAGAACCAGATGAATTTGCTGGTTTTACTTTTGTAATTTTTTTTCCCTGATTTAGACAACCGATCATGATGTGTTATTTGAAAACTGTGATTGATATATAAAGAATACAATCAAATATATTTGATTTTATGATAAGAATAGTAAAATTCCAATACATTATTTTATTTTTAATATAAATTAAACGAAACAATTTAGGTGTACCCTCTTCTTGGAGCAAAGGGATTTGTGACAACAATGGTTGTGTTCCAACTCACAAGAAACACATTGTTAAACCCTCACTGCAGGTTAGTCTTGTCTTCATCTAATTCATTATTTTCTGGTAAATATATATTTACTTTTCTTAATATATTGTTTAGTAAAACGCATGTCATGAAAGATGCTTAATTACATTGTCAAAAATGAAAAATGGATAACCATTTTCCTTAATTGACTGAGGTACGTACTTGTTATAGGTGGACAACCACAATAAGTTTTAATCGTGTTCGAACAAACATATAATTAATTTATGAATAAAGTAACTATTTTAATATTTATAAATTGTACTAATGCTTTTTTTTTTATAAACCATTTGACAGAATAAATAAAGAGCATAGAAAAATGGGAATTCTAGAAAATGAAGACGAAGGAGAAAAATATGCACAACACAATTTTCGCAAGTATCTAAGGACCCGTCAACCTCAAGTTATGCCTTCACTCAACCGTTTTTTTTTCTCTCAAGAGGACAACTAAATCTTATTTCTTTATCATGAATTAATGTTTCAGATCCTCGTATATTATATATTTCTAAATAAAAACTTGAAACATGTGTCCCGAGTCCAAAAAACACTCAAGTCGCTTTAGAAAATCAAATAAGTGAACTATGGTTCATATGTTGTTGCTACTCAAGTTGGATAGTAGCAAATCCCAAACTGGTCCAGGCACGGTTCATGTCATGATATAAGAACTAGGCCTGTGACTTTAGACCGAACGGTTCAGTTCGGTTTGGGTAATCAGTTTTCGGGTAATTTGGTTAAGAGGTAAGTCTACCAAATATAAGCAAGCAAAAAGTCGATTAGCATGGTTTCGTTAATTCGGTTTGGTTATCCGTACAAAAACTCGTTTCGGTTAGGTTTAGATAGCGGTTTTTATTAGAACACTCATAACAAAACCAAGAATATGAGTTCATGACATTGGTAAAGCCCAACACAAGCCCATATAATTAGGTCTAAGTAGGTTCACATATATAGTCTCTTGTAATGAATATCAATGTATTAATCAAATTAAGAATCATTTGATCTTGGTGACAATCTTAAAAGCTTTCTCTTTCTTTACTTTCTTTGCACAATAAAGCTCTTCATGAGTTATTTAAGTCCTTAGTTTATTTATATCTTAATAAGCTCATTTGAGCACAAATCTTTTTGTTTTTAGATTGTTTACAATTTTGAGGAAATTTTTATATAATTTTGGGTTAATTCGGTTTACGTTTAAAATCTTTAAATTTGAGCAATTTAAACATTTTTCAACGTGTAGCAATATTTTCCTTTAAATTGCATATAATTTTTTTTGAATTTTCTAACCTTCGTAAACAATTATTAGTTTATAACAAAAATACAAATAAGTAAAAGACTAAAAGTTTTTTAAAATAAAAAGGTTGGATCACTAAAGTGCTCTATTTTATAAATTGTTTCAAACGTGCTCTGTTTTCTTTACCACTATAGCTTTTGTATATAAACTCTTTTCTTTATCAATAAATTTAAAATTCAGTCATCCAAAATGCCGTTGAATAGTATTTTTATTTAAAACTTTATTGTAAGTACCTAGTAAAAAAATTAGATGTATACTGTATTCTGTATCAATATAATACGTCAAGAAAACAAGGATTTGTACCTAGAAATTTCAAGATATTTTATTATACTATCGGTTTCGAAACAATTGAGAATAATGTCTTGTTAAAATATGTACAAGAAGAAAACATGAGCCCTTCTCACTTGGAAACATAATGTTACTTCTATCACAAGGGAAGTAAGAAAACCTAACTTGGGCTACAAGGTCTGTACAAAGTCTCCAGACCTTATCCAGAACTGTGAGCGAGCGAGTGAGAAAAGAAGTGTTCAAGCTCTTAGAACAGTTTCACAAGCACCATACTTGGAGCTGAAAGTGCCTCCACCATGTCGCTCAGCGTACTCAATCATTGTCGCTCTCGCACAATCATTCCACTTTTTAGTTATTTCTTTCACAGACCCTGGTTCTGAAAGTTCCCTCATGGACAAACTGAACCATGATCTGGTTCTCGCCGATAGATCCTCATACTTGTGTACACTGAAACACGGGGATATAAATCCTTAAGATCTTGTATGTTTTGTCCAACCGTTGTTAATTGATTTCTAAGAGAGCTTCATACCTGGTGTCAAAGGGAAAATCCTCGAGAAGTATCGGGGAACTATATGGATAATCCAATGGAACTAGTAAGGGTAAAGGTTGAATCTGTGAGTGCATGAAACATTAGAGACATCAAAAAACTGAGCAAAGGGAGAAAAAGAAGATTGGAAACAAATAAAAGAAGAAGTTTGGAGAGACTTACGATTTTTCCTGACTTGTAATGATCTTTGAAGGTAGCACTGAGAGCCACACGAGCATAAGTGATGATGATGATTCTCTGGGGTTTCTCTATATTTTAATGTTTATATAAACTTGTGAAATAGAAAGGTTTTAACTTAAACCAATTGATAAGAAAATGTCTTATTTTTGTGTTTCTTTACGAGTTAGTTCTGTTTTCTGGTTATGAGCTCACATGTTTGAGATTATCTTTCTAACACAGAAGCTTATGATGCACTTGATCCAACTGGAAACATTACTATAAAATGGGATATTATAAGCTGGACTCCTGATGGTTATTTCGTAAGAAATTTTAAAACTTTACTTACCAAAATCACAATGTTATATAATAATTCTTGTTTCAAATGTTTCTTTAGTGATTACTATTAACCAATTATTGGCTTCAGGCTGTTGTAACAATCTTTAATTTCCAACAATACCGTCATATTGGGGCGCGCGCCCGGGTGGGAACTAGGATGGAGTTGGTTGAAGAAGGAAGTGATATGGAGTATGGTTGGTGGGCAAGCAACCGAACAAGGAGATTGTTCTAAGTTTAAGGGTAACATTCCTCATTGCTGCAAGAAAACCCCGGCCATCGTTGATTTGTTACCGGGGACTCCTTATAACCAACAGATATCCAACTGTTGTAGAGGCGGTGTGATTAGCGCGTGGGCACAAGACCCTGCAACCGCGATTTCTTCGTTTCAGATTAGTGTTGGTCAATCTGGAACAACTAATACTACGGTTAGAGCACCTAGGAACATCACTTTGAAGGCACCAGGACCTGGTTACACTTGCGGGCCTGCAAAACTCGTTAAGCCTAGTAAATTCATATCTGCGGATAAACGAAGAAAGACTCAGGCCTTGCGTAAGTTTAGCTTTTGTGTTAGCATCTATAACGTTTACTTATAAGTTGTATTTTCTTGTTTGTAATTCCACCTCTCTTGTTGTTTTGCTGTGGCAGTGACATGGAACATTACTTGCACATATTCGCAGTTTCTAGCACGGAAAACTCCGACTTGTTGTGTCTCACTCTCATCCTTCTACAATGAAACTATAATACCATGCCCAACTTGTTCTTGTGGATGTCATAATAGTTCTCAAGCTGGTACATGTGTTGAGTAAGTTCATATTCTCTAAGAAACTCCATCTTGGTTTTGTTTTTGTATCTCTTTTCTGATTCATTTCTTGTGACAGCCCAAAAATAGCTTCGGTAGTACCACCTTCGGGGAAGAACAACCTCGAACCGCTCTTGCAATGTACGCAACATATGTGTACCATCCGAGTACATTGGCATGTAAAAACTAACTACAAAGAGTACTGGCGAGTAAAGGTCGCAATTACAAACTTTAACTACAATATGAACTACTCCCAGTGGAACTTAGTCGTTCAGCATCCCAACTTCGACAATCTCACTCAGCTTTTCAGCTTTAACTACAAACCACTTAATCCTTACGCAAACATAAGTAAGTCCTTAGCTGCTTCTTTCTCGTTTCTCATTCGCATTTCTTTCTCATGTTCGTAGGAAATGTTTAGTAACATGAGAAAGAAATGCGAATGAGAACTAATTTCATGTTTTGGATCATATTGAAGCGTAGTTAGATTGTGACATCGATGCTTTTTTTGGTAACTAATTTCATGTTTTGGATCATATATTGAAGATGACACGGCCATGCTCTGGGGAATCAAGTTCTACAATGATTTTTTGAGCCAAGCTAGTCCAGTAGGCAATGTACAATCAGAGCTTCTCTTCCAAAAGAACCCGTCGGAGTTCACATTCGAGAAAGAATGGGCGTTTCCGAGGCGCATTTACTTCAACGGTGATAACTGCATTATGCCACCTCCAGACTCTTATCCATGGCTTCCAAACGCTAGTCCAAACCTTGCAACCTCGCCATTCGTCATACTTCTCATCACTTTTTTTTCTGTTTTGATTCTTATGTAAAGGGGTCACATCTACAAATCACTATTGATCCAGTTTGGTGATGTTTACATTACAAGTGAGTGTGTTATTAGGAAATAATTGTATGCGAAACATCATTCTTTGTATCTAAAATATGTAGATAAGTATTGTAGATATATTTTCCTTATTTTGTTTCTCCTCATTTAATATCCCCTATACGTTATTTTCCTTAATACGTTATGGAACTTGTATGTATTGTGACTCTAGTTATCTTCTTGAAGGTTACAACATTGTCACAACAAAAAGAATGCTCTATTATCCGTTGGCGAATCTCTACACTGACTGACAAATCAAATGTTATTTTCGCGCACTAAGAGATGAGTTCTAGAAAAATGGATTCGAGTAATCAACTAAACAAAATATCGATTTCTACCGGATGTATTTCTGGTTTTGGTCTTCTCTGACTTGTCCTTTAAGAAAAGTGTAAAGACGAGTGTTTTCATGAAGCGCTCGAGGAATATCTGTTATGAAACCACTAACATTGTTTTTAAGAAAATTCTAGTTTAGTTGTTCCTTATGACTTTGAATGGTTGTGGCCTGTGGGTTTTAAAGTGGTTTTTGGTTTTAGTTTTTCTAAATTCAATTTTTATAGTTATTCGAGATGTTGACAAAAATGGTTTTCCTAGAAAGTAAAAAATCCAGACTTTGATAGTTTTTGCAAATTTCTAAAGAGAATTAAAAATCCCATTTTTTATACTTTTAAGAAATTATTTCAGTGAGATTTTTTTTATTCTTTTTTTTCAAATACACATAAAACAAAAACTAAAAATAAAAATAAGTCATGAGGTTAACTACATTATAGTCCATTCTATCTAGTCCATTATTATGTCAAAAATATCATTTCTTTTGGAGTCTAAAAATATCTCTAGTATGATCAAGAAAAATGTGAATAATTCACATGGCATCTAATGTAGGGGATAGATTGACAAAGTGGCATTCAATATATAAGTCATTATTTTGTTAGGTCGGATATAGAATTTTGAATAATGTTCGAATAGGAAAATAACCTTTTTTAGTATAATTAAAAGATTATAGGTTTTGGCCTTACATCCTAATAATGTTTATATGATGTTTTTTCTAGTAACATCATACAAACTTACAAAATTATTGGTTTGTAATGACCAACTAATGGACTAAATTGCCTGGATTTTACTCTTTAGAGATTATAAGAAAGTTGATTGTATATGCCTACCAACAAAAAAAGAAAGTTGATTGCATTCTCGAAAAAAAAAAAAAAGAAATCGACACATCAGCATTATTATAAACATTTTTTTTTAAAAAATTTTATTAGTGTTTGCTATCAATTCTCACTAGTTCCCTACCAAAAAAAAAAAAATTCAATTCTCACTAGTTTGTAATGTTGAATATTTGGATTCATCCAATGATAAATTCTATACTAATGATGTTCCGATTTTTTATTTGTAAGATATGTGATGATGTTAATTTGTATTAAACAAAAAAATTAAAAAAATAATTATTTAATATGCCATAAGAAGAAATAAATTTTGTTCACCTCCTTGACCAACTTTGAAACAAAAAGAGAAATATATCTAAGAAAAATTAATGGCCTACCTTTTTTATTTCGAAAGTTGACTCTATCAAATATCAAGACATTAGAATTATTCATTGATCTAAAGATTCAATTATGATTAACAAATGAGGGAGGATTGATACTGATTTCATACTAACTACAAAATTCTTAGACAAAAAAAAAAAACTCTTGAGGATCTTGACGATTCAGAAGCGTGGGTCTGGTCAAACTTTCAGGTGCGTTGGTTGTTCTTTTAGAAAAACAAGAAATCGTTTTGGTTTTTCGTGTTATCCATTTGGTTTTCTAGCCTCTTATACGTTTGACATATGCAACATAATATTAGAAACAGTGTTGATCTTTACTTTTTCTTATCTAACCACACATTGAAAAAAAAAAATATATATATCCCACTCCTTGATTGATAAACTAATTAGTGATTCTTTTAGTTATGTACGTTACTTCCACATGATGATTGGTGATCAAAATTGAATTCAACTTTTTATCAGTTATGGATTTTTGTATATAGCTGATTAAAATTTGATTACTTTCACCAATATGTATGGTCATTTGTAGCTAAAATAAATTTAATAGCCAAATTTTAGAAAAATGATTTGAAAAATTTCGATAAGACAAAGAAAAATTTGTTTGCAAAATTGTGAAATTTTAGAATTTTATTGTATAATTAGGTTCTTAAAACAATTGGGAAATACTAATTCTATCAATTTTCATAAATGTATATTTATACGTATTAGTTCCTATAGGATGTATTCTATCGATGTTCACCAATGATGATTGGTGATCCAAATAATTTTACATATTTTGAGGTTATCAAAACATGTAACATTATTTGTTTATTACCGAAAACGGACAAACCACAATATATCAAATAAAGTATTTGGAATTACCAAGGAAGGAGGGATGAATATTTAACTATGTTAAGGAAAGACTCAATGACCACATCAATGGCTGGTCAGCAAAATACTTGTGGAAAGAGGGAATGAAATACCGATTATATCAGTTGATTTTTGGCTCGTCCTACATATGTTATGTTTTGCTTTAAAGTTCTTTAAGAACTTACTGCAAAGCTAACATGTGTTTTTCTAAACTATTGGTGGAGGTTAAAGGAGAGTACTTGAGGCGTACATTGAGTGGCATGGATGAAATTGTGTAAATCAAAACATGAAGGGGGAGTTTTTGAATTTCGAAAAATTCAGTGATTGAAATAGTGGAGATGAATTCAATACCCAATTTCACTAGTAGCAAGGGTATTGAAAGGGAGATACTACGTGAATGTTCACACTTTGTAGGCAAAAATAAACCCAAACTCATAGAAAGAGGAGAATAAATCGGTTTGGTGCTATATAGCTAACCCTTGGATACCAAAACTTAATCCACGACCGGCAAATGGAAGAGGAAAATTTCTCCACCCAAACTTGATGATAAATCATTTGATCAATCTGCCAACACAATATTGGCACTGACGTGTTCTTCAAGAGTTTATGGTTCTAGGAGATATTCCATGTTTATGGCATTATACAAAATGGGAGAGATATACGGTTAAGTCAAGATATTGGTGAACTGAGACTATGTTTATGTTTGAGGAGGTAGAGTGGAGCATGAGATGTAGAGCATTAAAAGCTTAAACATGAAAAACTAGAGCTTTTTGATATATTGCATCGGCATCCTTAGCAGTTATCTGCAACAACGTGGAATAAGATGTGATATCACCTGTCAAAGGTCTTGGAAATCAGAAGAAGCCTTTAATCATGCTCTTTTATATCTCCATCCTCCTTGCAAACTTAGGAGTTGTCAACAATTCCTTTAACACTTGGATGTTTTACAAGTTTTGTGCCCACGAATCTGGAGTTTCTATTTTGGAGAGTACCATCTCAACATAAGGAGCAACGAATCTCTCTAGTTGTTTCCCATGGATTTTATTGTTCTTATGGAATGATACGAATATAAATATCTTTCTAGAAATGTAAAATTGTCAACCTTTTGTTTTTGCATTGCAATCGAAAGACACTTCCAAAATCAGTTCTAGAGTTTCATCTCATTGACAAGCATCATGGGAGGAATAGTAAGGCGGATCGATCTTCTGGCTAGGAAAGTTCGGGATAAGAACTCTTTTTTTTCTTGTATAGGCACTTCTACACCTTGGTTCATTGATGTATTTTCTATAATAAGTAATGTAGTGTGTTCGTAAAAAAAAAATCCGATTTCAATAACTTTCTCTAAGATTCCAGAAATTTGAATGTTTATGGTCCCAAAAAGATCCTAAAAAGGGATGCGATAGAGTTTCCCAAAATATGATAGGTTTCAGGCTTTCACTTTACTAATCTCGATTCATAGCTCTACTGCTATAGTCTATTTAATGGAATAAATGCCATTAACTGAGTCGAATGTATCATAAATTGAGTCCAACCGTATATAATACCACTCATAAATTGTAAATATTTAGTCAATTCCGTCGAAATCTGCTATATTGCATTTTTTGCTCTAGCCAATTAGGTGATAGTTCATGTAACGACTTGGTAAACGTCTTACATGATATGTAACTTTCAAAAGATATCTCCCATAATCGGATACTCCTTTTCTCCATTACCATCTCATAATCTTGAAAAACTTTTTTTTCCCGTCAATATCTTATAATTATAACGGTTTAGAAATCCAAATCCAAATAGGAAGAACAAAGTTAACATAGCAAATATCTTGCGGGTGTAGTCGAACACTAAATGCTAACATGTCCTCTTTGAAATTCAAAGTGGGGAATAAACGAAATCGTAAACAAAGAAAACAATTCTTTAGTCCTTGCAATCTAAAGGTCAATCAATCTTCACCAAATCAGAACAGTCCGTTGGAAAAATGCTACCCTTGTGTATTGTTGGTCTATCATATAGTAAGCACGGCCAGATGAGTGTTCCTAATTTGGAATGTAGTGGATAGAGGCTTCTTCGTATATTTCGAGCTCCCATAATGGATCATACTACATCATCTTCATAGCAAAACCATCCCCGCAAATAAATATGTCTCCTTCCAAAGCCATCTATATGGAATTGTATCTCGGAAAACCTAAATTTTTTGATAATTGAAACCTTTCTTTTAGTGTAATCAAGATTCATAAGAAATAGATCGAGCAGTTTTTTTTGCAATTTGTAACTGAATTACATTTTCAATAGCCTAATTATACCAAATATCATATCAATACTAATATAGATAAAGAAACTTACCAATGTTTTCATCCATTTATTGAAATTAGTGCTATTACAATATCACACAAGCATTGTAAGTATCAAATCAATGGCATTGGATTATTCCAAATGGAGCCAACTGATTAATAGTCATGTAGCCACTTTACATATATTTAGCATGGTCTGAAACACTGCTTCTCTGTTATTCATCGTCCAGTCTTTTAATTTTTCATATAATTAAATCAGGCAATTTTTTGGCAATTTCTTGGCGAAATAAAATGCTTTTTATAGCATAACTTTCTAATTTTACATCAGTAGTATTACATAAAAGTTTATTTGGTCATTTGGAAAACGACCATGATTCTAGGAAAATTTATTGGGGAAACGACGCACAACTGTGCAGCGGAATAAAGTTTTACCTGCACTAATATGAGTATGTGAAAAAATACAACAAACGAAACATCAAATTATACGTGGAAAACCCCCTCAATGTGAGGAGTAAAAACCACGAGACCGTAGTGCACTCAAAATTCCACTATCACCATTGTATTTGAGTACAACCACGCCCTCCAGAGACTAAGGCTACAAAATGCAATTTCCAACAACAGGGAAACAACACAAGAGAGAGTACACAAAAGTCTAGAAATATGCAGTCCCAAACAACCCTAGATTCCCTAAGATTTCGGTCTCCTATTCAGATCTCTACCGTAAAAATCTTAGATAAACAGATCAGGAACAACTTAAACTGGGAAGAATTCGCTGTTGGATCACCAAAACACTCACGACATATGTTGCAGAAAAATCTGAAAATTTCAGACACGACCAACCACGCTAAAACTCAGATTTCTCTCAAACCAGCTGTTGAAACCGAATCTCCACCATTGAATATCAAGACCACTGAGTCACAAAAATATCATCCAAAAATCAGCCATATTGGAGCTCGTTTGAGTGCCCAAACGTTCAACACAACAAACCCTAACATCTCTATTTTTCTCCTCCTTTAGATCCGTAAATCACCTCTCTTCTCATTATTTTCTCTTACACCAAAAATTAGGTTAAGATTGTTTATATAGTCACTCATAACCCCAAGCCCAATATCAACCTCATGGATTAATATAAATGGTCCAAGTCCAAGTTTGGTTCTCCAAAATCAAACTCAAATTGGTTTCCCCTATTAGGGGGAAAACCAACAATATTTGCTGAAAATTTTACACTTGAAAATGAAAGATAAAACGTTTACCACTAAAATCAATGAAATGACCACGAAAGAGAAAGAAAAAAGAAGATAAAAGGAAAAATATCTTTTGAGTTTTTTTTCGTCGATGACAAAAGAACTAGGAAACAGATCGAAACAACATAGACCTTGGTAAAAGCTTTCTCACAGTCGACATGATCACTTAGAGGAAGACCATATAAAGTTATATATCTAAATCTAGACCAAAATGCATTGTCATCAAATCATGAAAACTAAACCGTGAATGTATAGAGGGTACACAACACACTGATTTTACTTGGAACGTGCCAAGCCAATGCTTATATACTTGTTTTGTTGATAACAACGATCTTTTACAAGGATCTATCTTATCTCGGCCCTTACTCAACCTATTCTACCTAAATAGGACTGAACCCGACTAAAACAAGCCTTAAGCCTAACCCTTTTTGTTCTATTCACTCACCTGTGAAACACAGAGATATCTGCTTTCTACTTTCTGTTCAGCCGTCCGTGAAACACACAGAGAACTGAACACTCTCCTTCTAAGCCTTTTTTTCCTTTAGCCTAGAAGTTAAAAATCTCACCAATATAATTCGAGAGTGCTTCAGTGGCTCATGACCAACCCCTAGAATATTTATACTATTCTCGAGAATCCTAAATCCTAGGATCTCTGAGGATCAACAATCGGGATCTTCCTTGTTCTTCAAACTTATACCTATCCTTATTTGTTGTGGATAATATTCACCAAATCTCCACAACTTCTACTTCTTCCTATATCCACGCCAAGTCATCAAAGCTCCTTGGCACATCACATTAACAACTCTAACTCCGCCATGTCAGCAACTCAAACGTTTGATGTGATCCGATGCAGCTTCATGATATCTCCCTGATGTCCATCAGCTCCATATTCCCATAATCTGCATCTTCACAAACTATAGCTTAATTAGGCCTCAATAGATTGGAAAAAAACGTAATTAAACTAAATCTGTATTGAGATAATTTAATTATAACATAGAAATGTTTTACTAACAGTTGGAGAAAAGTTTGAACTAAATCTATAAAGTAAAACATTTTGATGCCCGCTTTGTTTTTCACTATCATATATAGGTCGATTTATTTAAAGATGTTTTGAGCATCTTTGTTGCTTCTGGTTATGCAATGGCTTCATATATTTTTAAAGAAATTTTAGATACAAAAGAGAACATTTCATTGTCTGTTTTAATTTTACCCATTGAAGGATTTCACTTGTTGAAGTCCATCGCTAATTGTTTTCTTCCTCTTTTGCAGTTATTTCCAAGTAGTGAGATTTCAAGGAGAATGGATTCAATCAACCAACAAGACAGAATATCAAGTCTACCGGATGTAGTTCTGGTTATGATCCTCTCTTTCTTGTCCCTCAAGGATAATATAAAGACGAGCGCTCTCTCGAAGCGCTGGAGGAACCTCTGTTATGAAACAAGGAACATTTCCTTTAAGGAATCAGAGTATGTGGACCACTTTGTCTCCGACTATGTCTCCAAAAGGACGTCATTTGTTCAGTATATGTTTAATTGGGTATCTAGAGTTCCCATTCAAGTTATCGAAAGTTTTGAAATTTGTTTCGGTTATCCAGTGGGCTTCGAGGCAAAGATCAAGTCTTTGATTGAGTTTTCCATCTCTAGACAAGTGAAGAAGTTAGTTCTTGATTTCTCAAGCCCTTTTTCGAGTCACACACGGGATGAGTATAGATATGATGACTTTGTTATTGAATTGCCTGCCCTTATTTACGGTCTACAAACCCTCGAATCATTGAAGATTTACGCATGCTTGTTTGACCCCTCGAGATTCGCAAACATAGGACTAAAAAAGCTCTCTATTGGTTGGTTCAGACTTAAGAATATCGAATCTTTGCTATCAAAGTTCCCTTTGCTTGAGAGTCTGAGTATCATCTCTTGTTCTCTTGATGAGATTATGATAGCTGGGCAAATTAGAGAAGTAATCATTGAGAACTGCATTATGCCTTACATGTCTTGTTCGTTTAACCTACCTAACATAGAAATCTTCAAGTACTCAGGCGATCTTATCTTCTTTGATTTTGTGAAAGTGAATATGATATTACTGAAAGAAGTGTACTTAGAATTTGGTGTAGAGTATAATAACGATGAACCAAGCTTTTCAACCGAAGAAGCCGGAGGTATCCTTTCTCATCTGCTTAATGATCTTCGATCTTCTAGGACCTTGACTGTCTGCTCTTATCTCCTTGAGGTACGTTTTTAACAATAAATCAAGACCGATTTTACTCTATTTTTACATTAGTTTTTAAAACAAAATATTTACGTGATATAATAATATATAATTATGGTCTAGATGATTATAAATATGTTGAACACGTAAATTAGATATGTTCATTTTGTTAAAGTAGAGTATATATATAACCTTAAATTATTACGTTGAATTGTTCACAAAAGAAATGATCGAACCATGTGTGTGCTTATTATAATAGGTGATTCCAGACTGTAACGATCCAGTTGATATGCTTTGTGACGTCAAAACACAAAATTTGGTGCTAGAAACGCATCTGCATCCGGAGGAGTTTATGGGAATCAGGCTCCTTCTCGAACATTGCCCGAACTTAGAGAGTCTCACTTTCGAGGTTCTCTCACCAAGACCTTTCCCTGTAAGATTACAATATATTGAATACATATTAATAGTCACATTACTCTATACAAATAAATTTTTATTACTCGTATTACTAAAGGTCATGTTGATATTTCGCAGATGGCTCCATATGGTGGCATAAGTTCACAGATATTTTGGCTAGAAAACATCTCATCCAGGTGTTTGAGAAGGACTCTCAAGATCCTAGTGGTCAAGGGTTTTTGTAGTAGTTGGAACGAGTTTTACTTGTTGAACTATTTTGTTCAGCCGGCGCATGGGTATGCATTGGAAAGAGTTGAACTCTACATGCCGACTTGGTTGAAAGAAACTCCAAAGCAGTGGGCACATTATGGTGCCGCGATGTTGCAAAGCACTTCAAATCGAGTACAAGTTATTTTGCACAACAGTTGAAAAGTTCCTTTTCATGACTTCTCATTTATGGGTTTTGGTGCATTTGTTGATGTTTTCAAGATTAATTCATCGACACTAAGTTTGGAACTTTCGGAATCTTGGTTTGTTTGATATATGAATAAGAGCCTCGAAATAACGAGGACTTGCTTTTGGTTTGCTCAACAAACCAAAAACAATAATAAATATTTGAGTAATATCATTATGATATCATATACTATTTAAAGTTAATTAAGACTCTTTTCAATTTAATATTTTGTTTTTTTCTTTATTTTTTCTATATGATTTTCAGTTTTGGTAAAAAAATTTTTTTTATAGATTTTGTTGATATATTATAGGGCTTGGTAATCATTTAAATAGCTATATGTCGACATTAGTAATACAATCATTTAAGGACTGTCATGATTTTTGATTATTTTTAACATAAATATTTTTAACATCACCGTCCGGTTACCACTAAATATTAGTTTTTTGTTCAGTTTGATAATGTATTTTTATCAAAAATTGATATAAGGCGTGTACAGGTTTACCATAGATTTTTTGTTTTCTATTTTACTAATTAATTCATTTATTTATTTCTACCTAAGTATGTAAAAAGACTTCAAAATTTTAATGATTAAAAAAATCTTATATCCGAGCATCAAACCTAGAACATGAAAAATTACTAATCGATATTTAAATGAAAAGAAAAAAGTGAATATACTTACACATGTTACGTACCTCTTGATTGTATAGTTTTTGTTTTTGAATTTTTACCTACCTCTTGATTGATTATTGAGTTCAATTTGTTTTGTTTTTTTTTGTCATTATTTAGTTCAAATTTAGTGAGACAGATATGAAATGTTTTTCTATTTATCCCAATAATAAACAATTATTTTTCTTGCTACAATTTATTGTCATTCATTTAATTTTACAAATAATTTCTTTCAAAGAAAAAAACCTTATAAAACCCAACCAAATTAAGCCAAACCGAGTTAAGCGAAACCGAACTGAGTTTGGTTAAAGAGTTATGTTTTTAAAAAAAAAATCAAAATAACCGAATCAAATTTAACTTTAAGTCAAACCAAATTGTCTGACTCCTAATTGTGATTAAAAGGAGATATTGGCAAATTTAGTTAGAGAAATAATGATATTATTTTATATATTACTAGATATGGGCCTGTGCGTTGCACGAGTTACTGATCGAAATTATCATTCTTAATTATTAATATTTATGCTTAAGAATATTTGCCGTCATAATAAAATTATGACAATAAGAAAAGTTAAAATATGAGATAGTCTCTATTCACGTTGTGTATCTTTACTTGATGATATGAGACATCCTAAAAAAAAAGACAACATTATAAAAATTAGGGAATATGTATAAAATAACCTTAGACTAAAAAATAATTAAGAAAATACTATTCGACTAAACAATGTCTATTTGTTACATGGTTTTGTCAATTTTTGGTCCATATTACATATTTTTCTTCGTTCTCTTTTCTTTACTTCCTCTCAAATATATCTCTTTCTCTCATTAGATTTCTCTTATTTTTGCTGGATCTCTTCTTTCTTTCTCCTTCTCTCCCTCGGATTTCTTCACCACCAAATATCTTTTTTCCCTAATTCCATTTCTCTCATTCGTTGGGCTTCACCACCGAGTCCCACCACCATAACTGAAGCTCACTACTTTCTCAATCACAACCACTATCAATACAAAATCTCGCTAATTCCAACCTAGCATCTTCATCAACATTGATCGTTACCACTACCAATTCCAACCTAGCATCTTTATTAGTGTTTGCTATCAATTCTCACTAGTTTGGGGGAGAAGGACCTGTGTCCCCCCACGAAGTTTCATATAGTACCATAACAACACAGATTTTGGGTCTCGTCTCGAGTCCACAAAAAAACGAAAGTTAAACTCTAGTTTCCCCCTAAATTGAAAGTTCGAGACCTCATTCTCCATAAATTCAAATTACGTGGTTTATCATTGGTTTACTGTGCCGAACCCGATGCCAAACCAAAACCCAGAATAATAAACCGATTTGAAACCCAATTTGAGTTATCCTAACCCGAAATAAATACCGTTTTCAAGAATCCCCAATTAAGAAATCTTAGAACCCTAATTTTGATTTCTCTTCTTCCTCTTCGATTTCAATGTTGCTCACAAATCTAAGCTCGAATATGAGCAATTCATCTGGAGCTACGAGTGGAGCATCAAATATGGGACAGAGAAGGAGAGTTGTGGGTGTGCCGAAGATGTGTTAGTGTGGAGCTAGTATCTCGTTGATCATCTCAAAATCCGCCGCCAATCGATACCGCTGTTACTATCGTTGTGCTTATGCTGCATCACATAAGGTAATGTGATTAATATTTGGATTGTTTCTTACAAATTTTGACTTTAATTCTTTGTTATCTGTAGCTTATTGATGATAACCACACTTTCAAGTGGGTTGACGAAGCATTGTTAGATGAGATAGAGAGATTGGCTATAAGAACAGCTGCACTTGAACAAAACATTTCCCAGATTACATCAGAGACTATGGATCACCAGAGATGATTTTTGAGAGGATGCAAATGAAGCTAGAGAAAGAGATTTTTGAGAGGGTAGAAGCAGAACTGTTGGAATCCAAATCACGGATGAAGAAAATGTCGATTGCTGTCATTGTAGGTTGTATGTTCATGCTTGGTTTGAGTAAAGTGATAGACTGAAACGAGTGTATTGGCTTGTTATTGTTGGTTTATGTTTGTGCTTTTTGTTGTTTTATGTTCTTCTTGTTGTTGTAATGTCTTGATCTCTCTTTTGTTAGTCTAATGAAAAACACAATTTGGATCTTGTTCTTGTTGTTTTGTAATGTGCTATTCTATAACAGAGACAAATTGCCAAAAACAGAGAGAAAATAGCTAAAACAGTGACATATTAGATTGCTTAATTGCATAAGTAGGCTCAATGCAATGTATTACAACCAACCAACCAAAAGACAGAGACATAACAATGTACCCTTACACATGGTCATGAAACCAAAAACACAAAGCTGAGCTACTCTAATTCTTATCAGATGGTACACCAAAAAACCTACTGCCATCTTACACTACTTTAATCCTTCAGCCTTGAGACATCACCACTCCTTGAGACGGTTCCACTTGACTGCCATGAGTTACAGTCCCAACTCCTTCAAAGGCCTAAGACAAATCATGAAGAAAAAAAGTTCAGTAACTTTTTGTGACCAGCTGAACCAATAAGTAATCATACTTACCAATGCATAAGACTTCTTCTTCTTATGAAACCTGGAGTTGTGACCAGCTGCATGAGAAACACCATAGTGCATTACCTTTTCATCTGCTTAGGTGCCTTCTTTGTAGGTTACTCATTCTTTCCCTTCTTTCTCTTTTTGTCCTTTTTACTCTCTCTTCCTTTCTTCCTCCCAGGTGTAGGTGGTGGTGGTGGTACATGCACATTAGGATGATTTGTTGATGGCCAAAAAGCAGGTTCTCCCTGTGGAAATAGGTCGTCCGTGTAGTTCTTCTGCCACATAGCTGTCCAAAACCAGTGACACACATAGTCTTCAACCTCAAGCTTCTTCTCTAAGATGACTCCATAAGCATGCTCACAAGGAATGCCACAGATTTGCCATTTCTGACAAGTGCAAGTCCGCTCAGTCAAGCTTATCCTATGAGTATCTAATCCTCTGGTAGCTTCATACATGTCATTAGTGCTTCTTCTTATATTCATCTCTGAAGCTTTCTTGTGTTCCTTGGCAATAAACTTACCAACATATGGCGTGCATCTCCCATTATGGTCATGAGATTCCACAGATCTCTTGAAGATTCTGACCATTGCAAGTCTCCTAATGGTCTCAAGCATTGGCACAAATGCTTTGTCTCTAGCCTTGACAAAGGAGTTGTTGAAGGACTCGGTTGAATTATTATCTACATCTTCACAGTAGTTTCCTTGCTTGTAGAATGCCCTGCACCAAGTTCTTGGTTTTGACTTGACAACATCACGCCAAACTGCCACATTGTAGTTGTAAAGCTCAGTCATGTGAGCTTCAAAGCTGCTCTCATTGTAGCTCCATGCCACATCCCAAATGTACTTCTTCATCTCTTTATCTTTTCCATGATTCTTCTTCATATTACCATAGATGTGTCTCTCACACATTCTATGCTCTACTTTTGGTAGCTCTAGCTTAACTGCTCGGATCAAACCCTGTAAAATAAAGAAATCTGAAGCTTATTATGTCATGAAACAGAAATAATAAATGATTAAATGTGAAGAAATCTGAAGCTTATTACCTTTTGACGATCAGACACTATGATGTAACCATCACCATCCATTAGTCCCAAATCATCTTTCAGCTTCCTCACAAACCACACCCAATTCTCTATGTTTTCTACTTGAACACACCCCCATGCTATTGGGTATATAGCATTATCAGCATCTCTACCTAAAGCAACCAACAGCTGACCTTTAACCTTTCCTTTGATAAAAGTTCCATCCACTCCAATCAATGGCCTACAAAACTCTTTCCATGTTCTCTTAATCGCATCAAAACAGACATAGAACCTATTAAATACCTCTTGTCCTGCATCATTTGTCACAGTTAGAACTTCAACAGTTGAATCTTTGTTGGACTCTCTTATCTCTTCAGCATTGTCTTGAAGCCTAGCAAACTGATTATCATATTCCTCTTCTATCCATCTCAATGATTTTCTCTTTGCAGCTTGACATTGAGACCTGGAAACTGTGATCTTCCATTTCCTTTTAATGGTTTCTTCAATCTTCATAGGCATGAAATATTCGGGTTCATCTCTGATACTATCTAGAAACAACCTAGCAATAACAAGAACATTCAACATCTCACAATCTCCATTCGGATTACATGTGTGGACATTCTTGTACACGTTAACTCTCCACTTAGAACATTTCTTCGTGATTGCACAGTATATCCGCCATATACATCCATCCCCATCACATTTAAATCCAAGCTTCGTTTTATCATACTTGTATTGTGCGATGTTGCAGCCTGTCTTCAAAGCATGGTCGAGAACAGCTTCTTTAAAAGCAATGGCGCTGAAAAATGTCTGGTGATAGTGCAAATTCCCACCTCCGGCTCTGATGTTGTCTCGTTTTCTCTCACGAGCAGCTTCGTCTTCTTCATCTTCTTCACTGTCTGGATACTCATCATGTAGAATCGAAGGTTCGTCTCTAAACTCCATTACAACCTTCTCGATTTCAAAAGCGTCTCGCTCCCTTGGGTCTTCATCGTCGGGTACATTGTCAGGTCCATTGTCTCCTGGATCTCCTTCCTCTTGCGGACCAACTCCAGTAGCCTCCTCATGAACGACGACAACATTCGTATAAAGCTCATTCGAATCCATCAATTTGGGGATTTTTTTATTTTAGGGTTCTAAGGTTCAATTTGGGGATTTTTCTTTTTTAGGGTTTGATTTGGGGATTTTACGATTTGGGGATTATCGGGTTTAATGGGTCTAATAATCGGGTTGGTTTCAGGGTAAATCCGGTTTAATCTCGATGTTAAGCAGTTAATGGTGTTTCTGGCACAGTAAACCAATGATAAACCACGAAATTTGAATTTATGGAGACTGAGGTCTCGAACTTTCAATTTAGGGGGAAACTGGAGTTTAACTTTCGTTTCATGTGGACTGGAGACGAGATCCGAAATTTGTGTTGTTATGGTACTATATGAAACTTCGTGGGGGGACACATGTCGTTCTCCCCTAGTTTGGTAATGTTTGCTATCAATTCCAACCTATGATATTTCAATTTTTTATGGGATATCTATGCTGGATGACCATAAAAGATTCAATAATTAGTTCTCTCTCTTTGGTACTACTTGATATTTACTGTGCATATGGAAAATACAACACTATCCTTAACTATAATTAAATTTCTTATCTCTTAATTCTTTCTTTTTTTTTTTTTCTTCTTTCTTGTTTTTTCACTATGAAATTGACATAACAAAATCAAATTTTTGTAGGTTTTCGACTATGTGAAGGCCAAAACCAAAACGGTGGTAGTTTCGGGTGATTTACATGTGGTGGTGGTGATGATGAAACTAGTGGTGATGGGTGATGATGATACCAACAGTAATAATTTTAGAGGTAGTGGTCATAATTGAGATAGTGGTGGTAGTTTCGGGGATTTACAGGTGGTGGTGGTGATGATGATACTGGTGGTGATGGGTGATGATACCGATGATGATGATTTTACTAGCGGTAGCATAGTTGAAATGGTCTCGGGGTGACTACGACACATAAAGAATTCCATGGTTCAAGACCTGGTCGGAATTATGCAATGAGGAATTTACCAATTGGAGTTTTGATGTGGTTAATCGATCAAGATAGGGGAATGGGTATCGACCACGGCAATAACCATTGTCACATTCTTCTGGGTTTGATTCCATAATAGATAACAATTTAATTAGCAATGTAACATATATAAAATGCTAACATATCTTAAACGCAACAATTATATTATCGTAATAAATGAATATGCTAATGTATAAGTTAACGGAAAAAATTAAATTATTAAATTAAATAAACAAGTTTAGTACATAAGTTAGCTGATATAATCATATAATGTATAACACCCCGATTTCAGGAATATGGTGGTGCATGCAGAGAGGTTTAAAAGAATTGATTTGGCCACCTATTTCACCAAAGTGCACTTATCTGTTCGGTCAACTGTCCAGAGAGAAATCCACAGTTAAGCGTGCTTGAGCTGGAGCAATTTCAGGATGGGTGACCTTCCGGGACTTGATTGTCGGAACTTTGTGAGTGAGGACAAAACACAGGGAAAGATCATGTGGTGATTTGTAGGGTCGGTAAACAAGTATTTAAAGCCTCCCGAACGTAGCGGACCCGCCGTCAGACAAGGGTTGGCCCATGGGCCGAGAAAAGACGTGGGTCCCATTAAGAGAGGTGTGGCGGTCGGGGCGTTACCTAATAAATGTTTTAACACGGTAAATGTTAGTTTACCACGTAACTTGTAAACTTATCGCGATATAAAATGATTTATCATGTTAATCATGTAAGAGAAAGACTAATCCTTTTTATTGAACTGCTATATACATAAATGAAAAAACACTAATTCACAAATTTAAATCGATTAACATCCATTTAACATATAAAATGTAAACTTACCGTGATAGCAAAATATTTAGAATATTAAACACATATTATATGTAATGTTAACACAATAATTAACCATTTAAAACTATAACTGATTTGTTACCAGAAATTTGACCGTAACTATTGTCGGAATACATCTGAAATTCTCGTCGATATCTATTTTATAATACCGCTAAACAATTTTTTACAGACGAAAGGGTATTTTCGTTCAACTTATATAACTTGATGAGTGAGAACTAATTATACAAAAAAAAACATGTACATATTCTTAATTTTTCAGTAATCTATGTATTTAGATTAAATTAACCCTTTTTATGAGTAAGATGTGTGATATGTTAATTTGTATTAAACAAAAAAATAAAAAATAAAAAAACTATTTAATATGCCAAAAGAAGAAAGAAATCTCATTCAACTTCTTCTTATCCAATTTTCAAACAAAAAGAGATATAAATCTAACACAGATTAATGTGTTTAACTGGATTACAATATAATACTTAATTTAGATTTTATTCATTTAGAAAGTTGACTTTTACTTTGACTCATCAAAAAATCAAGATATTAGCATTATTCATTGAATCAGAGGGAGGATTGATACTGATTTCACTAACGACAAAATTCTTAGACAAAAAAAAACTTTTGAGATCTTGACGATTCAGAACCGTGGGTGGTCAAAGTTTCAGGTGCGTTGGTTGTTCTTTTCGAAAATTAAGAAATCGTTTTTGTTTTTCATGTTGTCCACTTGGTTTTCAATCCTCTTTTTATAGTTGCAACAAACACACATTTAATAAACTCAATTTATTTTTTAGTTTTTTTATACATTTGATATATGTACAATAATATTGTAAACAGTATTGATTCTTTACTTTTTCTTTTCTAACCATATATTGATTTTAAAAAAAAACCACTGCTAAATTGATAAATAAATTTAGAGGAAACGAATTAAAAAACAAATCTCAAAAATCTAGACATTCTTTTACTTATGTACGTCACTTCCACAACTAACCAAATGATGACTGGTGATAAAAATAAATTCAATTTTTTATCAGTTAAGCATCTTTATATACTGATAAAAATTTGATTACTTTCACCAATATGTATAAATGATCATTTGTAGCCAAAAGTAAATTTGATAGGCAAATTTTGAAAAACATCTTGAATATTTCGATAAGACAAAAAATTGGTTTGCAAAATTGTGAAAATCTTAGAATTTTACCTTTAAATTAGGTTCTTAAAATAATTGGGAAATACTTATTCTGTTGATGTTCATAGGTGTATATTTATACGTATTAGTTCCTATAGGACTTATTCTGTTGATGTTTACAAATGATGATTGGTGATCCAAATAATTATACATATTTTGAGGTTATCGAAACATCTATGAAATATTGTATATATATATATATATATATATATATATATATATATATATATTTGCGTAATTGAATTACTATAAAGTTATATCAAAAGTTTTTAGGAAACTTATTCAACTTTCTTTTCAGGCAAACTTATTACAAAGAATTACTTGATAGCTCAAGAGATGTTCCATGATTTACGTATGGAGAAGATTTTTTGGCTATTAAGATTGATATGAGTAAAACATATGACAAGATAGAATTGACCTTGTTAGGGGTTTTTCTTATTCGCTTAGGCTATAATTGTGTTTGGATTTCTTCGATCATATAGAATATTAGTTAAGTTTCTTACCAGGTGTTGTTGGACGGGAAACCTAAAAGACATATTGGTTTCTACGTTATTATTGGGAAATATGGAATAGCTTATGGTCAAAAACTCAACTTCAATTTATTATCGGTTATGTTTGGTAAGAAAATATTATACCAAAAATAGGACCAACTAAATAAAAATATTAGAAGGAGGGATGAATATTTAACTATGTCAAAGAAAGACTTTATTGACCCATCAACTGCTTGTCAGCAAAATACTTGTAGAAAGAGGGAATGAAATACCGATTATATTAGTTAATTTAACTCTTTCTACATAGGTTCTGTTATGCTTTAAAGTTCTTTAAGAGCTTACAACTAAGCTAACAAATGTTATTTCAAACTATTGGTGGAGTAAAGGAAAGTATGTGCGGCCTACATTGAGTGCCATAGAAGAAATTGTGTAAATCGAAACATTAAGGGGGTGGGTTTTCAATATTTCAAAAAATTTAGTGATGATATGTTGGTTAAACATTATTGGAGATGGATTCAGTACCCAATTTCACTAGTAGTAAGGGTGTTGAAAGTGAGATATATATTACGTGAATGTTCACACTTTGCAAGAAAAGAAAACAACAAACTCTCTGTCATTAGGATGGAAACATATTTTTTGACAAAAAAACTCGTGTAAGAAGGAGAATAAATCAGTTTGGCGATATATATCACCCTTGGATACCAGATGTTAATACATTACCAGAAATTGGCATAGAAAATTTTCTCCACCCAAACTTGATGGTAAATAAGTTAATGAATCTGCCAACAAAATATTGGCATTGATGTTTCCTTCAAGAGTTTTTGGTTTTAGAAGATATTCCATTTACTTTGGGCATGGCGATAATTCAAACTTACAAACTAGGGCCCTGAATGTTTACTAGTTTTTAAGTGGTTTTTGGTTTTTATATTTTGGTTTTTGGATTTTGGTTTTTAAAATTTTGGTTTTTGGTATTTTTCTATAAATATAAAAGTTAATTAAAAAATAAAAAAATAAAACATAATCACGTTGGAAAAAAAAGTTTTCCAAAAAACCTCAAAATCATGGTTTTTAGTTTCTCTTTGAAACTTGGAGAAACCACTCAAAAACTAGTTTTCCTAAATTTTAGGAAATCTAATTTTTTTAAATCTTGAATGGTGAAAAAATAGATTTTCCCATAAACAAAAACCAAAAGCCACTTAAAATCTAGTAACCATTCAAGGCCTAGATAAGCTGATTTAACATCATAGAAAATGTGAGAGATATACGGTTAAGTTAAACTATTGGTTAATTGAGAATATGTTTGAGAAGGTAGCTTGGAGCTTGAGCTGTAGAGCAGTAAAAGCTTACGCATGGAAAACTAGAGCTATTTTAAAACTCAAACACTTTTTTTGGTAACTTGCATCGGGTTCCTTCGCAGTTACTTCAAGTCTACAACGACGTGGAATAAAATATGATATCACATGTCAAAGGTCTGTGGCATCAGAAGAAAACATTAATCATGCCCGTTTTATGTATCCATCCTCCTTGCAAATTTGGAAGTTAAAAACAATTCCTTTAACACTTAGATGTTTAACAAGTTTGGTGCCTACAAATTTGCAATCTGAAGACACTTCCTTAATCCGATGTGGAGTTTCATCTCACTGACAAACATCACTGGAGTTTCATCTCACTAACACTTCCACAAGAATTCTTTTTTTCTTGTATAGACACCTCTATTCCTTATTGGTTCATTTTTCTCTAATAAGTAATACAGTGTGTTCGTAAAAACAATCGATTTCAATAACTTTCCCTAAGATTCCAGCAATTTGAACCATCATGGTCCCAAAAATACTAAAAAAGAATGCCATAGATTTTCCAGATTTTCCAAAAATACGATAGGTTTCATGTTTTCAATATACTATCCTCTATTCATATCTTTCTGCTTTCATCTATTTAATGGATTAAATGCCATTAGTGCTCGAGTGAAAGATAAATTCAGTCGAACCGTACATAGTACCACACATAAATTGTAAATATTCAATCAATTCCGTCGAAATCTGCTATAATTTACTTGCTGCTCTAACCAACTGGTTAATAGTTCATGCAATTACTTGGTAAAAATCTTACATAATATGTAACTTTCAAAAGGCATCTTCCAAAATCTGATACTCTTCTTCTCCATTTCTCAAAAGCTAGAAGAACCTGTTTTTTCTTTTCAACATTGTATAATTTAAACTGTTTGGATAGCCAAACAGGAAGAAGTTAACATAGCTCATATCGTGCGGGTAAAGGCAAGCACTATGTGCTAACATGCCCGCTTTGATATTTAAAGTGTGTGGTATAAACGAAATAGTAAACAAAAACAATTCCTTACTCCTCCCAAACTTCTCTCAAGGTCAATCACCAAATCAGAGTAGTCTGTTGAAAATGTTGCCCTCGTCTTTTGATGATGCTCTATCATACAGTAAACATGGTCCAAATGAGTGCTTCTTATTTGGAATATAGTGAAGAGAGGCTTCTTCATATATTTCAGAGCTCCCATAATGGATCATCCTACATCATCTTGATAGTAAAACCATCCCAAACCCGCAAATAAATCTGTCTCCTTCCAAAGCCAACTATATGGAATGATATCGAAATTGAGCCAAACAATGTGCAATATCCCACAAGCATTGTAAATATCAAATCAATGGCATCGGATTATACCAAATGTTTTTTTTTCGGTAGAGCCAACTCATTAGTAGTCATGCAGCCACTTCAGATATATTTTGCATCGTCTGAAACACTGCTTCTCGGTTATTCATCACCAAGTCTTGTAATTTATAGTATAATTAAATCAGGCAATTGTTTTGGCAATTTCTTGGCGAAATAAAAAACTTTGAATACCATAAAATTTTCTAATTTTACATCCGCAATAGTAAATAAAACTTTCTTTGGTCATTTGGAAAACAACATGAGTCTAGAAAAATTTTCTGAAAAATAACACTCGACAATGAAAGATAAAACAGTTACCATTAAAATCAATGAAATGACCACAAAAGAGAAAGATAAAAAGGAAAAAACATCTTTTGAATTTTCTTTCTTCGACGACAAGTCTAGGAAAGAGATCGAAACAACACAGACCTTGGTAAAAGCTTTCTGACAGAGTCACAATCGACATGGTCGCCTAGAGGAAGACAATATATGTCATGCATATATCTAAATCTAGACGAAAATGCATTGTCTTCTAATCATGAAACCAAACTATAGCTTAGGCCTCAATATATTGGAAAAAACATAATTGAACTAAACCTATATTGAGATAATTTAAGTAAAACATAGAAAGTTTTTACTAACGGTGGAGAAAAGTGTGAATTAAATCTATAAAGTAAAACATTTTTATGCCTGCTTTGTTTTCCACTATCATAGGCCGATTTATATAAAGATGTTTTGAGCACCTTTGTTGCTTCTAGTAATGCAATGGCTTCATATACCTTTTTAAGATATTGTAGATACAAAATAGAATAATTCATTGTCCATTTGCATTTTATTCATTGCATGATTTCACTTGTTGAAGCCCATTGCTAATTGTTTATTTCTTCCTCTATTGCAGTTATTTCCAAGCGGTGAGATTTCAAGGAGAATGGATTCAATCAACCAACGAGATAGAATATCAAGTTTACCAGATGTAGTTCTGGTTATGATCCTCTCTTTCTTGTCCTTCAAGGATAATATAAAGACGAGCGTTCTCTCGAAGCGCTGGAGGACCCTTTGTTATGAAACAGGGAACATTTCCTTTAAGGAATCAGAGTATGTGGACCACTCTGTCTCCGACTTCTGGTCCAAAAGGGTGTCATTTGTTCACTATATGCTCAACTGGGTCTCTAGAGTTCCCATTGAGGTTATCAAAAGTTTTGAAATTTGTCTCGGTTATCCTGTGGGCTTCGAGGCAGAGATCAAGTATTTGATTGAGTTTTCCATCTCAAGACAAGTGAAGAACCTAGTTCTTGACTTCTCAAGCCATTATTGGAGAAACACTTGGGATGGGTTAAGATATGATGACTTTGTTATTGAATTGCCTACACTCTTTTACGGTCTACAAACCCTCGAATCATTGAAGATTTACGCATGCTGGTTTGACCCCTCGAGATTCACAAACTTAGGACTAAGAAAGCTCTCTATTGGTTGGTTCAGACTCAAAAAGATCGAATCTATGCTATCAAAGTGCCCTTTGCTTGAGAGTTTGAGTATCATCTCTTGTTACCTTGATGAGGTTATGTTAGCTGGCAATATTAGAGAATTGATCATGGAGAACTGCATTATCCCTACCATGTATTGTGCGTTAAACCTACCTAACATAGACATCTTCAAATACTCCGGAAATGTTATCGTCTTTGATTTTCAGAAAGTGAATATGATACTACTGAAAGAGGTGTACTTAGATTTTGGCATAGAGCATGATAATGACGAACCAATCTATTCACCTAATAAAGAAGCTGGAGATATTCTTTCCCATCTGCTTAATGATCTTCGGTCTTCTAGGACCTTGACTGTCTGCCCTTATCTCCTTGAGGTATGTTTTTAACAATAAATTCTTTGCAATATGAACAGATTTTTACATATTTCTTTTCATTCAGTCTTTAACCGCAATCGAGACTGATTTTACTCTATTTTTAGAACACAATATTAACGTAATATGGTAATATATAATTATGGTTTAGAGGATTATAAATATGTTGAATTGTTAGACAATAAAATTGACCTAATTACCATGTGTATCCGTGTGTTGTATTTTTCTTATGATAGGTGATTCCAGAATGTAACGATCCGGTTGATATGCTTCGTGATGTGGTAACACAACATCTGGTGCTAGAAACGCTTCTACATCCGAAGGAGTTTACAGGAATTAGGCTCCTTCTCGATCATTGCCCGAACTTAGAGACCCTCACTTTGGAGCTTCTTTGTCCAAGACCTTTCCCTGTAAGATTACAATCTATTAATTGAATACATATGATAGTCACATTACTCTATAGAAATAACTTTTTATTAATATTATTATTACTTTTACTAAAGCTCATGTTGATATTTCGCAGATGCCTTCATGTGGTGGTATAAGTTCACAGACACTTTGGCTGGAAAACATTTCATCGAGGTGTTTGAGAAGGACTCTCAAGATCCTGGTGGTTAGGGGTTTTTGTAATAGCTGGAACGAGTTTTATTTGTTGAACTATTTGGTTAGGCCGGAGAATGGGTATGCATTGGAAAGAGTTGAACTCTACATGCCGACTTGGCTGAAAGGAACTCAAAGGCAGTGGGCACACTTTGGAGCCGCGATGTTGCAAAGCACTTCAAATCGAGTACAAGTTGTTTTGCACAACGGTTGGTGCATTCGTTGATGTTTTCAAGTTGAATTTATCGACACCTAAGGTTGGAACTTTTGGTATCTTGGTTTGTTTGATTTATGAATAAGAGCCTCGGAATAACGAGGACTTGGTTTTGGGTTTCTCTGCAAACCAAAAACAATAATAAATATTTGAGTAATCATTGTGATATCATATACTGTTTTAAGTTAAGTAAGACTATTTTCAGAATAATATTTCTTTTCTTTTTCTTTTCTATTATATGATTTCAGTTTAGTAATTTTTTTTTGTTTCTCTGGTACTAGAATTAAGTTGACTGAACATATACTTAACTAGATAACAGCCCGCACTATATATGTATGTGCGGGACAAAACGATTATTAACCAATTTTAATGTATTGATGATGTTGAAGTTGTTCGATTTGTATATTATTAGATAGATAAACGGTAGTATATTAGTGATTATCAAGATTAGTGAAATTTTCATTTATGTATTAACTGTTATGTTTATCATAATTTATGATATATATTTTGGTATATTAATCAATATACAAAATATTAGGTACTCCATTTTGTATAGATTTATATATCGTAATTGCATATTTTAATTGTAAAGTGAAAAAAATAAATATAAGTAAAACTAATGGCAAAATTTAGAAATATATTAATAAATGTTGGATTTTTAATTAAATGGATTGCGAAGCTCTGTGAAAACGACACGTCAGCATGACATTATTTTTTTTTTATCGTCCGGAAATTAATTAGAGCTCAGAAGAGCCATTCCTGGAAAATGTTGTTTACATATGTGATATGAAGCTATTCTGTACGAACTTTTCTTGTCAGAAAATCCGCTTTTACATTAGCATTACTAGAAATTAAAGATAAAGAGAAGGTAGAGAATTCTTCCTTGTCGCTCTGGAATTCCTCCAAATACACTGAAAACGCCGGCCATTCGGTTGGAGAAGACACCATCTTCACTAGATCAGAACAGTCTGTAAGGAACGTTACTTCTTGATTATCTGCACCAATCATACACTTCATCGCCCAGAGAAGAGCCTCGAATTCTGTATCACCAGCTTGACATTTTTGTTAATCACAATAAAGATAAGGTTATTTTTTAAACATGTTTCTCAATTAATATATAAGGGATTTCACTTCAATCTATCTAATTAGTTTCCAATAAATGCATGAACACGTGCATAAACCATAAAAGTGTAAGTTTGCGCAAAAACATCTGTTTATTTGGAACATCAATGTTTAATCTATATTCTTAAAGTGTATATAGTGCAGTCCACAATTTTTTCTAAATATATTATGCTTCTCGTTATAAGGAAAGTAGAGGGAAAACCTAGGACATAAACAAAAGATAATAGCCATGTTAGCAAGGTATATAGCGTTCTAGCTTGCTATTTTGCCATATATCATGATATACCTAGAAATTTCGTATACCTTCCTGAGAGACGAGTAGATGGAAGAATGCATGTCTGAGACGAAAGTAACAGTTGGATCATTGGGTAATATTTGCCTTAACATTGTCAGGAACCACTCCCAAGCCCTATCGTTTTCACTGTCGACGATTCCAAAAGCCACCGGGAAAATTTGAAAATTTCCATCTTGGGCGCTCGCTGTGATCACGCAACCACCGTAATTTCCTCTCAGATGCACACCGTCTATGACTATAACCTGGTCATACCCATTTTTATGGTTTCAAGCAAAGAAAAAATTTCAGATATTCGTCACTATGACGTGACATAAACAAACATGGCAGGGTATATGTTTCTTTGACTATTACCTTGCGCATGAACTTGAGGCCGTTTATCGAGGCAGCTAGGGCGAAGAAGAGGTACTTAAACCTTTGGTTTCCCAACTCATCTACAATTGTTTCCAGTGCAGTTAATGTCCCAGGGTTGGCAGCCTTAAGAGCATGCAAGTATGCCGGTAGAAGAGAGTAGCTATTGCCCATTGAACCTCTTGCCCCGTCCATAGCAATCCCCTAGCTCTCCAAGCTTTCCAATATGAGACTGGGACGCGGTGGTCATTTAAACAGATCCTTTGAACCTCCCCTGGTCTTGGTCCGCTCCCAGCACCCATGTATTGCGGCCTCATGAACTCACCTACAACTCTGGCGGAAGCTTGTTTGTGGTAGTTACTACGGGCTTCAACGCTGCAAGTGTGTTCCAGACAAGCACTACGGACTTGGTAGTTGTCACAGTCTTCAAGTCGGATGACATACACCCGCCAGGGGCAGCTGTCGGCAACACAGTTGAGGAGGACCACCTTCTTGTCTGACCGGGTGTGACGAAAATGGAACTTCCTTTGAAGTGCATGGATGGCCATTTTTAACTTGAAGTCCTCCTTGTTTTTATAAACCCGACCCACGAATATGTCATCTCCCTCGTACGTTGCATCGTCTATAGCTTGGTTGACAACTGTGTTTCCTGGTAAGACACATGTGAATTTTCATCAAGTTGAGAAAAAAATTCATATATAACATCTTATAACGTCACAAATCGAGGAGTTATTAATATTTATAGCAAGATATTTACGTATATAACCGAATATAAATAATGATAACAAGATATACGTTTATATAAATAACTATATTTTTAGATAGCAGGATATTACGACACTAAAATAGCAGGACATACGTATATATAACGAAGTCATTACCTCCATCTATGTTGTTGTCCAGATCCGGAGCTGCGTCCCTGCCAAATACCCCCATCGATAAGTCTACGCCAAAGAAAGTGTTCTCTTCGTCGGCGTTGTGGATGTAGGATTCACACTCAATTGTTTTTAAGTAATTTAGTGGAGAAAAACTCTTAAAATCAACGAATGAATATGAGAATTCGAAAGGGAAATTAACCAAGAAAAGAATAAAGTGAAGAAATTTGATAAGAACGAAGTACAAAAGGCCTTGCGAAATTGTAAAAGAAAAAGTATGTTGTATTGCTTGATAGTAGTCCGTAAAAAAAAATTGTCCTCCCCAAACACATGCGTTTGAGGTTGTTTTTATAGAGAAAACATGATTAATGCGGCTATTTACTACTCGTAATCACAATGATCCGCATTAATCATATAAGTTACATTTTGACCAAAACGGCTTGAACTTGAACTGTCTTGGGCTTCACATGGGCCTTCCGAACTCTTTCTTGTTGACTCCGAACTCCCGTGCTTTGATGCTACTGCGAGCCTCGAACAATATTCTCCTCGCTTCGGCCTTTCTCTATACGAACTGTATGTTGAATAAGAGCGAACTCCATACTGGTAAAGATCGAACTCTTTTAGTAAACTGAATCGAACTTCCAACTGGTCAAGTCCAATAAAATATCTAGAAATCCGAGAGGATTATTACGTAATAATGACGTGGATAGATCCAAATGGATCCTACCGAAAATGTGTGGGATCCGACCCCAACGTTTAGCCCCCCAAGTCTTGCGAGCCGAGTGCTCGGCTTGGAAGACTTAAGTAAATAGTAATTAATGACTCGAGATCTTTAACATTCTGGAATTTCTTTATGTTTTACGCTGTTATGCCGATCTCGGATAATCAAATGATTTGATTTCCCTGACAACCGTCATCATTAATTTCTTAATTTTATATTAATACTGCGGGGAAAACTGTCACGCTTCCCAATATTTCTGAGGCGGTCTTCCATCTTACTTTTGGGTTCTTAAGAGGTAATATTACTTTCTCATCTTATCTTCTTTACTTAGAAAACTTTTCACTCTTATTACAGAGATTGTAGTTTCCTTTTGGTAAATCCACTTTCGTAAAATGTCGAACCTTCCTTCTGAAATCCGCGAGTATGAGGTTGAAGATCTCGAAGCTTTTATGGGTGAAGAAACCGAACCTCATATCCAAACCGGAGACGGGTTTGACCTTCACCCTCAGAGTCAATCGACCGTTGATTCTCTTAATGATCTTCGCCGATTATGCCACATTCCCCCCGAAGTGGAGATGGTGGTCCCGGAGCCCTACGAGTCTCCGGAATCGGGGAGGGAGGGTTATTGCTGCGCCTATGAAATTTATTTCAAAGGGTGCGGCTTGTTCTTTCCCCTTCCCGAGATACTTCTCGTTTTACCTCAACCATCTGAGAATTGCCTTCTCTCAGATGTCGCCCAACATGCTCCGGTATCTTATGTGTACCTTCACTATTGCGGCGGAGGATGGTTATTCGCTGGGACTTAGCGAGCTCCTGGAATTCTTCAAGGCTCGTGAATCCCGAACTTCTGGGTATTATGCCTTTTATCCGATCGCAGACCGGAATCTTATTGACGGCCTGCCTTTAAAACACAACGCCTGGAGGAAGTTTTGGTTCTTCTTCCGTGTAGATAGTTTTTCTGTTCAGAGTTCTTCCGAACTCCTCCGATTTCGCTGGTCATCGAATTTGGGTAGAAGTTAGGACTTAATTGAATAAGTTTCCCATGTTATTTCGAACTGGGCTAACATTTTTTCGTTTCTCCGCAGGTCCCCAAATTCGGCTAGTTCCTTCTGTTGATTTTTTAAACTTTTACAAGGCCGTCCTAGAGAGGCCAGTTAATTGGAATTCTTTTACTTTAGAGAGAATTCACGGCGCCGGACATTCTGTCAGAATGGGCCTTACTCATCTCGTCAACCCTCCTCCTGCTGAGATTGATCTCTCGAGTTTGAATGCCCGAGATAGGAGAAGGATCAGAGAGGCAGATAAGAAGGTTAAAGATCAGATTTCTCAGATTGGAAAAAACAAGAAAAATGCATCCTCCGCCGGGGACGACAAAATCTACCGGAAAACTCTTCTAGTTGACGACGGGTCTCTTGAAGGTTCAAAGTCGATGGCGGTTACCATAAACAATGCTCCTCCCTCTACCCTAGCAGCAGACAACATGGTCGTTGCCACTGCTGAAGAGGGAAGCCTTACAGGCGATTCTTCTTTCATGAAGAAGAGGACGGCTGAGGAACTAGAACCCCCGCTCCAGGGACGTCCCAAGAGCACAAGGAAGGACAAAGCCGCTCCTTCGAACCTGTTAACCCCTGAATCTGCTGAAGCTCAGGATGAAAACCCTGATTCAGGGATTGTTTTAAAGATACCGCTGGGTTCAGGGATGTTATCCCCTAGACGTCCCCGAGGCAATACCTCTAGGGCTCGATCGTCTCCGAGCTCAGGACTTGTTGCTAGAGCTTCATCCCAATCAGGTAACCTTTAATTAGCATTTTGTTACTTGAGATTAATCGACTTTTTAGGAGGCTCAATCCTCACATAAATATCTTTATTCTAGATAAAGAGAAGATTGGGAATATGTTTAGATGTTTCCACACTCGCTTTGGGAAGAAACTTCCGTCTTTTGAGCGGTGGAGGCCTGACATCAAGAAGATGTATATCAGTCATTCATTCCACTCCTCCCAGGTTTGACTATTCGAATCCTTAAACAACCGATTTTGAAAAATCCTTTTTTTTTTTTGTAATGTATCTTCTTTTATTAGGCAACTTTGGATGTGAACGACATCATCAACCATTACGAAGAGGAGCTTGCTAAAGTTTCCAAGAAAGCTGCTGTTGCTGAAGGAGAGATTGAGAAACTGCAATCTTCCAGTCAGCCTGTGCAGGAGACTGCTGGCCCCGACTCAGCTCGTCAGGAAGAAATCGAGCGACTCGAGAGATCTGGCGAGGAGACAAAGAAGAATTTGATTGGGACAGAGCAAAAACTAAAAAATGCCCTTGCTGATCATGACCTTGCGAGAGGTGAGATCGAGCTTCTGAAATCAGAGCTTAGCAAGGTCAAAACAGTTGCTGAGGAGCTTGAACGCAAAAATGAGTCTCTTTCCGTACTGAAAGATCAAGATGTTCGCAAGATATCTCATGATGCTCGGAAAGAGGTTAAAGGAGCCGGGCAAAAGTTCCTTCTTGCTGTGCAAGAATTTATCTCCGCGGATAAAGCCTGGAACAAACTTAAATCCGAGCGTGACGAGATGAAGAGCAACCTTGATCTGATCAAGGAGATAGAGGAAGGAACAGTCAATTTGGCTGAAGAAAAGGAGACAGTTGGCGCTGAGCTCGCTGAGACTGAAGCTAAGCTAGCTACTGCTCCTCAGCCATATTTGGATTTGCAGCATTTGCTTCTGAGTTCGCTGATTCTCCTCCATTGACCGAACCTAATACCGGTTTATCTGTGGATGAGATAATGTTCCCCGTACCCATTTTAATGAGTTCGGAACTAATGTTGACAGAATTTCTTCGGGACGAACTCAGGGGTTCCCTGGTCAGGATCTTGCTATCTCCTCGATTATGGGAGATGAGTTTGAATCGAGGAGCGAACCCCCTCAGGGTACTAAGGGTACTAGCTCGCTTAACCCTGAAGTGGTTCTTACAGCTCAAGATGTTAACGTCGGGGGTGCTCCTGTCTCAAGTCAAGTAGGAGATGAAGGTGGTTCGCCTATGAATGAATGACGGTGATTGCATTCACCTTTTGTGGGGATTGTCCCTTTAATTTTAAGACATGAAATTTGCTTTGTTGGCCATGGGGCCGTTTATTACTTTTTGAGTTTTTTGCCCAAGGGGGCTTTTATTACTGTTTCGAATAATTTACCCAAGGGGGTTTTTAATTAAGATTTCTTTAGAAATAAATATTTAATTTTGGTGGAAACCATCGATTTTACCTGGAGGGTTTGCAAAGTCCTCCTAACCGAAATGGTTTAGAATTATAGGAGAGATAGGCTGATCAGACCTAGTTGCCTTTTTTAAAGAAAAAACATTAGAATTTTTCCTTGGTCTCTCGGCTGCGAGGTTAGAGCTCGGCTTACAAGAACACTTCGTGATACATTTAATAACTGTCCTTGAATTTTACGCTCGAAATTAAGTTCGCCTACTAGGTGTTAAGTGATACTCGAATAACCTATATTTCGTAGGTCTTGTTTATGCATGTACGCAAAAATCGAAAGACTGTAACTGTCAGATCAATAGATTGACGTTCAACTTTCTTTTTCAATAAATACTCAAGTGAGTACCCTTATATATTTTTTCTATATAAGGAGAGTTGGATTTTGGAAATTTTCCAATAGATATTTTTTCTTCATAAGGATCTTTGCAGTTCCTCTTTTCTAGATTCACGATGGCCTCTCCCCAAGGCGAACCTTCTGATCCCAATCCACCACGATTCCCTTCGGGTGAATCTCTGTTTCCGACGGGGATGGATTTACTCCACACGGGGTGGCCATTCCTTGTTTTCTTTCTTCCATGTCTAAAGAAGAAAAGATCGAATGCCATGAATTCATGGAACAGGTTTGACCTCGATACCAGTTGTTTCAAGGTTTTATCTGATAGATTCGTAATGCATCTGTTCTTTGCAGATCACCGAAAGGTACGTTTTCCTCTGCTCCGAAAGGCAACGTCTTGGAAGGAAACGCCGTGTCCTTGAGGACATGATTGCTAGAACTGAAAGGAAAATCCGACGTTTGGAGTCGGATGTTCATAACTGGGAGAGGAGGGGATTTGACTCTATCGCTCGCATTCCCGGCTGCCTTCGAGAACACATCAGATTTCTGAAGAAGCATTGGGACATCTACCAAAGGAGCCTTGAACCCGACGAACGTGAAAACGGTTCGTCATCTGACGAAGTCCCTTCTACGAACTCTCCTCCTTCTTAGTTATTTCTTATTTTGTAATATTCTATCGGGCTAGCGGCCCAACGACATTAATTATATTGCCCCTTTTGCTTTAAATTTGCCGATTTATTTCAATCTTATTTAATGTAATTAATCTAGGGAATACGATTAACAACTAACTCGATTACATTTTCCATAAAAGTAGTAATTTCAGATTTGGGATATCGTCAATTAACCCTTTTAAATGTAGTCGAGTACTTTTCGAGTATAAAGTGGGTGTAGTTTATCATTGAGTTTTATCAACAACAATTCTACAAAAATGTTCGAGGAAGGTAATTCTTCAGAGAATCCTTCTGACTCATTCAAAGTGATAAGTGATGATCTTCCGGGAGCGTCAGACATCGAGCTTATAAAAATGGGAGGAACTGGCGAACCGGAGGAGTCACGAATATTAAGGAGGGGAACCAGCATTCAGGTTCCGATCGTATTAATCGAGAGATTATCAGCTCAAGATCGTGTCAAGGCTGAGGAATTTATTAACAAGGTATTGTTTTCCCCAGTGTTTTTGACTACTTTTGTCATTGCTAAACGAAGCGTTTTATTTTCTTCAGCTCATCATTCGGCACGACGAGCTCGAAGATGAGAAAAAAGAGATTAGGAAGAAGAGAAGGGAACTAGAGAAGCGTTGCCTCGATATTGCTCGCGAGCTTCATCGCCTCAAAGCCCATCCTTCCGATTGGATCGAACTAGGACTTCAGGAGTACGGAAACATGCCAGGTTCCATAATGAGCATCGTTGACCTCGCAGGCCAAGGAGCGGAGCTATTCCATAATTCAAGACCCTTCTAGATCTGGTTTTTGCTTAGCTAGAAATATTTATTTATACATTGTCCGCAACGTATTTTTATATTCATGCCCGAGGATAAAAACAAGACTCCATGATTGGAATAATATTTTTATTTTTATAGCTAGACTCGTGTTTAGCGAGCTGCCTACGTACCCAAAATAGGATCAAGCCAAATCGTAGTTCGAAATATTTTTATTTTAGCAATAAAACTTTTTCAAGTTGATGATGTTCCAAGACCTTTGAACGGGATTACTGTCGAGGTCTTGTAAACGGTATACACTATTTTGGATTTTTTCTGTGATTTGATAAGGGCCTTCCCAGTTAATACCGAGTTTTTCAGCTCCTTCTTCTTTTGTGTTATCGAACACTCGCCTTAAAACAAAGTCTCCTACATTTAAAGGTCTGTTTTTCAACTTTGAGTTATAGTATCGAGCGGTCAACTGCTGATAGTTCTGAAGTCGAATAAGGGATTGGTCTCGCTTTTCATCAATTGTATCGAGAACATCTTCTAATAATTTAGAATTCGATTCCTCGTTAAGTGGAGCTTCGCTGCGGCGTAAACCAGGAACATTCAGCTCGGCTGGGACTACTGCCTCCATCCCATAAACTAATGAGAATGGAGTCTCTCCCGTTGCTCGCCTTGGGGTTGTTCGATAAGCCCACAACACAGGTTGCAGCTCGTCATACCATCCACCTTTCGAGCACTCAAGCGTTTTTTAAGATTGCTGAGAATGGTTTTATTGGAAGTTTCCGCTTGCCCATTTCCTTGAGGATACCTCGGCGTTGAGTAGCTAAGTTTTATTCCCCAAGCGGAACAAAAATCTTCAAAGTCATTTGAAATGAATTGAGGACCATTGTCCGTTACTATTTCGTAGGGAACTCCATAGCGACAAATAATGTGTTTCCACAAGAATGTCTTTACCACATAATCTTTTATGTTTATGTAAGCTTCAGCTTCAATCCATTTGGAAAAATAGTCCGTTAGAACTAATAAGTATTGGACGCCTCGTGTTGAACGATGCATCGGACCAACTATATCCATTGACCATCTCATGAAAGGGTATGGAGCGGATATAGATGACAAAAATTCAGACGGCTGATGAATAAGAGAGGCGTGCATCTGGCACTTTTTACACCGTTTGGCGTAATCGATGCAGTCAGAAATCATAGTTGGCCAGAAATATCCTAACCGTTTGATTTTAAAAGCCATTGATCGTCCCGAAGAATGACTACCACAAAGCCCTTCGTGGACTTCACTTGTCACTATTTGAACTTTGGGTCCGAAAATACACAAAAGATAAGGGTCACTGACACCTCGCTTGTTTAATGAATCTTTAATTATGCAATACTTAGCGCTGATGATTCTTAATTTGCGAGCTTGCCACTTGTTCGATGGTAGTTCTCCATTAAGAATAAAAATTTTGATGGGTACCCTCCAGTCAGCCCCCCAATCATTAGCGGAAGTATTATCTTTGAGTATAAACTTGCTTGGTTCGGGTTCGGAAGGAATATCAGGATCTTCGACTGTTTCCCGAACTTCTTCATCACCTGGAGGTGTCTGTTCAGTTCGAGACGATTCTTTAATGGGAACCTCTTGATCCTTTAATTTTCTTCTTGGCTTTCTTATAGGAGGTTCCAGTGGTGGAGTAAGTTCGTCATCCTGAGATTTTACTCGTGATCTGGTGACGATAAGTGAACTATTTTCATTTCTAGAACTTAATTTTGGAGTTTCGATATGTTCGGCCTCCAAAATGTTATTGTTTTCTGTTTCTTCAACTGAAATACTTCGCGAAGAAATACATTCAACTGGGATAACTCGTTTGAGCTCGGGATCTGAGGTAGAAGCTAGGGCAGCTAAAGCGTGTGCCGAAGTATTTTCTCCTCGAGGTATTCGAACTAATTCGAATTCTTTGAATTTTCTGGCTAATTTTTTTAGAGCCGAAAGATAAGCTTCCATTCGAGGAGCCTTAGCTTCGTAATCTCCAGCAAACTGGTTTACAACTAGCTGAGAATCACAATAAGCTATTATTTTTTCTTCTCCAATTGCAAGAGCAAGCCAAAGTCCTGCTAAGAGAGCTTCGTATTCCGCTTCATTGTTCGAAGCCGGGAACATTAATCGAAATGATTGTTCGATTATTTCTTTTGTTGGTGTTTCGAGCCTAATACCGATTCCGGACCCTTGTTTAGAAGAAGAGCCATCTACATGTAATTTCCATGTGGAGTCCGTTTCAATAAGGATTCCATCATCTAATGGTAGTTCGGTTAGAAAATCAGCCAGAACTTGTGCTTTTGCGCTAGTTCGACTTTTGTATTCTATATCATACTCACTGAGTTCGATTGCCCATTTTGCCAATCTTCCGAACTGACTTGGACCGTGAAGAATTGAGCGAAGTGGATGAGAAGTTAAAACTTCTATCGGATGAGAGTGGAAATAAAGTCTGACTTTTCTAGCATATATGACTACTGCTAAAGCTAATTTTTCCATCATGGTATATCTCGTTTCTGGACTAGTAAGAGATATACATATGTAGAAAATCGGCTTTTGTTCACCTCGTTCCTCTCGAACTAAAACCCCACTTACAGAATGATTAGAAACCGAAATGTAAAGATAAAGTTTCTCATCTGACTCAGGTTTTGAGAGAACTGGCGGTGTTGTCAGATAAGTTTTGAGTTGATCAAATGCTGCTTCGCATTGATCATCCCACCGAAATTTTTTGTTTCCTTTTAAAATTTGATGAAAAGGGAGACATTTATCAGTAGATTTCGAGATGAAACGATTTAATGCAGCAATTCTGCCCGTCAATCGTTGGACCTCTTTAATGTTTTTGGCGAAGGCATTGTGAGGAAAGCGTTAATCTGATTAGGATTTGCTTCTATTCCTCTTTTCGTGACTATGTACCCCCGGAATTCTCCGGAAGGCACACCAAAAGAACATTTAGCTGGATTTAATTTCATTCCGATCTCATTTAGAATTTTGAAACATTGTTCGAGATGAGTGATGTGCTCGGATTTCTTAAGAGATTTTACGAGCGTGTCATCTATATAGACTTCCATCATTTTGCCCAAATGTTTTGCAAACATTTTGTTAACTAAACGTTGGTATGTTGCCCCGGCATTTTTTAAACCGAATGGCATAACTTTATAACAGTAGATTCCTCTATCTGTTATGAAGGATATGTTCTCTTCATCTTTGTTGGTGTCGGATCCCTCACCAGTAGACCGGGACCAACCAAAGATTGCCACGTAATTAGAGTGAAGGCCCACAGAGGATAAGGCCCATTAAGCCCATCGTTTACAGGGTATAATCGAGATGGGCATCACCATAAAGAGAGCCCGAAGTGGTCATATCTCAGGATACAACTCGGGATCGAGGTCGAAGTCAGAACGGCTCAAAGTAACTTGGGCCAAAAGGCGAAGCCCATGAAGATCAGAATTTATTCGAATTTAAACGATGAGCATTAAACTCGAAGACCAAAACGGACACATTTAAGAGAGAATAATTGTGTTTAATTGGAGAATTAAATGTCGTTTGTCAGTATAAATAAGAGGGCTAGTAGCCATGTAACGAGGGGCAATTTTTCTAGCAAATACACTATAATCATTTTTCCATTTCAATTCATAGCTTTTTGTATTGTATTTTTGTCCTCAAGAGTAATCATTCCCACAAAATAAACAAATATTCAAGTGTGCGAATCCGACATCCACTTTTTGGCGCCGCCTGTGGGGATCTAGAAGATTCTTGAGTTGTCAGATTTCTTTCATTACATTTCCGAGATAAGCAGCAATGTCTGGAACAAGCATCCCTGACTCGTCAGTAGCTGAAACTCTCAAGGCCATGCAGCAAGCCATATCAGAAATGTCGCAGAAGTTCTCGGATGTGGAAAAAGCTGTGGACACGCTTAAAACAACCCAGGTATCTCTTGGTCAAAGCGTCAATACTATTCAATCTCGTGTTCGTTCTCTAGGTACAGGAAATGCGGCGGGAGTTCGAAGAAGTATGTTCAGTACGCCAAACTCCCGTGTGCGAAGTGAAACCAACGAACAAACAACTCCTAACCCAACAATTCAACCGGATGTGGAAGAAGAGACGCAGCTTGGAGACGAAGACAAGCTTGTGGGTCAATACGATCAAGAAAGCTTCGACCAAATCGAAACCATGAGAAAAGTTAGCCAGGAACTAAAAGAGATGAAGTCAAAGTTCCACCAGGCCACCAGTTCGGAGCCGGACATCAACCGAGTCATCGAGGAAGCTAGGCGAACTCCTTTCATTCCGCGAATTGCAAATTTGAGAATCAAGGATTCTCGGAAACTCAAACTGGATCCGTACAGTGGATTAGAAGACCCAAAGAGCTATCTCGCAGCTTTTCTGATTGCCGCCGGAAGAGTCGAATTGGATGAAGCTGATGAGGACGTAGGATACTGCAAACTCTTTTCGGAAAATCTTTGCGGTCAAGCACTAATGTGGTTCACTCAGCTGGAACCAGGCTCAATCAATAACTTCGACGAATTGTCGGCTGTGTTCCTGAAACAGTATTCTATCCTCATGGATAAAAGCGTTTCGGATGCCGACCTTTGGAATCTAACACAAGGGCCAAACGAGTCACTTAGAACTTTCATCACCAAGTTCAAGGGGGTGCTATCAAAACTCCCAAGAATCTCGCAGCAGTCAGCTTTATCTGCCCTACGAAAAGGTTTATGGCATGACTCAAGGTTCAAAGAAGATCTGATACTTCACAAACCGGACACAATTCAAGACGCACTTTTCCGTGCAAATAACTGGATGGAAGTAGAAGACGAAAAAGAGAGTTTTGCGAAAAGGAACAAGCCAGCAAAACCAGCAGTCACTTTCCCTACCAAGAAGTTTGAGCCTAGGGAGAGTCAAGGACCAAAAAAGTTCGGATCGCAACCCCTCAACAATGTCGTCGGGAAGCAATTCCAAGGAAAAGGAAGGTCGAACACTTGGGTCCGTGACGAAAGTTTGTATTGTGACATCCATAAGGTAACCGGACACTTAACCAAAGACTGTAGTGTCCTCAAAAAGCACCTCGCAGAGCTGTGGGCCAGTGGAGATCTTTCTAAATTCAGGATAGAAGATTTCGTGAAAGAATATCACGAGGCGAAAGATACCCCTAAAGATCAGAATTTAAAAAGACCTAGGCAATCTAACGAAGAAGAACCTAGAAGTTTGAAGGGAAAAATCAATGTGATCCTTGGAGGTTCCAAACTTTGTCGAGATACAATCAATGCCATAAAGAAGCATAGGCGAAGTGTTTTATTTAAAGCGAATTTAGGCGAAGAAATTGATTTTCAAGGCGCGTCGATATCATTTGACGAAGAAGAAACGTGTCACCTCGAAAGACCTCATGATGACGCCCTAGTCATTACCCTAGACGTTGCCAACTTCGAAGTGTCGAGAATTCTCATTGATACGGGCAGTTCAGTCGACTTAATCTTTTTAGATACTCTGGAAAGGATGGGAATCAGTCGGGCAGACATAGTGGGACCGCCGTGTCCTTTGGTGGAATTCACAAGCGAATCGGCCATGTCTCTCGGAACGATCAAGCTGCCAGTTCTTGCCAAAAACGTGTCAAAGATAGTAGATTTTGTTGTTTTTGATAAACCGGCAGCCTATAACATCATCCTTGGGACTCCGTGGATTTATCAAATGAAGGCAGTCCCCTCGACATATCACCAGTGTATCAAGTTTCCAACGCCTAGCGGAGTGGAAACGATTCGAGGAAGTCAAGAAGCTTCAAGAACATGTTATCTGACCAATCATCGACTAAAGATCCAATAGCAATTAACGAAACCTGCAAAAAAGGAAATAATTCCAAGATTTCCTAGTGGACAAAAAGAAGACGATGTAATAATCGAAGTAGTATTGGAAGAAGACAAACCAGACCGGAAAGTCCGAATTGGAGTCACTTTGGCTGGCGAAATAAAAGAGGCTTTGATTGAACTTCTTAGGAAAAACAAGACGTCATTTGCATGGTCAGCAGCTGATATGCCCGGCATAGATCCGAGCATAATTTGCCACAAATTGAACGTGGATCCAAGTTTTAAGCCTGTGAAACAAAAGAGAAGAAAACTCGGAGTAGAACGAGCAAAGGCAGTAAATGATGAAGTGGATAAACTATTAAAAATAGGATCTATAAGGGAAGTACAATACCCGGAGTGGGTAGCAAACACTGTCGTGGTCAAAAAGAAAAATGGAAAAGACAGGGTGTGTATCGACTTCACCGATCTCAATAAAGCGTGTCCGAAAGATAGTTTCCCGCTCCCACATATAGACCGGCTCGTGGAATCTACCGCTGGGAATGAGTTATTAACTTTCATGGATGCCTTCTCGGGTTATAATCAAATAATGATGGATCCCGAAGACCAAGAAAAGACATCATTCATCACTGACAGAGGTACTTATTGTTATAAAGTAATGCCTTTTGGTTTGAAAAACGCAGGGGCAACTTACCAACGGTTGGTCAATAAAATGTTCCATGAGCATCTCGGGAAGACAATGGAAGTCTACATAGACGATATGTTGGTTAAATCTCTGAGGAAAGAGGATCACATTAAGCATTTGGAGGAATGTTTCGAAATTCTCAACCGATATCAAATGAAACTGAATCCGGCGAAGTGCACTTTCGGAGTTCCATCCGGAGAGTTCCTTGGTTATATTGTGACAAAAAGAGGAATTGAAGCTAATCCAAATCAAATTAATGCCTTTTTAAACATGCCATCCCCGAAGAACTTCAAGGAAGTACAGCGTTTGACCGGTCGAATTGCAGCCCTAAACAGATTTATTTCGAGATCAACGGACAAATCTCTACCCTTTTATCAAATTCTTAAGGGAAATAAAGGGTTCCTTTGGGATGAGAAGTGTGAAGAAGCTTTCGGACAACTTAAAGCATACCTTACCACTCCACCAGTGTTGTCTAAACCCGAAGTGGACGAAAAGCTCTATTTGTATGTTTCAGTATCAAAACATGCAGTTAGTGGAGTCTTGGTCCGGGAGGACCGCGGAGAGCAGAAGCCGATTTACTACATAAGTAAGTCAATGACGGATCCAGAAACAAGATACACAATGATGGAAAAACTCGCACTTGCAGTAGTAACTTCAGCCCGGAAGCTACGCCCATACTTCCAATCTCATCCAGTCGAAGTATTAACCAACCAGCCACTTCGAACAATACTTGATAGTCCGAACCAATCCGGACGATTGGCGAAGTGGGCAGTGGAACTAAGTGAATATGATATAGAGTATAAAAGCAGGGTCAGCATGAAGGTTCAAGTTTTGGCAGATTTTCTAACCGAACTACCAGTGCTGGGTACATCGGAGCAACCAGAGAATCAGACTTGGAAACTGTATGTAGATGGATCTTCATCAAAACAAGGATCTGGAGTAGGGATCAAGTTGGAATCTCCAACATCGGAAATTCTTGAACAATCATTCCGTTTATTGTTTAATGCTTCTAACAATGAAGCAGAATATGAGGCACTAATTGCAGGACTCCGATTGGCACAAGGGGTTGGAGCCGAAGAGGTGGTTGCTTATTGCGATTCACAATTAGTAGTTAATCAGTTCAATGGCGATTATGAAGCGAAAGACCTAAGAATGGAAGCATACCTCGAAGTAGTAAAGGGTCTTTCCAAAGACTTCAAGAAATTCGAACTAATTCGCATACCTCGAGGAGAAAATACAACCGCGGATGCACTTGCCGCATTAGCGTCAACATCAGATCCTGAACTAAAAAGAATCATTCCGGTTGAATGTATCGCGGAGCGAAGCATTAGAACTGACAAAGAAGTTCTTGCTGTCACAAGATCTCGAGCAGCAGCGCGTGAACGTGGCGAGCCCGAAGTCGAGTTGCCACCTGTTAAACGGAGGAAGTCGAAAAAGCACAACAAGGAGCCAGATGTACTTCCAGAAACTATTATAGAGTCGGAACCAGTAATCGAGGACGACCATACCGAACCAGACCTTGAACCAAATGAACATCCCGAACCGGAACCGCGAGTATTTCATGAGATTGACCAAATTCTGGCTAAAGACTGGGGGGCTGATTGGAGGGAGCCAATAAAAGACTACATCATGACAGGCGAGCTCCCGAAAAACAAGTGGCAAGCCAGGAAAATGAGAATCGTTAGCGCGAAATTTTGTCTATCAAAGGATATATTATATAAGCGAGGTGTTAGCGACCCCTACCTATTGTGCATCTTTGGGCCCGAAGTCGAAATCGTCGTGAGAGAAGTACACGAAGGTCTATGTGGGAGTCATGCGTCTGGAAGGGCCATGGCTTTTAAAATAAAAAGGATGGGCTATTATTGGCCCACTATGATCACGGATTGTGTCAAGTTCGCTCAAAGGTGCAAACGTTGTCAACTCCACGCGCCGATGATCCATCAACCTTCGGAGTTATTCTCCTCCATTTCTGACCCATACCCGTTTATGAGATGGTCGATGGATATCATTGGACCATTGCATAGATCAACTCGAGGAGCACAATACCTGTTGGTCTTAACGGATTATTTTTCAAAGTGGATCGAAGCTGAAGCATATGCTAGCATCAAAGATTCGGCGGTGAATACTTTCATTTGGAAGAATATCATATGCCGACATGGGGTTCCATACGAGATAGTTACTGATAATGGGCCACAGTTCATTTCGCACGAATTCGAAGCTTTTTGCTCAGAATGGGGGATCAAGGTCAGTTATTCCACTCCACGGTATCCACAAGGAAATGGCCAAGCTGAAGCTGCGAACAAAACAATTTTGAGCAATCTCAAAAAACGCTTGAGTCATTTAAAAGGAGGATGGTATGATGAACTCCAACCCGTCCTATGGGCTTATCGAACAACCCCTAGGCGACCTACCGGAGAAACTCCGTTTTCCCTAGTTTATGGCATGGAAGCAGTAGTACCGGCTGAACTCAATGTGCCCGGTCTTCGCCGAACAGAAGCACCATTGAACGAAGAGGAGAATTCAGCAATGCTCGATGACTCGCTGGATACCATTAATGAAAGACGAGATCAAGCCTTAATTCGGATACAAAATTACCAGCAAGCAGCAGCTCGATACTACAATTCCAAAGTCAAAAGCAGACCATTCTTTGTAGGCGATTATGTGCTAAGGCGAGTTTTTGATAATAAAAAAGAAGAAGGCGCGGGCAAACTCGGCATTAATTGGGAAGGACCTTATATTGTTACCGAAGTGGTTCGAAATGGTGTTTATAGGTTGAAAGACTTAGAAGGCAGTCCAGTCCAGCGACCTTGGAACGTGATCAATCTAAAGAAGTTCTATGTTTAATACGCATTTTGTTATTGTACATGAACTACGGTGTGGCTTGATCCCGAAATGGGTACGTAGGCAGCTCGAAAACGAGTTCAGCTATTAATAAAAATTTGTTTTATTTCGTAAAGAGAAAAAGCTCGACTATGCGAACGTACAAAGCGAATGAGATTCGACTAGGCGAAAATTGGAAGCAAACATTTATTCAAACAAGCAAGACAAAGTATTGATCACTTCGAGTTAGGCAAACCCTCCCGGAGAGCAGAACACCTGAACTCCTTGACCTGCGAGGTCCAGAACTGGCATCATACAATCCGGGATTCGAGCAAAGTCAGAGATTCCGAGTTCGATCCAATCTCCGGGGTGAGAGCCAAGGATGTGAAGATCTCTTGACACTGTAGTAAGCCTGCGTTGCATTCGGTTAATCCTTTTCCGAAGCCTCTTCTTTTCCAACGTGAGCTTCCAGTGTTGAAGCGCAAGCGCCTCTATGAATGCCATCGCTGTTCCTTGGTCCCTGATTGGGAGATTCCTGATCAAAGCGCATGGAGCTCAGATCTGAGATCTAAAGAAGCCGCGAGGTGGAGGAGATCGTCTACTTGGAACATCTGGAACATCTTCATCTATCATTCCGACCCTGGAGAAGTCCGGCATAGATTCCGAACATCGAAGGTTAAAATCCATATCTGCAGAAGTAAGAAGAATAGTGAGGAGTAAAGGGAAATCGAGACTACAATTTATAAGAACGTCATGTCCCTGTTAAGCTGCGGATTCCATCCTAGGAATGGAGTGATTCGCGGAGAAATTTATGTTCTCAACCCGATCCTGCATTAAAAGACGTATCTCCAAGAATGATATGAGAATTAAAGTATTTCCATAAATAAAAGGGGCCGAGGCCCATTAAGACTTCAGAACAAAAGGAAAAATAAAGAAAAAAGAACAGAGTTAGGGAACATTTATGGAAGGGGCTCAGGAACAGGCTCCCTCATCGCCGATGTGGAATTCGAAGTGGAAGCACCGTTCCTGCCCTCAACTTCGGGTTCATTCGGGACACGTTTCCAAGGATTGTCGTCATTTTCCTCGTCTTCCTCCTCGCTATCAACAAGAGCAGCTTCAGTCGGGGAATTCACCGGTCCCTGGACTTGACCTTTAGCACGGAGATACATCCGGAGCATTCTCGGGATCTCTGCGATAGAGTCGAAGTTCCTCCACTCCCACTGAAAGGGATCACTTTCCAGGGCTCTCACTTTCCTCTCCACTCGGGCAATACGAGCCTCGAGTGTTTGCCTCTTGAGTCCCAGCCGCTGCCTCTCGTCGCACAAACGGCGATGTTTGTCGACAACCTGTCACCAAAAAGAATAAATTAAAGTAAAAAGCATAAGAGTTGGGGTGAGAGAAGCGAATTTTAACCTTGTCCATAAAGTCGTAGGCCTCTTTCTTCTCCCTCGAGGGAAAGTGGAACACGGCATGAGGAAAGAGAACGCCGGCCGGCTCGAAGCCATCGCCGGACAAAAATAGGGGGCTGCCAGGATCGGTGGGGATCACTTTTTTGTTCTCCATTATTGTTAAAGGAATTTTGGAGTTCTTTAAAAAGCTAGAAGCAAACTTGCCTCTATTTATAACAGGTCTAGGGTTTATCTTGAAACCGTAAAATTAATGATGATAGTGTGCCCGAGTGGTTAAACTATTTTGGAAATCGAGAAAGGCAGTTATTGCCTTAAAGGCGTGCGGCTTTCCCTATTTCCTAAGGAAGGGAAAGAGCAACCGTCGCATTTAAGGCAAGGAGCCCATTAAGCACAAAAGTTTTTTAAGGCCCAAGCCCAACAAATTCACTGAGTTGACTAAACCCGAAGTGGGGAACTCGTGTTAAGCCGAGCTCAGCTCTCGCATTCCAAGAGAAGGGTCTGATCAGCCTAAAAATCTCGAAAAAACATAGCCACAAGGCCAAGAAGTGTTAAAAGCGGACCTTGCAAACCCGCATATAATTTTAACCAAACCCCCTCGGGATCTAAACCTAAAACAAAAAGGTTTAAAAGCCTCCTCAGGCAAATATCTTGTTCAAAAGAAACTGGTAATAAAGCCTCCTAGGGCAAAAGCAAAAACATAAAGATTTAAGTCTCAGAAAAAATGTATAATAATGGGACAGGCCCCAATTCAGAGTGGACGCAGCCACTACGGGTCAGCAGACACTTCGGCTTCCATTTCGGTTGTCGGGTTTCCATCCGCCTCCTTGGCCGGGACTTGTTCAGAGGAAGTTCCTTGTTCATTCACTGCGGTACAAACATCTCCTGGGATGACCTTGGGTGCAGCAGAGACTTCGGATAAGACGACGCCCTCCGTCTCATTTGAACCTATAAAAGATAGTTCGGGTCAAACAAAAGGCAAGAAGAAGGTAGTAAGCATCAAGAACTAGTGTTTACCTGCCCAGTCTAGACCTGATTCACTTAGAGGAGGAGATTCAGTGAAAAACTCCGCGAAATCCTGAGGGTTGAAGGACGAAGCGGGAAGAGCTGCCAGACGATTTTTCTTTTCAGCTAAGCTAGACGACAGTTCGGATCTCTCTTTCACCTCGGAGAAATCGTCATCGTGGATTTGATCCAGCAAGATTAGGTTGCTCTCATGCTCCTTGATGTCTGACTCCAGATCCGACTTAACTTTCTCAGTTTGAATAAAGCGGATGGCTCCTTGAATCAACTCCATCCCTCGTCCCTTTACCTCTTTTCTGGCCTTCGACGCCGACCTTGCCAATTCGGAATCACGCAACTTGGTAATCGCTTTGTATTTCGCGTGAAGTTCAATAAGTTGGTTATTCAGGGAATCGGCGGATGATTCGGACTCATGAAGCCTACCTTGAACACCAGAAAGCTCGTTCTGCAGTTGGTAATTCTGGTCGTACTGGTCCTTCAGCTCCCCTTTTATCTTCTCAAGCTCAGACGTGAGGCTGCCTATTTGATCTTCCAGCTGTTGCTTAGAACCCGAAGATGAGTGGAGGTCGGTTTCAAGAGTAGTAAGCTTGCTTCTCCACGATTCAATCTCCTGTTGCTGGCTAAGTAACAGTCCTTCATAGTGTTCAACCATGTCGTTGAGTTCGCTGTTCGCCTGGCATTTTGTATGAACTCGAAATGATGAATCAGTTGGAAGATTAACGCAAAAGATGAATGAAGTAAAACTAACCCGAGATGAGTGATGCGCATGAAGCAAATAGCGTTCGCGAATTGCCGGACGCCACTTGTCGAATTCCGGCAGGATTAGACCCGACCGGGTCTTAAAGCATCGAAAAACGCTACCTTCTTTCTCCATAGCTGTGAAGAAAGAAGAAGGGGAATTGAAATATTTTGAAACAAGATAAATTGAAAACCCTTAAGAATGCGTAAATAGTTACCTGAAAGCGATCTGATTTGAGGGACAAGAGCAGGTTTTGACTTCGGAGAAGCATCTTGAGATCCAGAACCTTCTTTCTGAGGAGATACGCTCCGAGTGGTCTTCTCGCCATCATGTTCGGGAAGAGAAGACATGCCAACCGGCGCAGGAGGGCCCATTGTTTTAGATGGAGGAGACGATTGAGGTGAACGGTCAATCCGGGCCCTCGATTTCTCCCTATGCGGAGAAGAATCGCTACGAGATGACTTGTCTCTTTTCTTACGAATCAAATCTTTAAGCGGTGCGCTGCTAAAATCATCTCGGGGAGGTCGAGGAGAGTCACGGCGAGGAGATCGGTCTCTCCGAGGAGAACGATCGTGATGACGTTCACGACGAGGTGTTAATCTGTAAGCAGCGACAGATCTGTTCCCCTCGGTGCTGCTGTCGTCAACCAGTAGGGTCCTGCTGTAGTCTTTCTTGTCTATGGCGGCCGCAAGGAACGCCTTGTTTTCGTCACAAGCATCTGCTATCGGTTTGGAGAGTTTCTTACGCTGGGCAGTGAGGGCCCGAGCTGACAATCCCTGAGTTGAAGGAGGGGGCGGAAGACGATGAAGGTGATTTGGTGGACTCATCCTGAGTTTTCGATTGGCTTCAATGAACCGATCGAGAGTAAAGGAATTCCAAAGGGTTTCCCCTCTAAGGATTGTCTTGAAGAAGTTGACGAATTCCTCAGTTGGGAGGATCGGAGCAATAAAGGCTGCAAAAATGAAACAAAAGATTTGGTTAGTAAAAGAATAGGGTGATTGAGAAAATGTTTGTAACCTATTTTTCTACCAGGCTTTGCAGACCACTTCGATGGAAGTACATCGGAAAGACTTCCAATCGAAGCAGGAGTTTTCTTAATCAGAAACCAGGGATGGTGCCAGTTCTCATCTTTGTTCGGGAGATGCGAGATGATGTTCCTATTAGCGTTCGGGTACGCCGAGAAGTACCCTGCCTTCTTTGACGAACTTCTCACACTTAGAAGTTCATTCAGTTCGGGAACCCCAATAATGTAGCCAGCTTCCGCCGCAACAGTTATGATTCCAAGGATGGTTCGGAGGAGATTAGGGGTTAGCTGAGGCAAAACAATTTCAAGGGCCGCCAGATACCGGACTAAGGCTTCGGGAAGAGGGAAGGTCAATCCACAGCCCTTGAAGTAGACTTCATAAACGCAAAAGTAACCATCACGGTGATCCTCCGGGGACTCTGTAGGATCGGCCATCTTCGATTCCGCCATCACGTCAGGTGGAAGCCGGCAGAGTTCTTTCAATCGTTGAAGGGATTGAATGGTACAAGTAGATCTATAGTGAGGTCCGGCGATATCGTTAGGACGGGTGCAATCGTCAAGGCTAGAACGTTTCCCGTCGTAAGACGGAGACTCAGGTCTGTCGGAATCGGAAGACATTGAAGGAAATGGGAAAACTAAAGCTCCAGAAGAGAAAGTTTGGCGAAAGAGACAGAGAAAGGCTTGGCAGGAAAAGAAAAAAAGCAAAGGAAATTTTTACCAAAAGATAAAGATGAAAAGAAAGGTTACCTCACGCAAACTAAGTGGTAATGATGGAACCGCCTCGGTAGTCGTGGGGGAAGTGGAAAGGTTTTTCCCCGTTTTAATAGTAAATAATTAAGACGCGGTCGTGATGGTGACAGATGTCACGCGATCAAATATGGTAAACGACGAAATTAAAGGATTGACAAGATCTTGGCGGGAAAATCAGAAGATCCCTCAAGCGCAATCTTTGGTCATTAAAACGTTAAAGTCCTCCGAACTGGAATAAGCATTTCGAAAGACTTGGGGGGCTAATTGTTGGTGTCGGATCCCTCACCAGTAGACCGGGACCAACCAAAGATTGCCACGTAATTAGAGTGAAGGCCCACAGAGGATAAGGCCCATTAAGCCCATCGTTTACAGGGTATAATCGAGATGGGCATCACCATAAAGAGAGCCCGAAGTGGTCATATCTCAGGATACAACTCGGGATCGAGGTCGAAGTCAGAACGGCTCAAAGTAACTTGGGCCAAAAGGCGAAGCCCATGAAGATCAGAATTTATTCGAATTTAAACGATGAGCATTAAACTCGAAGACCAAAACGGACACATTTAAGAGAGAATAATTGTGTTTAATTGGAGAATTAAATGTCGTTTGTCAGTATAAATAAGAGGGCTAGTAGCCATGTAACGAGGGGCAATTTTTCTAGCAAATACACTATAATCATTTTTCCATTTCAATTCATAGCTTTTTGTATTGTATTTTTGTCCTCAAGAGTAATCATTCCCACAAAATAAACAAATATTCAAGTGTGCGAATCCAACATCCACAATCTTCGGGATTCATCATGATCTGATTATATCCAGAAAATGCATCAATGAATGTTAAGAGTTCATTTCCGGCCGTTGATTCTACGAGCCGATCGATATGAGGGAGAGGAAAACTGTCTTTTGGACATGCTTTGTTAATGTCAGTGAAATCGACACATACTCTCCATTTTCCATTCTTCTTTTTGTCTACCACGGGGTTTCCTAACCAGTCCGGGTACTTTACTTCCCTAATGGAACCAATTTTCAAAAGCTTATCAACTTCGTCATTGACCGCTTGAGCTCGGTCAGGACCCAGTTTTCTTCTTTTCTGCTTTATTGGTTTAAAACTGGGATCGATCTTTAAATCATGGGTAGTGATACTTTTGTCGATTCTGGGCATATCTTTTGCCGACCAGTCAAAAGTATGTTTATTTTCCTTTAGAAATGTTACCAACTGATCTTTGATTTCTGAATCTAAAGTAGTACCGATTTTTACTTTTCGATCTGGAAATTCGGAATCAATTTCAATTTCTATGGTAACTTCATTCGGACTGAGACCACTTGGGTAACGCGAGGTGCTTTCTTGCTTCGCGTTTATCATTAATTGCTATTTGAGCTTTAAACGATGTCCCATGAGGTAGCAAGAACGCGATGTTTCCTGATCTCCTCGAATGGTTCTGATTCCTCCAGGAGTCGGAAATTTCCCACATTGGTGATAAGTTGAAGGTATAGCCTTCATTTGGTATATCCACGGAGTTCCGAGAATTATGTTGTAAGCGGCCGGTCGGTCGAAAACAATGAATTCTACGATCTTTGGAACCCCTGCGGCGAGTACTGGTAGTTTTATGTTTCCTAAGGACATAGATGTGTCACTTGTGAAAGCTACCAATGGTGCTAGTGGACCGATAATGTCAGCTTTACTGATTCCCATTCTTTGCAAAGTGCTTAGAAATATGAGATCTACCGAGCTTCCAGTATCAATTAGGCACCTTGTCACTTCGAAGTTCGCAACATCTAAAGTTATCACAAGAGCATCGTCGTGAGGTCCTGTTAATCCTTGAGTGTCCGAATTGTCAAAAGAGATAGAAGGTGTTTGTTCATTTGACTGAAAACCCACAGCGGTTTGGTTGCTGCTGATTTCTTGTGCCTTTTGATTGATCTGATCGAATCTCGGCATAATTAGGATCCTTCCATTATAACATCGATCCTTTTCTTAGGAGTGTTCGGAGTTCCGGGCCCATTGGGCTTATGTTTCTTTTCAGGAGGATTAGAAGCTTCGGAATCTTCTTTTTCTTTGTGATAAGATTCCACAAATTCCTCGATATTGAAATTAGCGAGCTCTCCAGCTGCCCACAGTTCGGTGAGATGCTTTTTGAGTACGCTACAATCTTTGGTGGAGTGCCCGTTTACTCTACGAATATCGCAATAGGCATTTTCATCTCTAACCCAAGTATTAGGAGGATTCTATCTTCCTCTGCTTGGAGAGGGTTTTCCTACAGCATTAGTTGCAGGATTAACTCCGAACCGTTTTTGATCTTTTGGTTCGAACTTTTTAGTTGGATTTCCAACGACCAATTTTGCTGGCCGATGCTTTTTAGCGAGGCTAAGCTTTTCTTCTTCTGCCTCCATCCAATATGTAGCTCTGAATAAAGCATCTTGGATGGTGCTTGGACGATTGACGATGATTTCTTCCCGAAATCGGGATTCATGCCAGAGTCCGTTCCTTAAAGCAGAAAGGGCAGCAGCGTGCGATACCCGAGGAATTTTGGCTGTCACTTCTTTGAATTTAGCGATATATTTGCGAAGTGGTTCATTCTGACCTTGGGTTAAATTCCAAAGATCTGCATCAGAGGTTGCCTTTTCCATGAACATGGAATACTGTTTTAGGAATGCGGAGGACAATTCCTTAAAACTATCGATAGTTCCAGGTTCCAACTGAGTAAACCATAGTAGGGCCGATCCGGATAGATTCTCGGAGAATAGTTTGCAATATCCGGCATCTTCCTCGTCTGGTTCTAGATTGATTCTGCCAGCAACGATCTGAAAAGCAGAGAGGTGATTTTTAGGATCTCCCTTACCATCATAAGTTGGTAATTTGACCTTTCGAGAATCCTTGATCCGAAGGTTCGAGATTCTCGAGGTGAACGGAGTTCGCCGAGTTTCTTCGATTACTCGATCGATCTCAGGCGCCGAACTGGTCACCTGAAGAAACTTCGACTTCATTTCATCAAGCTCTTGACGAACTTTGACGAAATCATCTGAAAAGGTGACATCGGGATTCTCCATAAGAAATCCGTCGTCAATAGAAGGATTTCCCTGATCCTGGAGAATTCCTTCCCCGGTTAGGTTAGTCCCATTCCCTACGGCTGCCTGATTGCTAGTACTAGCAGGTTGGCCTGCAGGAGGAGTTTGAGTATTCCCGGTCCTGTTTAGTACGAGAGTTACGAATAGCCTACGCTGACGCGCTGCTACTGAAGGCAAAGTATCTAAACGGCTTGAAACAACGTTCTGCGCATTTTACAAATCTGCCTGAGTGCTTTGAACACTCATCAAAGTCTGCTCGATTGAGTTCAACCTTTCACTAAAAGTGGTGTTGGCATCAACGAGTGTACCAATCTGAGTGGTCAGACTAGTGGTTGTCTGATTAAGCAAGGTAATTGCATCGCTCAAAGCTTGCTTCTCAGCCATAGTTTCTTGGTTGGGAAAGAAGGATTTTGAGATTAAAGAGTTTTGTGGTAACTCCCCACAGACGACGCAAAAATGTGGATGTAGGATTCACACTCAATTGTCTTTAAGTAATTTAGTGGTGAAAAACTCTTAAAATCAACGAATGAATATGAGAATTCGAAAGGAAAATTAACCAAGAAAAGAATAAAGTGAAGAAATTTGAAAAGAACGAAGTACAAAAGGCCTTGCGAAATTGTAAGAGAAAAAGTATGTTGTATTGCTTGATAGTAGTCCGTAAAAAAAAATTGTCCTCCCCAAACACATGCGTTTGAGGTAGTTTTTATAGAGAAAACATGATTAATGCGGCTATTTACTACTCGTAATCACATTGATCCGCATTAATCATATAAGTTACATTTTGACCGAAACGGCTTGAACTTGAACTGTCTTGGACTTCACATGGGCCTTCCGAACTCTTTCTTGCTGACTCCGAACTTCGTGCTTTGATGCTACTGCGAGCCTCGAACAATATTCTCCTCGCTTCGGCCTTTCTCTATACGAACTGTATGTTGAATAAGAGCGAACTCCATACTGGTAAAGAGCGAACTCTTTTAGTAAACTGAATCGAACTCCCAACTGGTCAAGTCCAATAAAATATCTAGAAATCCAAGAGAATTATTACGTAATAATGACGTGGACAGATCCAAAGGGATCCTACCAAAAATGTGTGGGATCCGACCCTAACAGGCGTAGGTGGGAACAGTTGAGGCGGAGCCAACCTCTAGGTTGGAGATTTTTTTTACTCATCAAAATCAAGCCTCTCGTTCCAGGGGTCGGGTCTCCTGCTATCAGCAGAGTCATCATCCGAGTCTGAAGATGGAAGTTCAACAATGATGTAATCTTCGTGTATCAATGTCGCTGATTGAGGCTGGGACGACGAACCCGGACTGTTGGAGAGCGTAGGTGATTCCGTTACAACTCCGGCGTCGTTCTTTCTAGTTACGAACAGAATGAGGTCAGCGACATCACCTTTCATGGACAGGAAGAGGTCCATATCGTTGTCCGTCTTGATGGTCTGAGGTCTAGTCGTCCCGTCATCGACTAGGAGCATCCACGATGGCCAACGGAAAGTCAGCTTTAAGCGGGTCTCCACGTCGCTGATGTTGTACTCCTGTTTTAGCATAGTGGTGATCGTATCTATGCCATCGCCTTCACTGAGCCTCATGTTGCGTTGTCTCTCATTCAGATCTTGCTCGAACCTCCATTTCCCGATACCATCACGTTCCCAGTGGCCAATCTGCACCGCCACAACTCGATGTTCCAACTCCCGTATCAGAACCATAGTACCTGCAAAATTTGAATAACAGCTTTTGTAAGTTACAAATGTTATTCTTAGCATTAAATGAAACATCAGACATAAGTAACAGTTTTTAGTTAATCTTACCAAACCGAAGAGTAAATGAAGAGCTCTATTTTTTTCTGGGCCAAATCGAAGAGTTAATGAAGAAAATGAATGAGTTTTTTCTGGTTTGGTGCGATATGGTAATACCGGTGGTGGCTACTTCTTTATATAGAAGGTCAATGCTCAAGTTGTGTATCTCGTAAGATATCGAGATAATGCCTCAAGTAGCAAGAGGTCATCATTACATATCATTAAATTTTTTACATTGTACTGGTCATACATGCATTGTGCAGAGCAACGCACGGAGCTCGATGGCTGTCTTTCGTGCTACAGTGTGTAAACGTATAACGTGATACGAACATAAATATCAGGACACGAAAGCATATAATGGGATGGGGGAAAGATATTGTGGTAAGATATCTCGTAGCTGTGATTTCTTGTCTTGTCATTATTACTTTTGCATTTAATGCTACTCCTGTAGCAACTTGGGCAGAGAGAATTGCCAAGCTCGATGCGTCTGTAGGGTCCGCCGCGATTTGCGTGTATCAGATAAACTCATATATATCACGATACGTATCACGGTTGCAACACACTATCTCTGCGAGCATTAAATAAGTGGGGGCCCACCGAATATTGCATGATATCCCTGTCTCCTACGAAATTCTCAGAGGAAAAACTCCCGCATTTTATTTCAGGGGTATTTTCGTCAGACTTTTTTGAAACCAAAGATTTCTCTCTCTTGTTTTGCAAAGAAAAAAAGTTGTGTATGCCACAGCTAATTATTTTTCAAATAATTAGCATACAGCTAATTGACTCTTTCTTAAATAGTAAAGACTTCGCACAGAAATGAAATAAAGTATTATTTTATAGTAATAAATAATATTTAACGTTACAAATTACAAATTGAACCAATAAGCAGTATCAAGAAGATCAGCCCACAGGAACAAGTCCGTGGGTTTTTAAATTTCAATTATGAGGGCATGGACTTTTCTATTAGAATGTCATATCTCTACACTATATATAGTTTTTCTATACCATATACATATTGATTCTTATTTCTTACACATAACAAAACTATATAAAAAATTATATTGATTATTTTCCTTAAAGTTTTCTAGCTACGGAGTAGAAAGGATCAACTGAAATGGGGCGTTGGGTGAGACTTGAGGTTAGGAAAAATTATTTTATAAAATTTGCAAACGTTCCCATGATCAAATAATTATTATAACTAAGGTGATAAATAAAGAAATTAATCTAATCTTAGTTTAGCTTTAACAGAATATCAAATTGTTATGGCTATTTTAATTTTTCTTTTTCATCGGCTACTTTTGTAATTTTTTTTTCGTGAATTGGACAACTGATCATGATGTGTTATTTTAAAAGTGTGATTGATATATACAAAGAATACAATCAAATATATTTGGTTTTATGATAAGAATAGTAAAATACCGATACATTAATTTTTTTAATATAAATTAAACGAAACAATTTAGGTGTACCCTCTTCTTGGAGCAATGGGATTTGTGACAACTATGGTTGTGTTCCTAACTCACAAGAAACGCATTGTCTTCAGGTTAGTCTTGTCTTCATCGAATCTATTATTTTTTTGGTAAATATATATTTACTCTTCTTAACATATTGTTTAGTAAAACGCATGTCATGAAAGATGCTTAATTACATTGTCAAAAATGAAAAATGGATAACCATTTTCCTTAATTAACTAAGGTACGTACTTGTTATAGGTGGACAACCACAATAAGTTTTAATCGTATTTGAACTTTAATATAGTTAATTTATGACTAAAGTAACTATTTTAATATTTATATATTGTACTAATGCTTTTTGTTCGAGTGAGGGATGTTTCACTTAACTCGAACTATTTAGGATACCGTTGTTTTGTGGATGGATCGTGGAAAGAAAGTGATAAGTTTTCCGGTACAGGATGGTTCTGTACATCATCAAATGGAGAGCCGCCAACCATGGGAGCTGCCAACCTCCGTAGAAGTCTATCTCCACTACATACAGAAGTCGAGGCCCTTCTCTGGGCGATGAAGTGTATGATTGGTGCAGATAATCAAGAGGTGGCGTTCTTTACAGACTGTTCTGATCTGGTGAAGATGGTGTCTTCTCCAACCGAATGGCCGGCGTTTTCCGTGTATTTGGAGGAATTTCAGAGCGACAAGGAAGAGTTCTCAACTTTCTCTTTATCTTTAATTTCTCGTAGTGCTAATGTTAAAGCGGATAATCTGGCACGAAAAGTTCGTACAGAACCGCTTCATATCACATATGTAAACAACATTTCCCAGGAATGGCTCTTTTGAGCTCTAAGTAGTTTCGGATGACAAAAAAAAAAAAAAAACATTTGACAGAATAAATAAAGAGCATAGAAAAATGGGAATTCTAGAAAATGAAGAGGAAGGAGAAAAATATGCACAACACAATTTTCGCAAGTATCTAAAGACCCGTCTGTGGATGTCGGATTCGCACACTTGAATATTTGTTTATTTTGTGGGAATGATTACTCTTGAGGACAAAAATACAATACAAAAAGCTATGAATTGAGATGGAAAAATGATTATAGTGTACTTGCTATAGAAATTGCGTATTTTCTCACATGGCTACTAGCCCTCTTATTTATACTGACAAACGACATTTAATTCTCCAATTAAACACAATTATTCTCTCTTAAATGTGTCCGTTTTGGTCTTCGAGTTTAATGCTCAACGTTTGAATTCGAATTGATTCTGATCTTCATGGGCTTCGCCTTTTGGCCCAAGCTACTTTGAGCCGTTCTGACTTCGACCTCGACCCCGAGTTGTACCCTGAGATATGACCACTTCGGGCTCTCTTTATGGTGATGCCCACCTCGATTATACCCTGTAAACAATGGGCTTAATGGGCCTTATCCTCTGTGGGCCTTCACTCTAATTACGTGGCAATCTTTGGTTGGTCCCGGTCTACTGGTGCGGGATCCGACACCAACAATTAGCCCCCCAAGTCTTTCGAAATGCTTATTCCAATTCGGAAGGCTTAATCGTCTTAATGACCAAAGATTGCGCCCGTGGGATCTTCTAGTTTTCCCGCCAAGATTTTGTCAATCCTTTAATTTCGGTATTACCCATATTTGATCGCGTGACATCTGTCACCATCATGACCGTATCTTAATTATTTACTATTAAAACGGGGAAAAACCTTTCCACTTCCCCTACGACTACCGAGGCGGTTCCATCATTACCACTTAGTTTGCGTGAGGTAACCTTTTTCATCTTTATCTTCTAGTAAAAATTTTCTTTGTTTTTCCCGGCCAAGTCTTTCTGTCTCTTTCGTCAAACTTTCTCTTCTGGAACTTGAGTTTTCCCATTTCCTTCGATGTCTTCCGATTCCGATAGACCTGAGTCTCCGTCTTATGACGGGAAACGTTCTAGCCTTGACGATTGCACTCGTCCTAACGATATCGCCGGACCTCACTACAGATCTACTTGTACCATTCAATCCCTTCAACGATTGAAAGAACTCTGCCGACTTCCACCTGACGTGATGGCGGAATCGAAGATGGCCGATCCTACGGAGTCCCCGGAGGATCACCGTGATGGTTACTTTTGCGTTTATGAAATCTACTTCAAGGGCTGTGGACTGACCTTCCCTCTTCCCGAAGCCTTAGTCCGATATCTATCTGGCGGCCCTTGAAATTGCTTTGCCTCAGCTAACCCCTAACCTCCTCCGAACCATCCTTGGAATCATAACTGTTGCGGCGGAAGCTGGCTACATTATCGGGGTTCCCGAACTGAATGAACTTCTAAGTGTGAGAAGTTCGTCAAAGAAGGCAGGGTACTTCTCGGCGTACCCGAACGCTAATAGGAACATCATCTCGCATCTCCCAAACAAGGATGAGAACTGGCACCATCCCTGGTTTCTGATTAAGAAAACTCCTGCTTCGATTGGAAGTCTTTCCGACGTACTTCCATCGAAGTGGTCTGCAAAGCCTGGTAGAAAAATAGGTTACAGACATTTTCTTAATCACCCTATTCTTTTACTAACCAAATCTGTTGTTTCATTTTTGCAGCCTTTATTGCTCCAATTCTCCCAACTGAGGAATTCGTCAACTTCTTCAAGACAATCCTTAGAGGGGAAACTCTTTGGAATTCCTTTACTCTCGATCGGTTCATTGAAGCCAATCGAAAACTCAGGATGAGTCCACCAAATCACCTTCATCGTCTTCCGCCTCCTCCTTCAACTCAAGGATTGTCAGCTCGGGCCCTCACTGCCCAGCGTAAGAAACTCTCCAAACCGATAGCAGATGCTTGTGACGAAAACAAGGCGTTCCTTGCGGCCGCTATTGACAAGAGAGACTATAGCAGGACCCTACTGGTTGACGACAACAGCACCGAGGGGAACAGATCTGTCGCTGCTTACAGATTAACACCTCGTCGTGAACGTCGTCATGATCGTTCTCCTCGGAGAGACCGATCTCCTCGTCGTGACTCTCCTCGACCTCCCCGAGATGACTTTAGCAACGCACCGCTTAAAGATTTGATTCGTAGGAAAAGAGACAAGTCATCTCGTAGCGATTCTTCTCCGCATAGGGAGAAATCGAGGGCCCGGACTGACCGTTCACCTCGATCGTCTCCTCCATCTAGAACAATGGGTCCTCCTGCGCCGGTTGGCATGTCTTCTCTCCCCGAGCATGATGGCGAGAAGACCACTCGGAGCCTATCTCCTCAGAAGGAAGGTTCTGGATCTCAAGATGCTTCTCCGAAGTCGAAACCTGCTCTTGTCCCCCAAATCAGATCGCTTACAGGTAACGATTTACGCATTCTTAAGGGTTTTCACTTCATCTTGATTCTAAATATTACAAATTCCCTTCTTCTTCCTTTACAGCTATGGAGAAAGAAGGTAGCGTTTTTCGATGCTTTAAGACCCGGTCGGGTCTAATCCTGCCGGAATTCGACAAGTGGCGTCCTGCAATCCGCGAACGCTATTTGCTTCATGCGCATCACTCATCTCGGGTTAGTTTTACTTCATTCATCTTTTGCGTTAGTCTTCCAACTTACTCATCATCTCGAGTTTATACAAAATGCCAGGCGAACAGCGAACTCAACGACATGGTTGAACACTATGAAGGACTGTTACTTAGCCAGCAACAGGAGATTGAATCGTGGAAAAGCAAGCTTACTACCCTTGAAACTGACCTTCACTCATCTTCGGGCTCTAAGCAACAGCTGGAAGATCAAGTAGACGGCCTCAAATCTGAGCTTGAGAAGATAAAGGGGGATCTGAAGGACCAGTATGACCAGAATTACCAACTACAGAACGAGCTTTCTGGTGTTCAGGGTAGGCTTCACGAATCCGAATCATCCGCCGACGCCCTGAATAACCAACTCATTGAACTTCACGCGAAATACAACGCGATTACCAAGTTGCGTGATTCCGAATTGGCAAGGTCGGCGTCGAAGGCCAGAAAAGAGGTAAAGGGACGAGGGATGGAGTTGATTCAAGGAGCCATCCGCTTTATTCAAACTGAGAAGGTTAAGTCGGATCTGGAGTCAGACATCAAAGAGCACGAGAGCAACCTAATCTTGCTGGATCAAATTCACGATGACGATTTCTCCGAAGTGAAAGAGAGATCCGAGCTGTCGTCTAGCTTATCTGAAAAGAAAAATCGTCTGGCAGCTCTTCCCGTTTCGTCCTTCAACCCTCAGGATTTTGCGGAGTTTTTTACTGAATCTCCTCCCCTAAGTGAATCAGGTCTAGACTGGGCAGGTAAACACTGGTTCTCGATGCTTACTTCCTTCTTCTTCCTCTTTTGTTTGACCCGAACTGTCTTTCATAGGTTCAAGTGAGACAGAAAGCGTTGTTCCGTCTGAAGTCCCTGCTGCTCCGGAAGTCATCCCAGGAGATGTTTGTACCGCAGCCAACGAACAAGGAACTTCCTCTGAACAAATCCTGGCCAAGGAGGCGGATGGAAACCCGACAACCGAAATGGAGGCCGAAGTGTCTGCTGACCCGTAGTGGTTGCGTCCACTCCGAATTGGGGCTTGTCCCATTATATATTTTTGAGACTTAAATATTTATGTTTTTGCTTTTGCCCTAGGAGGCTTTATTATCAGTTTCTTTTGAACAAGATATTTGCCTGAGGAGGCTTTTAAACCTTTTTTCCCTTAAGGTTATGATCCCAAGGGGGTCTGGTTAAAATTATATGCGGGTTTGCAAAGTCCGCTTTTAACACCTCTTGGCCTTGTGGCTATGTCATTTGAGAATTTTAGGCTGATCAGGCCCTTCTCTTGGAATGCGAGATCTGGGCTCGGCTTACCGCGAGTTCCCCACTTCGGGTTTAGTCAACTCGGTAAATTTGTTGGGCTTGGGCCTTAAGAACTTTTATGCTTAATGGGCTCCATGCCTTAAATGCGACGGTTGCCCCTTCCCCTCCTTAGGAAATAGGGAAAGCCGCATGCCTTTAAGGCAATAATTGCCTTTTTCGATTTCCAAAAATAGTTTAACCACTCGGGCACACTATCATCATTAATTTTACGGTTTCAAGATAAACCCTAGACCTATTATAAATAGAGGCAAGTTTGCTTCTAGCTTTTTAAAGAACTCCAAAATTCCTTTAACTATAATGGAGAACGAAAAAGTGATCCCCACCGATCCTGGCAGCCCCCTATTCTTGTCCGGCGATGGCTTCGAGCCGGCCGGCGTTCTCTTTCCTCATGCCGTGTTCCACTTTCCTTCGAGAGAGAAGAAAGAGGCCTACGACTTTATGGACAAGGTTAAAATTCGCTTCTCTCACCCAAACTTCTACGCTTTTCGCTTTAATTTATTCTTTTTGGTGACAGGTTGTCGACAAACATCGCCGTTTGTGCAACGAGAGGCAGCGGCTGGGACTCAAGAGGCAAACACTCGAGGCTCGTATTGCTCGAGTGGAGAGGAAAGTGAGAGCCCTGGAAAGTGATCCCTTTCAGTGGGAGTGGAGGAACTTCGACTCCATCGCAAAGATCCCGAGAATGCTCCGGATGTATCTCCGTGCTAAAGGTCAAGTTCAGGGACCGGTGAATGCCCCGACTGAAGCTGCTCTTGTTGATAGCGAAGAGGAAGATGAGGAAGATGACGACAATCCTTGGAAACGTGTCCGGAATGAACCCGAAGTTGAGGGCACGAACGGTGCTTCCACTTCGAATTCTACACCGGCGATGAGGGAGCCTGTTCCTGAGCCTCTCCCATAAATGTTTCCTAACTCTGTTCTCCTTTCTTTATTTTTCCTTTTGTTTTGAACTCATAATGGGCCTCGGCCCCTTTTATTTATGGAAATATTTGCTACTCCTTTAATTCCCATATCATTCTTGGTGATACGTCTTTTAATGCAGGATCGATTTTAAGGGCATAAATCTTTCCGCGAATTACTGTCTCCACGCTGAATCCGCAGTCTGCTAGGGATACGACATCCCTATAAATTATAGCTTCAACTTCTCCTCACTCCTCACCATTCTTCTTACTTCTGCAGATATGGACTTTAACCTTCGATGTTCAGAGTCTATGCCGGACTTCTCCAGGATCGGAGTGATAGATGAAGATGTTCCAGATGTTCCAAGTAGACGACCTTCTCCACTTCGCGGTTTTTTCAGATCTCAGATCCGAGCTCCATGCGCTTTGATCAAGAACCTCCCAATGAGGGACCAAGGAACAGCGATGGCATTCATAGAGGCGCTTGCGCTTCAACACCGGAAGCTTACGCTGGAAAAGAAGAGACTTCGAAAAAGGATTAACCGAATGCAACGCAGGCTTACTACGGTGTCAAGAGATCTTCACATCCTTGGCTCCCATCCCGGAGAGTGGATTGAGCTCGGAATTTCCGATTTTGCTCGTATCCCGGATTGTATGATGCCAGTTCTGGACCTCGCAGGTCAAGGGGTTCAGGTGTTCTGCTCTCCGGGAGGGTTTTCCTAGCTCAGAGTGTGCGAAGATTGATACTTTGTCTCGTTTGTTTGAATAAATGTTTCACTTTCGATTTCTTGTATGTTCGCACAGCCGAACTTCTTCATCTTGTATGTTCGCATAGTCAAACTCTTTTCCTAAGAAATAAAACGAATTTTTATTATTAGTAGCTGAACTCTTTTTCGAGCTGCCTACGTACCCATTTCGGGATCAAGCCACACCGTAGTTCATGTACATAACAAAATGCGTATTTAAACATAAAACTTCTTTAGATTGATCACGTTCCAAGGTCGCTGGACTGGACTGCCTTCTAAGTCTTTCAACCTATAACACCATTTCGAACCACTTCGGTAACAATATAAGGTCCTTCCCAATTAATGCCGAGTTTGCCCGCGCCTTCTTCTTTTTTATTATCAAAAACTCGCCTTAGCACATAATCGCCTACAAAGAATGGTCTGCTTTTGACTTTGGAATTGTAGTATCGAGCTGCTGCTTGCTGGTAATTTTGTATCCGAATTAAGGCTTGATCTCGTCTTTCATTAATGGTATCCAGCGAGTCATCGAGCATTGCTGAATTCTCCTCTTCGTTCAATGGTGCTTCTGTTCGGCGAAGACCGGGCACATTGAGTTCAGCCGGTACTACTGCTTCCATGCCATAAACTAGGGAAAACGGAGTCTCTCCGGTAGGTCGCCTAGGGGTTGTTCGATAAGCCCATAGGACGGGTTGGAGTTCATCATACCATCCTCCTTTTAAGTGACTTAAGCGCTTTTTGAGATTGCTCAAAATTGTTTTGTTCGCAGCTTCAGCTTGGCCATTTCCTTGTGGATACCGTGGAGTGGAATAACTGACCTTGATCCCCCATTCTGAGCAAAAAGCTTCGAATTCGTGCGAAATGAACTGTGGCCCATTATCAGTAACTATCTCGTATGGAACCCCATGTCGGCATATGATATTCTTCCAAATGAAAGTATTCACCGCCGAATCTTTGATGCTAGCATATGCCTCAGCTTCGATCCATTTTGAAAAATAATCCGTTAAGACCAATAGGTATTGTGCTCCTCGAGTTGATCTATGCAATGGTCCAATGATATCCATCGACCACCTCATAAACGGGTACGGGGCAGAAATGGAGGAGAATAACTCCGAAGGTTGATGGATCATCGGTGCATGGAGTTGACAACGTTTGCACTTTTGAGCGAACTTGACACAATCCGTGATCATAGTGGGCCAATAATAGCCCATCCTTTTTATTTTAAAAGCCATGGCCCTTCCAGACGCATGACTCCCACATAGACCTTCGTGTACTTCTCTCACGACGATTTCGACTTCGGGCCCAAAGATGCACAATAGGTAGGGGTCGCTAACACCTCGCTTATATAATATATCCTTTGATAGACAAAATTTCGCGCTAACGATTCTCATTTTCCTGGCTTGCCACTTGTTTTTCGGGAGCTCGCCTGTCATGATGTAGTGCTTTATTGGCTCCCTCCAATCAGCCCCCCAATCTTTAGCCGGAATTTGGTCAATCTCATGAAATACTCGCGGTTCCGGTTCGGGATGTTCATTTGGTTCAAGGTCTGGTTCGGGATGGTCGTCCTCGATTACCGGTTCCGACTCTATAATAGTTTCTGGAAGTACATCTGGCTCCTTGTTGTGCTTTTTCGACTTCCTCCGTTTAACAGGTGGCAACTCGACTTCGGGCTCGCCACGTTCACGCGCTGCTGCTCGAGATCTTGTAACAGCAAGGATTTCTTTATCAGTTCTAATGCTTCGCTCCGCGATACATTCAACCGGAATGATTCTTTTTAGTTCAGGATCTGATGTTGACGCTAATGCGGCAAGTGCATCCGCGGTTGTATTTTCTCCTCGAGGAATGCGAATTAGTTCAAATTTCTTGAAGTCTCTGGAAAGACCCTTTACTACTTCGAGGTATGCTACCATTCTTAGGTCTTTCGCTTCATAATCGCCATTGAACTGATTAACTACTAATTGTGAATCGCAATAAGCAACCACCTCTTCGGCTCCAACCCCTTGTGCCAATCGAAGTCCGGCAATTAGCGCCTCATATTCTGCTTCATTGTTAGAAGCATTAAACAATAAACGGAATGACTGTTCAAGAATTTCCGATGTTGGAGATTCCAACTTGATTCCTACTCCAGATCCTTGTTTCGATGAAGATCCATCTACATACAGTTTCCAAGTCTGATTCTCTGGTTGCTCCGATGTACCCAGCACTGGTAGTTCGGTTAGAAAATCTGCCAACACTTGAGCCTTCATGCTGACCCTGCTTTTATACTCAATATCATACTCACTTAGTTCCACTGCCCACTTCGCCAATCGTCCGGATTGATTTGGACTATGAAGTATTGTTCGGAGTGGCTGGTTGGTTAATACTTCGACTGGATGAGATTGGAAGTATGGGCGTAGCTTCCGGGCTGAAGTTACTACTGCAAGTGCGAGTTTTTCCATCATTGTGTATCTTGTTTCTGGATCTGTCATTGACTTACTTATGTAGTAAATCGGCTTTTGCTCTCCGCGGTCCTCCCGGACCAAGACTCCACTAACTGCATGTTTTGACACTGAAACATACAAATAGAGCTTCTCGTCCACTTCGGGTTTAGACAACACTGGTGGAGTGGTAAGGTATGCTTTTAGTTGTCCGAAAGCTTCTTCACACTTCTCATCCCAAAGGAACCCTTTGTTTCCCTTAAGAATTTGATAAAAGGGGAGAGATTTGTCCGTTGATCTTGAAATAAATCTGTTTAGGGCTGCAATTCGACCGGTCAAACGCTGTACTTCCTTGAAGTTCTTCGGGGATGGCATGTTTAAAAAGGCATTAATTTGGTTTGGATTGGCTTCGATTCCTCTTTTTGTCACAATATAACCAAGGAACTCTCCAGATGGAACTCCAAAAGTGCATTTCGCCGGATTCAGCTTCATTTGATATCGGTTGAGAATTTCGAAACATTCCTCCAAATGCTTAATGTGATCCTCTTTTCTCAAAGATTTAACCAACATATCGTCTATGTAGACTTCCATTGTCTTCCCGAGATGCTCATGGAACATTTTATTGACCAATCGTTGATAAGTTGCCCCTGCGTTTTTTAAACCAAAAGGCATTACTTTATAACAATAAGTACCTCTGTCCGTGATGAATGACGTCTTTTCTTGATCTTCGGGGTCCATCATTATTTGATTATAACCCGAGAAGGCATCCATGAAAGTTAATAATTCATTCCCAGCGGTAGATTCCACGAGCCGGTCTATATGTGGGAGCGGAAAACTATCTTTCGGACACGCTTTATTGAGATCAGTGAAGTCGATACACACCCTGTCTTTTCCATTTTTCTTTTTGACCACGACAGTGTTTGCTACCCACTCCGGGTATTGTACTTCCCTTATAGATCCTATTTTTAATAGTTTATCCACTTCATCATTTACTGCCTTTGCTCGCTCTACTCCGAGTTTTCTTCTCTTTTGTTTCACAGGCTTAAAACTTGGATCCACGTTCAATTTGTGGCAAATTATGCTTGGATCTATGCCGGGCATATCAGCCGCTGACCATGCAAAGGACGTCTTGTTTTTCTTAAGAAGTTCAATCAAAGCCTCTTTTATTTCTTCAGTCAAAGTGACTCCAATTCGGACTTTCCGGTCTGGTTTGTCTTCTTCCAATACTACTTCGATTACTACATCGTCTTCTTTTTGTCCACTAGGAAACCTTGGAATTCCCTTCTTCGCAGGTTTCGTTAATTGCTATTGGATCTTTAGTCGATGATTGGTCAGATAACACGTTCGTGAAGCTTCTTGACTTCCTCGAATTGTTTCCACTCCACTGGGAGTTGGAAACTTGATGCATTGATGATATGTCGAGGGGACTGCCTTCATTTGATAAATCCATGGAGTTCCAAGGATAATGTTGTATGCCGCAGGTTTATCAAAAACAACAAAATCTACTATCTTTGACACGTTTTTGGCAAGAACTGGCAGTTTGATCGTCCCGAGAGACATGGCCGACTCGCTTGTGAATGCCACCAAAGGAGACGGAGGTCCCACTATGTCCGCCCGACTGATTCCCATCCTTTCCAGAGTACCTAAGAAGATTAAATCGACCGAACTGCCCGTATCGATGAGAATTCTCGATACTTCGAAGTTGGCAACGTCTAGGGTAATGACTAGGGCGTCATCATGAGGTCTTTCGAGGTGACATGTTTCTTCTTCATCAAATGATATTGATGCGCTTTGGAAGTCAATTTCTTCACCCAAATTTGCTTTAAGTAAAACATTTCGCCTATGCTTCTTGATAGCATTAATCGTATCTCGGCAGAGTTTGGAACCTCCAAGGATCACATTGATTTTTCCCTTCGAACTTCTAGGTTCTTCTTCGTTTGATTGCCTAGGTCTTTTTAAATTCTGATCTTTGGGGTTATCCTTCGCTTCGTGATATTCTCTCACGAAATCTTCTATCTTGAATTTAGAAAGGTCTCCACTGGCCCATAATTCTGCGAGGTGCTTTTTGAGGACACTACAGTCTTTGGTTAAGTGTCCGGTTACCTTATGGATGTCACAGTACAAACTTTCGTCACGGACCCAAGTGTTTGACTTTCCTTTCCCTTGAAATTGCTTTCCGACGGTATTGTTGAGGGGTTGCGATCCGAACTTTTTAGGTCCTTGGTTCTCCCTGGGCTCAAACTTTTTGGTAGGAAAAGTGACCGCTGGTTTTGCTTGTTTGTTTCTTTTCGCAAAACTCTCTTTTTCGTCCTCTACTTCCATCCAGTTATTTGCACGGAAAAGTGCGTCTTGAACTGTGTCCGGTTTGTGAAGTATCAGATCTTCTTTGAACCTTGAGTCATGCCATAAACCTTTTCGTAGGGCAGACAAAGCTGACTGCTGCGAGATTCTTGGGAGTTTTGACAGCACCCCCTTGAACTTGGTGATGAAAGTTCTAAGTGACTCGCTTGGCCCTTGTGTTAGATTCCAGAGGTCGGCATCCGAAACGCTTTTATCCATGAGGATAGAATATTGTTTCAGGAATACAGCCGACAACTCGTCGAAGTTATTGATTGAGCCTGGTTCCAGCTGAGTGAACCACATTAGTGCTTGACCGCAAAGATTTTCCGAAAAGAGTTTGCAGTATCCTGCGTCCTCATCAGCTTCATCCAATTCGACTCTTCCAGCGGCAATCAAAAAAGCTGCAAGATAGTTCTTTGGGTCTTCTAATCCACTGTACGGATCCAGTTTGAGTTTCCGAGAATCCTTGATTCTCAAATTTGCAATTCGCGGAATGAAAGGAGTTCGCCTAGCTTCCTCGATGACTCGGTTGATGTCCGGCTCCGAACTGGTGGCCTGGTGGAACTTTGACTTCATCTCTTTGAGTTCCTGGCTAACTTTTCTCATGGTTTCGATTTGGTCGAAGCTTTCTTGATCGTATTGACCCACGAGCTGGTCTTCATCTTCAAGCTGCGTCTCTTCTTCCACATCCGGTTGAATTGTTGGGTTAGGAGTTGTTTGTTCGTTGGTTTCACTTCGCACACGGGAGTTTGGCGTACTGAACATACTTCTTCGAACTCCCGCCGCATTTCCTGTACCTAGAGAACGAACACGAGATTGAATAGTATTGACGCTTTGACCAAGAGATACCTGGGTTGTTTTAAGCGTGTCCACAGCTTTTTCCACATCCGAGAACTTCTGCGACATTTCTGATATGGCTTGCTGCATGGCCTTGAGAGTTTCAGCTACTGACGAGTCAGGGATGCTTGCTCCAGACATTGCTGCTTATCTCGGAAATGTAGTGAAGGAAATCTGACAACTCAAGAATCTTCTAGATCCCCACAGGCGGCGCCAAAATGTGGATGTCGGATTCGCACACTTGAATATTTGTTTATTTTGTGGGAATGATTACTCTTGAGGACAAAAATACAATACAAAAAGCTATGAATTGAGATGGAAAAATGATTATAGTGTACTTGCTATAGAAATTGCGTATTTTCTCACATGGCTACTAGCCCTCTTATTTATACTGACAAACGACATTTAATTCTCCAATTAAACACAATTATTCTCTCTTAAATGTGTCCGTTTTGGTCTTCGAGTTTAATGCTCAACGTTTGAATTCGAATTGATTCTGATCTTCATGGGCTTCGCCTTTTGGCCCAAGCTACTTTGAGCCGTTCTGACTTCGACCTCGACCCCGAGTTGTACCCTGAGATATGACCACTTCGGGCTCTCTTTATGGTGATGCCCACCTCGATTATACCCTGTAAACAATGGGCTTAATGGGCCTTATCCTCTGTGGGCCTTCACTCTAATTACGTGGCAATCTTTGGTTGGTCCCGGTCTACTGGTGCGGGATCCGACACCAACACCGTCAACCTCAAGTTATGCCTTCACTCAACCGTTTCTTCTCTCAAGAGGACAACTAAATCTTATTACCTTGTTATGAATTAATGTTTCAGATCCTTGTTATTACCTTATTTTCCTCCAAAAAAAAATTATATGCAATTTAAAGGAAAATAAGAATATGTCTAAATAAAATGTTGAAACATGTGACCCGAATCCAAAAAACACCCAAGTCGCTTTAGAAAATCAAATAGGTGAACTATGGTTCAAATGTTGTTGCTACTCAAGTTTGATAGTAGCAAATCCCAAACTGGTCCACGCACGGTTCATGTCATGAACTAGGCCTGTGACTTTAGACCGAATGGTTCAATTCGGTTTGGGTAGTCAGTTTTTCGGGTAATTTGGTTAAGAGGTAAGTCTGCCTACCGAATATAACCAAACAAAAAGTCGATTGGCATGGTTTTGTTAATTTGGTTCGGTTATCCGTACAAAAACTCGTTTCGGTTTGGTTTGGATAGCGATTTTTATTAGAGCATTCATAATAAAACCAAGAATATGAGTTTATGACAGTGGTAAAGCCCAACACAAGTCCAAGTAATTATTTCTAATTAAGTAGCTTTATATATATAGTCTCTTGTAATGAACATCAATGGGTTAATTTTGAGAGTTGTCTCAAAACAACTCTCCTCCTTTATCTTTTATGAAATCAAATTAAGAATCATTTGATCTTGGTGACAATCTTAAGAGCTTTTCCTTTCTTTGCACAATAGAGCTCTTCATGAGTTATTCAAGTCCTTAGAGGAAATTTTGATATAATTTTAGATTAATTCTATTTATGTTTAAAATCTTTAAATTTGAGCCATTTAAACATTTTTCAACGTGTATCAATATTTTCCTTTAAATTGCATATTTTTTTATTATATAACCTTCGCAAACAATTATATGTTTATAATAAAAATACAAATAAGTAAAAGTATTTTAAAATATAAAGGTTGGATCACTAATGTGCTCTGTTTTCATTACCACTATAACTTTTGTATATTAACTCTTTTCTTTATCGTTTGACCCAAAAAAAAAAAAAAAAAAAAAAAAAAAACTCTTTTCTTTATCAATAAATTTAAAATTCTCATACAAAAAAAGCCGTTGAATATTATTTTTATTTAAAACTTTATTGTAAAAGTCTTGACATAGTAAAAAAAAATTAGATATATTCTATATCAATATAATACGTTAAGATAAAAAGACTTTGCACCTAGAAATTTCAAGATATTTTATTATACTATCGGTTTCGAAACAACTGAGAATAATGTCTATTTAAAATATGTACAAGAATAAAACATGAGCCCCTCTCACTTGGAAACATAATGCAGCACTAACCAAAAATCATACATATAAATGTTACTTCTATCACAAGGGAAGTAAGAAAACCTAACTTGGGCTACAAGGTCTATGCAAAGTCTCCAGAACAGTGAGCGAGCGAGTGAGAAAATAAGTGTTCATGAAGCTCTTAGAACAGTTTCCCAAGCACCGTACTTGGAGCTGAAAGTGCCTCCACCATGTCGCTCTGCGTACTCAACCATTGTCGCTCTCGCACAATCATTCCACGTTTTAGCTATTTCTTTGACAGACCCTGGTTCTGAAAGTTCCCTCATGGACAAACTGAACCTTGATCTGGTTCTCGCCGATAGATCCTCATACTTGTGTACACTGAAACACGGGGATATAAATCCTTAAGATCTTATATGTTTTGTCCAACCCTTGTTAATTGATTTCTAAGAAAGTTTCATACCTTGTGTCAAAAGGAAAATCCTCGAGAATAATCGGGGAACTTAATGGATAATCCATAGGAACTAGTAAGCGTAAAGGTTGAATCTGTGACTGCATCAAATATTGGAGACATCAAAAAACTGAGCAAAGGGAGAAAAAGAAGAAGTTTGGAGAGACTTACGATTTTTCCTGACTTGTAATGATCTTTGAATGTGGCACTGAGAGCAACAGGAGCATAAGTACATGTGACGATTGTTCCTGAAGCATCTTCATCGCATATCTCTACCACTGTCTCTACAAGTCTCCGGTTTGTTTCTTTGATTTCTTGCAAAAGGGCACAACCATGCTGCAAGATTGAAAACAAAATGGACTTATTTAGATGTTTCATTTGCTTTCGTAGTTTGATAAAACAGAGGAAATTACAGGCTGTAGATTTTACCGCAATATTGTTAACTTTCGAGCCCGATGACGCTGTGGAATCGACTTCAGATTCAAGGCTACTGAATTGTTCATAACTATCTATTTGTGATGACATAACTCGCGGCACAGTGCTGATTGAGCGCTTCATTCTCTTAGACAGATTTGTTTCTTCGTGTGTCGTTAAGTTTCTTGTCCTCTCACTCAAATCTTCGCCTAAACCAGCTCGTGATCCTCCACCGGAATGGAATGATCCTGCAAACCTGTCAACCATACTGATGACCGAGCTCATCTCACTCACAGACTCTGCCAAGGATTTTGGCGATGCTGCTTGAAACTAGAAAACCACACACATCAAGAATTAGGTCAGTAAAATTGAATAAGCTATAGTGTTTATGATTTCTTTACTTACCGCTTTTATCAGTCGATCAATAGGCCGCTCTGTGATTGGCTCGGGAGGAACAGATAACGGAGGATGTTCCTCTGTGCCAAGTTTAGAAGAAGAATCTAAAGTTGATTTTATTTCAACACGAGAAACTGGAGACTCAACAGATATCGGCCTTTCAGGATCCCCGGGAATCGGAGATGGAGCAACAAAAGGCAAGCCACCAGACATCAGTGGGGTTTCGGTTTTGTTAACCGTCGCAGGAAGAATCTGCTGGTCAACTAACTGAGGAGAAGAGTGGTGCTGTATCTGAGGGGATGAAACGTTAGACTGTGGCTTTGGAGCCTGGCCCGGACTAGATGAGACTTGTTGCTGAAGCAACCCGGCTTTAATGTTGACCCTTTGCCTCATCCTCACATCATTCATCTCATTTGTCAGTTGTGATGTCGGTATTTGATGCTGCTGATTCACTTGTTGTGGTTGTTGTAATTGATTTTGTTGTTTCTGCTGCAGCAACGACTGAACCGAACTGATATTTGAGGGTACTGCCTGCGGATTCTGTTTAACAGAAGGTAACATGACATTTCCTGAGGAAGCCATAATGTTGTTCTCATCTCTTGGTTCCAGCTTAGGCCTTGTCTGCAACGAATGAGGCATTATCGAAGACGAGGCCGCATTTTGGCTACTTGGCATCAACCGCGAGCTCATTTGATCATTATCAAGAGACTGCGACACATGGACTTGAGAACTTTGGGATTGCAATGCTGTTTGGTGGCTCTGAGAAGGAGGAAAATGCCCTTGTTGCTGCTGCGTTGGCCTCGGAACCATGGTCTGATTCTTGGTCAACCTCAATATGTGGTTCTCAAATGCACTAAACTTGTCTCTGTGCTTCTCTGATATATTGATCCTATGAACATGTAAGAAAACTATCATTTGTTCGATTGACAATATGGCCCCCTTGAGCTTATCAATCGACTGATATTGCAGCTTCTCTGGCGGAAGAGATTCAATCTGGAAACAAAAAGAGACATGAAATAAATACAAGAACTATCAGATCAAATTCTTGTCCCGGAAACGAAACAATTAGGTTATGAATGAAGTACCCGCCGCAATTTGTCCTTAACTCTTTGGAGCATTAGACTCAGAACAGGTAAATACATCTCTTTCAGGTGTTTTATCTGCAAGACGTATCATAATGGCATTATTAAAACTGGAAAATGTGAAAAGTTTGAACAAGGCGAGCGAAGATACCTTCTGATAAGTCTCCTCCTGCCAGTCCCCGGCATTGGCATTTACCGTCTTTCCTGTAGACTCTTGAGATGCTACAAAGAGTTTCATTACCATAAAACATTATTAGAACTAGGATCATAGAAAGACATTATCACACAAGTTGGGATTAGAGGAAACATACTAGATGGATTTGCCAGAGGTGCTCTCTGTAATTGATGTTGCTGATTCTGTTGGTCTGTTATGTTTTGGGTTTGGCGCAACGAACTTCCTTCTTGAAACCGATTGGTATTGTTCTGTACAGAATCAAAATGCTGCTGCATGGGAAGTTGCGCTCGGTATTGTTGTGACATCATTGGTTGAGATTGTCCCACTTGTTGAACTCGAGACACATTTTGCTGCTGTTGTAAGGGCAAGGCTGAAGCATTATTAAGGCGTTGCGGGTGCATATTTTGGAGGTTATTGTTCTGCTGAGACGATGATACCCGAAAAGCTCCTTGTTGCGCTCCGTTGTTTTGTCGTGATGTTGGATGATTCTGCTGCGTGTTTGGAATATTCATCAGTTGACTAATGAGTTGCTCTTGTTCTTGTCGTTTCTGTTCCTGGGACGGCAGAATCATCTGTTGTTGATGACTAGAACTGACCCGCTGTGTCGGAAACTGATGTCTTGGCAGTGATTGAGAGTTTTGTTGCATAGAAGTTTGTTGGCTTGATGATGGTAAACTAGATTGAGGGAAGGACTGCTGAATAGGTTGTTTTAACAGACTTTGCGGATGATGCTGCTGCTGCGGTGGCTGAACTTGTTGCTGCATGTGCGAAGGTCGTAAATTCCCATGGCGGATTTGATTCATTTGATGCTGTTGCTGCTGAGGAAGAAGCTGTTGCCTTCCCTGCATCGGTCTTTGAGAACCGGGAAGAATATTTATCTGAACTCCTTCACCAACGTGAATATTCACGTTTTGAGCGCCTGAAACGGTTATAGGAGCCTGACTTGGCAAACCAGAAGACCCCGGAATGTTGAGATTGCTCTGTGTGTTTTGCGGTAACCATTGTTGGCTTGTTGAAGTCTGCGTATATGGCAACGAGGCGGGAAGTGATTGCGCTTGATTCATAACTACTTGAGCTGCTATTCAGATAAACACACAAAGAAAGTTAGTAAGTAATTCCATTAAGCTAAAATTGTATACAAGTTCTAATCCAAAGCTAAAACGTATCATTTCGAAACCAAAACTTATTACCTGAAGCTCGAGTATTGGTTCTATTGACAGAAGAACCGAATTTCCCATTGTAAGTTTTATCTATATATTGCAGCTTTTCACTGAGTTTCCGAATGTAATCATGCTGAGACATAAGCAAAGGGTAAAGTAGTAAGATATCAAATTCAGATTCTCAAGGTAAAAGAAGGAAACCATTTGTATTTTAGCACCTTATCGCTGGCTATGCTATAAAACTTCTCCTCAAATTTGGAAGCAATGTCTATAATCTTATAGTCTTCATGCGTAGGACAATATTGCTTCAACTTTTCAACTCTACACATACATGAGAAAAAATATCAGCGACAGTTTGAATAATTCGACTAAAATTCGTACCTACTATGGGAACATTCAAGTCCCTGAGCTAGACACCTTAGATAATGATTGCACTAAACATGATAACACTATGAAGAATTTGGTTATAACTGATATTCTAGAGGAAGTGATACCATGTCAATTGCACTAAGCATACAAAACAGAGAAAATAAACCCTAGTTAGTTCCGGAACTTACGATACATGATGTCAATCTTTTTGCGAAACAATTGTATACATATGTGCAAAACAACACCAATAGAAGCGAGAGTAAACAAGATTCTCCTAGTGAGAAAGAGCCTAAATGCAGTTAATGAGGTTAAAGAATATGCAAAACTTAAAAACCGCGAAAGGTTGAAGTTAGGTTTTGTCACATTAATAAGGAACTATGATAAACATTTATGCACAACTCTTATGCTTTAACTGTTGCAATGTTTACTGATGTAATGTAGGAATCTTTATCATGTGCAAGCTACACGATCACATCGAAAGCATGACCAAGAAAACCTCCTTTATCTCTTTCATAAATGTCAATAATCAAATAAGAACAATAAGTCCAACAAAAGAAACATGAAACTAATATAACTGAAACTCTTGAAAGAATGACTTACATTTTTGAAAGAACCTTTTTCCGTAATTCAGGTTCATGTTGTGATCTCCAATCAATAGCATTATTCGCAGCGGAGTCTCCGCCTTGTTCATTAGGCTGCCAGTTAGTATTTCCCTCCATTAAGATGTATGGGCTTTGGCCAAGAACTCCTTTGATTAACCTTAACAAACAAACAAAAACGATCAGAGAAATTCCTCAACTGGAAACACAAAAAAGACATTATGAGGACAAGAAAACGACAAAAAGATTAAATTTCAACTTGTTAGTATTCAAAAATATAATAAACGAATTATCTAGCACTCAAACAAATACATTGGAGTTGTTAATACTGCAAATAACCAGTAATCATAAGCCCTCATAATGCCCTAAAAAAAACAATGTGGTAGTTTGGTTCTGTAACGATATTAAACCTAAGTGTCATAAAACCAAAGTAATATACAACTGAAACGTGAAACCTTTGATGTTTGTGTAAGAAAACCTTAAACGATCAATTTCTGAGAAGATTTAGACCAAAATCGAGACAGAGATCACATTAACCGCAAACACGATCATTACATATAATTTTGATCAACGAAAAATCGCACACAACCAAAAGCCAGAATCCGAAACCCTAAATAATTTCGACAGAGACTAGAAGAGACTCACAGATCGCCGAAGGAAGATCGAGAAATTGAAGGATTCAGAGGAGAAGAAGAGGAAACCTAAACGCAAGAAAGGAAAAAGAGCGGACAAATTGAAGAAGACTACACGTAGGAAGACTTACAAATCATATAATATATTTTAGTCTTTACTTTTTCTTTACTAACCGACTTTTGGGAATATATTTGAAGCGTGAAACTATCACTGAGACTCGGCCCGTTTCAGGAATAAATCTGTAAATTTTCTGATGTTTGAGATTGGACTTGGGCAACTAAGCAATAGGCAAGCCCACTCCCAATTTTGTTTACATATTTTTTTAATAAACAGTAAAACTTCTATAAATTAATAATGTTGGAACCGTGAAATTCTATTAATTTATAAAAATATTAATTTATCGAGAAATTTATTAATTTATAAAGATATTTGGTTACTTTTATAAATACTGAAAATAGTTGTCATAAAAAAAATTGTGTTTTTTTTTTTGTTATAATCAATATTTTTTTAGAACCAGTTACAAGTTAAAAACACTAATTATGTATAAAAGAAACAACACAAAAAATTTTAGATGCAATTTTTAAAAAATATTAAAAATGAACTCTACCAAGAACTAATGTAAATGTTTTTTAAAAAATAATACTAGAGTCATATTACCTAATTTAATATAATATATATATTGAAAATTTAATATAATTATTAATTTATTATATTGATTGGACCATATGTTTACATAAGATTTTTTAAAAAGTTATTATCTTATTATTTTATTGATTTATGTCACTTTTTACACTCGTCCCAACTAGGAACCAAAAAAATTTATTAATTTATAGAGGTTATTTATTTATCGAGTATTAATTTATTAAAGTTTTATTGTATTTTGGAAATAAAATAGTTATGACTTTGAATAAGAATAAACAAGGTTGAATGTAGTTTGACCAAGAAGTTAAGACCATCACGAATGGTAAGAACCCATGAAGGGTTTTTTAGCAAAAAATTTTCTTTTAAATTTTGGATATTTCAAAGTTTAGAAACTCTTGAAGAGTTCTTAAGAAATACTTTCTCCATTGGTAGAACAATGAGAGGTTCTTAAAAAAAATTGAAAATAAAATTTGGAGTTTTAAAGTTTTAACTTTTAGGTGTATGTAATTTGGTGTATTGGGACAAAGTAATTGGTTTAGAACCTAACACAGACTCAAACCTCTCCAATGCTTCCTCATATTTACCATTCCTACATCATATTACAGACATGTCAATGCTCACATTCCGGTTCCTAAAAACCCTTACTTGAACACCCAAATCAGATGTATCCAAGTCTGGAAGCAGCAAAAAAGAAGAAAGCAGATGAGGAAGAGATTGAGAAGGAGAAGAAAGAAGAAGACGCTGCAACTGTACCTGCGGAAGCAACATTAGTAGAGCAGCCTTGTCGATTTGAGTATCATCAACCTCATTGATAACTGCTCAGAGCTAAAGACATGGATAACTGCTCGGAGCAAAATACATGGTGAGATATGCTCGCTATCGGAGAGTCACGGACAAGAGAGAGACGACAGATAAATGAAAAATACGGTGATAATTTTTTTTTGTCATAATATTCCTACCCAACCAGATGATGACACGTATGGGATTCTTAACATTTCTAAATTTCTTATTTAAGGATCGGTCTTACTGTAATTTGGCTTTTTGATAATTATATTTTGCTTTTTATGTTAAGAAACCTATCTAAGAACTCCTTAAGAGCCTCCATTGGAGGTGCTCTAAGAGCCGAGGCCTCTCCATTTTTTAGAGAGAGAAACTCTTTCTTCCGCCGTTCGGTGAATCCGGCAAAGCTGTCTGGTTGTTAAACCGGCTTCAATCCAACATCCTCCGGCTACTATAGTGGTGATTGGTTGGATTTTCATGGGCATCGTTGGCTCCCTCAGCAACGTCGGCCAGTTTTCTCTATGTCAGCGATGGCTCTGTAGCATCGTTTGGTTGGTTGTTGTCTCCGGAATGTGTCGGCTTTCTATGCGATGATATCCGGTTTGGTTTCTTGTAATTCCGATGTTGTCTTTTCAGTGGTTACAGCCAGTTTTGCGCCGGTGTTAGATCTGGTTTCTTTGTTTCTGTTTTACTTTTAATAATTTTCAATGAGATGTGTTGGTGATAACTATGATAGCAATCTCAAATTCTATTGCTTTTTATCCAATCCGCTCTCTTTTGAGTTTTGATTTGTAGAAATATATATAGAGATTTGTGTTTTAAGTTGAAGAAAAGAAGTGGATTTCGTCGCTTATTATCATTCCCTTAAGCTGTTTGTTTCTTAACTGGAGCCTCAGTTCTTTTCTACCGGTGAAAATCAAAAGTATCTATGTTGATAGTATTATCGGTGGTGATTCCGTCACTAGAATCGATGCTCGTCGGACGGAAAAGATGAAGTCGGCTCACTTTTAGACTTCTCATCTAACACGTATATTGGTTTTTCTCCAATTGATGACACGTGGTTTGAGATAGAAACAAATTCTACTTCCATCTTCTGTAGGAAATCTCTATGGGTCTATTTGGGTCTAAATCATTTTGGTAATCGTTCATATTGAATGGTTTTCCTTAGGCCTTGTATGGTTTGATATGTAATATGTTTAATACAATATTTCTCTTGTGAAAAAAAAAAGAATGTGGTTTGACCCGTGAAACGTTTGGGTAAATTTTTAATCGGTTCGTACGTAACAGATCTACGGAATAATCAGGAGAATCAACATTTCAATAGTCTAAATATTTTGGCTTATGTTCCGAATTACAATGGATTAATATTAGAAATAGTTGAAGAATAACTTTGTTAGTCGTTGCTTACCCGCCGGCGAGAAAAATTCATTTCGATGTTGGTGAAAGGCGTTGAGAATTTAGATCTACATTATCATCGTGTCGTGTTTGTCGTTGTTCCATGCTTTTATCTATTCTTTTAACCCTAATCACAATTGGATTTGGCTTTGTCTGTAGGTTTTTCTTCCTAGTTCTCTTAGGTGGTTATGTCGGCCCTACTGTACATACTGGTTTTATCATCTTCCGTTTAACCTGGCTAAACCAAAAATATATCAATTACACATTAGAAATTGATCCATGAGCCGTAAGCCCGACAAACTCTACACCAAAGAGAAAAGGAGGATCGACTCGTATCTCGGAAGATAACTCGAGAATCCATAATATATGGAAATATTGGAGATTCTCATAAGAAAAGTGAGGAAACAAGCCATATTCTCAAACAAGAACCATATGATATAAATAGGAAGATCTGCCATCGAACAAAGGATCCCCATTTTGGCTTTGAAGAACCCTAGATTCGGTTACCCTCGACAAATTTCCTTCCAACTAGATAGAAACTTCTTGTAATAATAGATTTCAATTCTAAAGATTAATAAATAAATACAACTTCTTCTTCCCTTTCTCGTTTGATTACCAATTTATTGTGTTGAGATTTTCTTACACAATTTTGGCGTCATCTGTGGGGACTTCAACAAAAAAAAAAAAAGTCCCTTCAAAACACCATAAGATCGACCAAACTCGACGATGACAAGGTAAAAGCTTCAAGATAAAAGGGAAGAGAAGACAGATCTGAGCTACCTCCTTGTCATGTGATTTACCGGTAAAGTCCTACGAATAAGATGACGATCAATCTATCCACGGATTGCCCCAAAAATCAACTTTTCAGAGAACCCGACCTTACCTCAATCAGAGTTGTCTGCTGGGAGTTATCATTAATTTTTTTGTAGCAGGTGTAATGTGTCTAACCCCTGCGCAATCAGAATAGCCGGCTTAGAAAGCAGTTTCCCCAACGATCTGAAAGAAACCGGGAGCCGATTTACATATCAATGTAAGACCTCGAGGCTTATCTCTCCAAAAAGAATGACCCCTTGTCTCTATTGCCAACCTCATCGGAGCATTATCAAATCATCTCTGCATCTACTACAAGATAAGTGACATTAACCATCATATTGTTGAATTGAATCAATAAACAAGGCTTTATTGGGACTAATCTTTTACTTCATAAGCTTTATTTTCATAAGTGATATCATCATAACAATCATATTTATCATCTAACGATAATATGATATTTCAAGACCTAGATTCCATCATATAAATTTTATCGTTGATCAACATTTGGTTATATACATTGTTCATTAAATAGACATATGCTTGTTTATATCCAATATTTGCTAGATGATTGAAAAAATGATCACTAACCAAGGATGTCTCCATCTCTGATCTCCAACATCTCTAGTCGACAACAACAAATTGATCCGAAATTGTTCTCGATCATTTGCTCCCTCCTTTACTTGTCTTGGTATATTTGTCTCTGTTCTTCCCTTCAGGTATTCCTTTAAACATCTCTTTCCTCTCGGACCTAGTTGAAACTCACCATCCTTTGATCCATGATTACCATCTCCATCTCTCCCTGTTTTGATTAATAACTCTGTCTCGTCTTCCTCCGATTAATAACTCATTCTCTCCTTTCTTCCATATTCATCTTCCATTTACAACTTTCCTGCAATATAATATTTTTTCACATTTACCACTTCTTGATCTTCACCAACTTTGATCTTTCTCTCTCCGATAATCTCGTCAACTTCTCCTTCAATATTCTTTGATTTATCGAAACAACTCACTCGCTTCCCCCACTTGCCCTCACTTGAGTTACAAGCCCATGTTACTGAGCTCAGCCAGATTTTTCAACACTTGACAATCTTGATTGCAGTCTCTCACGGCCATCTATTCTTGATCCAAAAAAAATCCAGCGCACCAACTACAACAACAAGGGTAATACCTAACCCAATTCCCACTAGCACAGGACATACCGGTTTACCTAGTTGCTTTTGTGACTCAATTTACTCGATAAAACCTTTAAAAAACGTGTGTCCCATGAGCATCATGAACCATCCTCTGATACCACGAACGACCCGGAGATGTCACGTAGATAGCTCACGTAGACGATCCAACAGAGGTTCCAAACGAATTTAAAACCTTAGCCGGACCATCCACGTGAACCATTCCTCACGAACACGGTTTAGGCTTTTCAACCCTTACTGTGGTTGTGAGTTGTGTTTCCAGAAAAGACTAATATCGAAAGAAATATACACATTATAAGAAAATACTCTTTTTTATATCATATAAACTTTTTGTACAACAAGTACCCAAAACATATCACAACCAATAAGCCCTCGAGCCTACATGCCCAAATCAAACCAATAAAAGAAATTGACTAAATTTTACAAAAGCAACAACTCTACACCGGCTTTCCTATATTCCGAGCATCCCTCTATTGGTTCGCGCTAAGGTTTTTCTGCAAAACAAATGCTTTGAAACTCACAGAGATTTGGCTGAAGGTTTACCGTTTGCTTCAACGGTCTCAGGCTTCTCAACATCACTTTCTTCTTGATTCAACACCTCTTGATAGATCTTATCTTGATCCTTAATGCTTACTTAAAAATCAGCCATTAGAAATAGCTTGAAAAAAAAACTACATCACGGGCAGATTCTGGAGAAAAGCGGATTCTCCGTCGTATCAGATCTCTCGATCAGACATGGATTCTGCTCAACAGTTCTCCATATTTTCTCGATCATATAGCATCTCGACCCGAGTTTCTCGATCACAACAGCGTTTGGTGTAGTTTTCTCGATCACAGCAGCGTATTGGTGTAGTTTTCTCGATCACGGAATATTCCAGCATAGTTTCATCGGTCAGAACAACGTCAATTACAACATCACTTCCCCCATCTCCCAACCAAACTCGAAAATGAGCTTAAGGGGTCATATTAATAAAAATGACTTGGGCTGCAAGCTATGAAACTTTAGCTCCAAGAGAATCAAAATTCGGCTCCAAGTCTCAAAACTTTAGCTTCAGGGGACGAAACTTTGTCTCCAAGTTAGCCCGTCAACAGCTGATCAATGAGGTCAATGGATGGTCAATAATTTTAGGCGGGTTGCTCGATCGGTCAACGGTACGGTCGTGGTACATGGACTTCTCGATCATGCATGAGGACTTCTCGACCGCGATATGTGTTCCGTCAATCACTCTCGATCGTCGTACATATTTCATGGATCACTCTCGATCGCGGTACGTTTTCCGTCGACAACTCTTGATTGCGGTACGTATTTCGTCGATCACTCTCGATTTCGGTACATGGACTCGTCGATCATTCTCCATCGTGGTACATGGACTCGTCGATCATCCTCGATCATGGTACATCGACTCGTCGATCATTTTTTATCACGATACATGTTCCGTCGATCATTTTCCATAAATTCTCTACCTGACTTGATTTTGGCTCGATAGATCCCTTTTTATCCTTCATATTTTCCACTTGGTTCTTTTAGTCCTCTTTCTAAGTTCTTCTCGATTTCCCCTTGATCATTCTTGCACAGCCTTTATCCTTTAATGAGGGTCACTACAGTACCACCAAATTCAACTTTGCTAGTTTAACTTGGGATGAGAAATGTGTGAAGAAAGTGGACAAAAAGGTATCCAACGACAAAAAGGTACGAGAACGATCATTACTTAACTATTGACTGATTGACTTTGAAGAAACTACTTGGGATTGGAAATATGTAAGTTATATGCCTATTTTAGAGGCAGTGATCGAAAGAAACATTGCTGCTTACGGACTAGATTGGAAGATATCCGGAGATACCCTTCACAGTACCGTACCCGAAGATGTGTGTTTCCGAAGTTCAAAAACGGCCATGGGATTCAAAAGTCATGAGCAACATGTTTATTTTAGAGCAAATAATCGAGAAAAACTAGCCCATACACGAGAAAGTTCTAGAGAACATCGAGAAGGCTGAAATAAACCACTGGACCGTACGGTTCACGACCGGTCACACGACCTGCGATCGGTCCCGACCTACGCAACCAGCCCGGCCAAACTCCTTGTGACCCGTGCGTCCAAGCTTCCACAGATTGGTCATGCAAACCGCATCAGATCTGTACCATCCATTCCAGCCGTCTGTTCCGACACCAAAATAGCCCATCTCGCAAACCGTTGTTACCATTTGTCACCACGATATTGATCTTAACCATGGGAAAGCTGACTTCAAACCAAGATCAAATCTATCCTTGGTATGTTATATGATGGTTTTAGGTTTTTTTCTCACGGAAGATGCGAATAAAGATTTATGTCATCGAATTCGATTTAACTAAGCTAAGTTAAGTCATTGTCAAGCAAATAAGGAAAGATAATAAGGTCACCATTGACCACCAACCATCCACCATCCACCACCCCATCTGATCCAAGGTGACATTGTTATTAACCTATCTTTCTTTCGGATTCATCTCTATATTTATTTTCCCATTGATGATAGCATGATTTAAGTCTGGGTGGGTTGATGAATCCTTCACTAATGCAACTTTTTTTTTTTACTTGAGTCTTTTTTCCAATTTTTACATCAATATGTTTTATCAAACCAAAAGTTTTTATCGAGTAAAAAGTTTTATTTAGTCAAAACTAGTAGGAAACTAGGACCTTGTTATATGATGATTTTTGACCATTATGTGTTGAGAATTGTTTTCTTAGGAACACATGAAGATTTGCAAAGAACGGATAACCTTGAATACTACATGAACTGTTCCCCTGAAGTTTCAATTAACAGACATTACTGTTGGATCAGAAGTCAACTCTATCTTATATTGGAGGATTAACATGACCTTAAATTCTTTCTCATCAAAGGTGTCAGATCAGAGAAACGAGCACTAACATTCAAGATTCTTTTTCTATTTTACCACTCTCTGTTGGTCTTAAATAGCCACTCACTTTTAGTGGTTCCACATCCTTAACCCTTACCTTCTTTTCAAACCCCATGCCGTCGTTTTCATTTTTTTATATGCAATTATGTGCAAAAACGTCGGAGAGAAAGGAACAACGAAGTTTTCCAACCATAAAAGTTGAAGTCTCGGGAAAACTCGATGAAGTACAATTTCAAGGTCATTCTACCTTTGGGACTCGCAATAAAAGGTACTAATCCATTTTTATTAGACTTGATGATTGAGAGTTCTGTTTCCCCTTTCAAAATAAAAAAAAATAAAAAAAAAAAAGAGAAAAGAAAATATGTAAATAAAAAAAAGAAAAAAAATAAAGGAAAGGAAACATGTACGATGCTGAGAGTCTAGTGACATGAGAAAAATCTCAAGGTAGAACCAAGGATCACTTATAACAGAGTTGGAGGAAAGACGATGATAGTCCCCGTTCTAAGCTTTCAAGCACAGACGAATCTAAGTCTGGGGAGATCTTACGAGAGACGAAGGTCAAAGAAAGAAGAATACACGAAGAAGTGGTTGGAAATTGTGGACATCAACCGGTCCATTCTCTCTTGCGGTTTTGCATAATATCATGCACCTCCCGCATCATACGGTAACCCTAAAACCCCTAAACTCCACCACTTAAACACCGAAAGCTCTTTCTTTACCATCTCTCTCGATCCGAAGCTTTGAAGACACCAAATCTCTGTTTTCTCTCGTTTGTTCTAAGATCTAATAAGGTGAAGTCTTACCTCTTGTATTTGACGATTAAAGAAATAATCTCTAAACCCTTTTTCAGTTTTTATTCATCTTATTCTTATGAGTTTATCAAACCTTGCTTTGATGATGAGTTCTTTAACCATGCTATAGTAGTTTTCGAGTTGGGTTTAAAGGGGTAGTCAAAGGAGGGACATGATCGATCATTTAGGTGGCGATACTTAGGGCTTTGTTTGATCATTTACACTGTATTCTTTCTAGTTAATCTTTCTCTTAATGCATGTAGTTAGATTCATGACCTAACTCTGATCCCAAGTGTTTACGTTTCCCACAAGGTTGCTTAATACACTCGAACATAGTTTACGAATGTGTATCGTGTTATAACAAGCATACACCACTTAGTTATAGGGATTTAGGTACTATTATCTATGCGTCATTGCTGCGTGAGTTGAGTAACTAAGTATAGGGATGTAAACAAACCTAATCTTAGTATCACCTAGTTAGAAATATCATTGAACCCCCTGTGATTCCTTGGATGCCCAACTTTTGTCTCATATTATTTTACGATTTACTCGCTTTATTATTTACTTATTAGCTTAGTCGTGACACCAAAACCAAACCCCCTTTTATTGATTAGTTCTAGCCTTACTCTCATCTAACGGATTCGTATAAACAACTTCTCTATCTGTGGGATTCGATCCATAAATACTACAGACAATTAGTTGTGCACTTGCATTAGTCGTGTTGTCTCTAAGGGAAAACTTTGGAGCGAAAAAAAACACGCATCAACACTTATTTAAGTTTCAACCGTCATCGATAGCAATAAATGAGTGATCAAACAGAAAAGGGTAAATGAAGAGTATCTTACCAAACAAAAGAGTAAATGAAGAGCTTCTTTCTTTTGTAGGCCAAACAGAAGAGTAAATGAAGAAGAAGTGAGTTTTTTGTGGTTTGGTGTGATATGGTAATGGTGGTGGGTTAACTTCTATATATAGAATGTCAATGCTAAAGTTGTATATCTCGGAAGATATCGAGATAATCACTTACGTAGCAAAGTGTTATCATTTTATATCATTAATTGCTCGGCACTGTTCGACATTGTAAAATTTGGGTAGAGCAACGCGCGGAGCTCGATGGATGTAGCAGATCCCACTCGTGGCGCTTTCGTACTACAGTGTGTTTAAGTTATCGTGATAAGAAGTTCGATATCATGACAAGCAATTTCATAGCGGAAGAGAGGATGGAAAGATATCGTGGGAATATATTTCGTAGCTAGTCATCATAACATTTTTATTAAATGCTCGGAATTGTAGCCTTAGGGTGGAGCAAAACGCGAACCTCGATAGATGTCTCTAGATCCCACCTGCGATTTCGTGTATCTGATAAAAAAAAATTAAGATATCACGATACGTAATTTTGTAGCAGCACATGTCATCGATTCCTACATTACGCGCATTTAATATATGATGGCTCACATCAAAGATACCCTGATGCATATGTCCCCTACGAATTTTTCGGAAGGAAAATTCCTGCTTTTAATTTAGAGGAAATTTTCGTCCACAATTTTTGGCTGACTCGATTTCTCTTTCTTCACCTACAAATAAGCAAAAGTCTTCTGATGTTTCCCAATACTTTTAAAAATAATGGTATGTAGCTAAAAAAATTTCTAAATGTTACTGATATGTTTGCAAATGTTTCACTAGAATTGGATACTACTTTGTATTTGGTTTATAAACAATTTACGAATTTAGCTGACAAGAACTTGTTGGTTTTTAGAAGGAGAATATATTTACACTCTTTACAGTCATTAATCTCATTACATAAATAGATATAGGGAAAAATGTGTACAGTACCATAACCATGATTCCTAATTTCCTATTCTACTTAACATAAAACTAAACCAACGAAACCCATTTATAGTTGGGCTTGAGTTACTTATGGCCCAATGGCTTTTTTCTTCCTTGTGACTTGAGTAAGTCACGAGACTTTGTTCGTCTCTTTGACTTCTCTTCTTCCAACGAATATTTATTTTTATTTTTTTTTTAACGAATATTTATTCCTCTTCTATAGCTCAAGATTTTTCCCTGCTCTCTTGTGCAAGATTAGGCAGAGGATGAATTCTAACCGAACTTTTTTTTTTTTTGCTAAGAAAGTAAATATTTCATAAAATAAAAAATTGTTAGGAATACAATCAAAGATATAGACCTATGCAATGGTCCCATGGCAAAAAAAGATAAAAACATGGAAGCATATAAACACACTTTCAGTCCATCGACTCGATGCTAACACTAAGCTAACAGAGATTGATGAAGTGATTACGATTTTGAAGTTCTTCCAGTTGAGTTACAGAAGACAAAAGACGACAAAGCAACTTGAAAAACGCCGAACTTCGCAAACCTCTAGCACTAGAATTCTTTCACAAGCGGCCCGAGACTGAGCCGTCAACGGCATAGTTCTCAATACCCTCGATCACATAATGCTCCCAGGTCATGTGAGAGCAGCACTTCGAACACAAAACCATGAGCTTTCTCCGAACAGAACCACACAACCAAAATAGCGAAAGGTGTGAGCTCTCTCTGCCAAGATCATTCCCCGATGTCAGTAGCGCAGAGCAAGATAATACAATGGGAAACCACACCTATCGCCCAATAGCCTTACTAGCTCTCTAGAGCTTAGGACGAACGAAATAAAGAGGCGAGAAACTCATTGCAAAGCAAAACTTTCGGCTCACAGAACATCAATAGCAAAACACTAACAAAACCAAGGCCTAAAGCAAAGTAGCTAGACAAGAAGAACCGGAAAAGAGAGCAAATGGAGACGGGAATAGCCTCCACCGGAGGCCACAATATCACCACCGCGCAAAATCACGGCAGCCACTAAGAAGAACAAAAGAAGCAACCATAACGATTTGCCACGCTTGACACGCCACAACAACCACTCCTCAACCCACCAGCTGCTGTCCTCAGGCAAAGGTGAGACAAAGAGAAGCAACCATCCAAAAACGCCAAGCAGAATCATTCACGGAGTGCCCAAAAGAACTAAACCGAACACTACAGGAAAAATGAGTATCCTTAGCGGCCAAATAACGCTATATAACGAGATGATAGCGGAGTAGAAAGCGCTATATCTTCGCCCATGATAATAGGTCGACGGCTTCCGATAGCGTTTTTTTGTGGTGCTATTTTTTGTTAATATACTATAGCGGTTTTCGTGTGCAATATTATATAGTTTAATAGCGAGTATATTTTGTTAATAATGAACTAATTACAGCGTTTAATTAGTCTTACTTTAAATATTTTAATAGCAGTTTTAGCATGCAATATATTCAAATGAAATAGCATTTGTGTTATGCAATTAATTGAATTAAAATAGCATTTTTAATTTTTTATTCCTATAATCAATTCATAATAAATAGAAAACCAAATCATTTTATTGATATAAATATTAACATAAAAATTCAATGAAACAAGAACAAACTATCTCAAAAGGAAAAAACAAATACAAAGCAAGGAAGATCGGATTCTTGATATGAGCCTACTTAATATTCTTCTTAGGCCTCTACTACAAATGAGATAACAAAAAATCATGGTTTTTCTGGCCACACTTCCTTCTTCTTTGCAGTTCACAACCACACTTCGATGAAGACGAATGAGCTCCAACAAGTGCAATGTTCCTTTGAGGCTGTCCACACAAAGATTATGCCGTTTCATCACACAACCATACTGAATCAAATATTGCAACAAGATAAAGATGGGTCTACCTCCTTTTTACATTTATGAAAACTTCCTGCACCACCTCTTAACAAGCTCTCTCAGCATATATTCACCATCCTTGTTCCTTATAGCCGGGAACACCTAATCACATAGAAAAACATTAGACTGTGTTTGCTCAAGTTGTAAAAACAAATGTTCAAGAATCAAGCCCAAACGAAAATATGGTACTCACTGTTTTCTTATTGTAATCATCAATTACTCCACGATACTTATCATAAAGCTGCTGTGAGTTATCATTAGGAGGTTTCTGGACACACATATTATAGATAGTCATGTGAATTACATAAGAATTCACTGTGATTAGTATCCATACGGAACTGTAGTAAAAACAAGAAACATCATTATAAGAAAACATACGTGTACAGATTCATATATTTTAGTAGTTAATCACCGCTATGAGCCGCCTATTGAATTTGAAAAGGTGAAATACGTCAGCAAATTCTGTATGCAAGATAAAACAGTCTCAAATAAAACATAAATAAAGGAACGTACTTGAATTCTTTGTCTACCAAGTACACCTGGCTTTGGTTGGCAATATAGCCTAACAAATACATTGGACGGTCCAAATGATACATTGTGGTTACCTGCCGCAAGTATATTAGAAGCTAAGATCTAATGTAGCTCATAAAGATGATTAGAAATAAAAAATACACTCTTGAGTACCTCGCCTCCAACACAATAGTTAAGCTTCCAAGAAGAGTTGTTGTAAATGAAGCAGTCCCCAACCCATAAACCTGTCCTAACACGTTCGAGCGCAACACAACAATCTATGAAAACAAATCAAGAATTTCGCAGAATCAGCATAGCAAAGGGATGCCGACGTAACCTTAAATCCTTCAAAATCGAGTACAGGAACGCGACGTAGCCTTAACTCGTTCAAAATCGAGTAGATAAACGAGAAACAGTGACAGAAACAGAAGAAATCAAGCGAAAGACTAAAGAAGAGTACGAAACCGAGACATGTGATGAGAAATTGTGAGATCTAAAACCCTAATTTCGTCGCGTACCAGAAGATTCCGAAGAGTATCGAATCGGATTTCAGAGGGATTTGGGAGAGCTCTCAGAATCTAGAAGTTGACGACCAGAAACGGAAGATATATATAAAGTTTGGGAAGGTGGAAAAACTAGACCTCGTGGATGGAGTGATGCGCAGAAGAAGAAGAAGGCTTCGAAGAAGAACCATCGTCTTTGTCGCCGGAATCATCGACGGGAATCAAGAGCTCTCGATCTCTTTCACGATTGGCCATCACAATCGCCGGCTTTCTCGTCTCCCATCGCCGAAAAAGTTAAGTCGGGGAAGAAGAAGAAGAAAGAAGAGAGGAAAAAAGAGAGAACAGATGGCCAAAGTTCACGAGTAATTAACCTAATGATCTATTTCTCTTCTAATTATTTTTTGTTTCTCTATTTTATTTATTTACTTTGTATTTACTTAGGAATTTTTTGGAGGTAATAAAATTTTCATTTTCGCGGTTACTCCTATGATAACGTTTTTATTTTCATCTATGCTATCGAATAACTAAACATTAGGCGTCACTACAAAATGTTTTCGCGGTCATACTATTATAGCGTTTGTTTTTTTGTAAACGCTATGAATGTTTTTTTGAAATTCAACTATAGCAGAACCATCAAAAACGTTATTCTGTACTGCTATTAATATCCTCATTTCTTGTAGTGGAAGCCAAACCCAGAAAACCTATCTAACAGAGAGAAGCAAGAGTGGTCGAGGATCCAGCGACTGTTGCATCGAAAGAGCATCGGCAGCCACCGTAAACACAGCGGAGGAACTCCATCGCAGCCACCAAAACACCACTCCAAAGCTCACATCTCTGTCGGACGAAGAGAAGCCGCAAGGTGGAGACAGAGGTTGCTTCCGTCAGGTTCAGCGGCGTCCTCAAGCGCAAGAACCGTCGAAAAGCAACCCAAACCACCGGAAAGAGCGGCTCCCTCTGCGGCGGAATTTCCGATCGAAATCGAAAAAGTGAGACCTTTGAACCGGAGCAGACTCACTACAGCGGCAGAACACCACCGAGCAACTCAAACTCCGCTGCTGGTCACACGAGGGAGGAGGAGAAGATCTCCAAAAAGCATCTGCCGGTCGAGATGCGTGACGCTAGGAAGGCACAAACCTCTGTCGATTTCACTCGCCGTCGACAAGAAAGAGATTCCTTCAGAGAGACGCACGAACACCACCAATTGGCAGCCGTCGCACACGGCGGAGCACCAACCCACTCACCGCGAGAATCTGGGCAACTCACGGAGAGCCAAGAAGCCTAAGCAAAGAACGGAACCAACAGAAAAACAAAAGGGGTGAGCCCTCTCACGGCACCGGTCATAGCCGAGCACCGGAGAGGCGAGCAGACGGCGGTGAAGGGAGAACTTTCGATGAAAAAGCTGGGAGAAAGTCGCCGCGCGTTAGATGCACGCGCCCGACTTCGAGTTTCCTTGTGTGTCTTTTATTTTGGTCTTTGAATTCTAACAGAACTAGTACTCCTTTATTTACCTCTTCAAACAATCCATTACGTTTTTTTTTTTTTTTTCATCACAATCCATTACGTTTTTGGTGTTATTGTTTGTGACTTGGAGGCTGTGGATTCATATAGCTACTAAACTGTGAATGTTAATTCTACAAATGGGAATTGATTTTCTTGTTGAGTAATTAATGTTTTTTTTTGTTATTTGAGATTATTCATTTTGATTCAAAAAGACTAGTGTGAATTAGAAGTCAAAATCTGAAATAAGGATTTAATTAAGACAAAATTATTTTGATTTTTCTCTCTGCACAAAATGGTTATGATTTTGGAGAGGTTGAGTTAAATTTCTATGATGCATCTTTGCTTTTTTGTTTGTGATGATTTGCTATATGATTGTTCCTTTTATTTGAATCTCAAAATGCAATTACAATTCTTAATGCTTAGAGTGAATACACATAGACAGAAACCTTAAAGAGTATGGATACTTGGTATAGTCCAGATTGATGTTTGAACTTTGAGTGAAGGAACTACTAGCACCATTTGCGTCCGGTTGAAGGTAAATCCAACCCATACATGTAATCGCGTTTGATATCTTTCAAGAGAAATCCATTATGCTCCTCGCTCATTAACACAAAATTAACTATCTATTTGTACCGCATTTTCAAAATTTCGGCGTCATTAAAGGCCTATAAAAAGTAATATTCCATCTAAAATTCGGAAAACATAATTAACAACTTTAAAGGATTTATACAAATTGTTATATTACAATGTCCGCATAAAACACTTCACCTATTTCATTGTAACATATATTCTTAACTAAATAAGCTAATATTAAGTCCATATATAATCAATTTTCGTTCATCTTTTACTAATCAATTTATCATCCATAAATAAATTTTTGCCGCGTTATTTTGTAATACATTATTTTGGATAATCGTAAGCATTTAAATTTCCTAAACACATATTTTCACTAATTGTTTTAATCAACGATTGTTTTTACGTACAACTTGAGTTAATCCAGTAGAATTATGTGTGCAAATAGAAAATCTCAAAGAAGACATAATGGAGACGATGGAAAAAGCCGGCTAGTGATCACATCAATGCATGTTGCTATCAGTCTACAGATCGTACCATAAGGACGCAATATTGATTTGGAATCCTTAAGCCCACGAGGGGGCAACGTGAATTTGGGGCTAACACTCACCTTTTTCCTCTTTTGTTCTTTTTATCATTCATTATACACCTATCCATTCCATATATACATGATAAATTATACCAGAAAATGAATTGGAAATTCAGAATTATACTGTTGGTATTAAAATATTGTTCAGAGTTGGTTATTAATCGGCCGGAAACTTAGATCAAAACTCAAAACAATACTATATTTACTATTAGATCATTGTTTTGTGATTGATTAACCATCTTATCACATGCAACAAATCAATTCATGTCATCAAACTATACATCATCATGAACAAACATAATTAGATTTGAGAATTTTGTAATATTTTTGGTATGTTGCATTAAAATGTAACCCCACATGAGAGTGTCGATGTGGGGAGGCAAAAAGCACACCACATGGTAGTCCACTGGTGTACATGAAGAGGTTGTCTTAGTATATTCGATTGTTGATTTTTGAATGTATGAAAGAAAAAAAAAGGTGATTAGAGTGATTGTTCAGGGGTAATTAAGTAAGCGGCATAGATTTAGAACAATTATTTATTATTTGTATTTAATTTATAATTTATTTTTCAATGCTTATGCTTATTCAATTAATTATAAGATTATTTTGTAGGTTTTCTATAATTTTAAAGTATTTAATAAATAAATAACACATGTTTACTTTTTTCTTCAGAAGCTATATTAATAAATGAGTTTTAATAAGGCTTTTAAAATTTTATCTTTTATGCTTTTTTTAGAGTATAAATATATTAAAACTTCATTGAGTTTAGTTTTTCCAAAACAATACATCACTAAACTATCTAATTAATTAGTTCTATTTTAGATGACATGATGGTTGACAACATCTACCATTTCGTGGACGAAAGTCCATATGTTGAGAGAGAAGACGACCATGATATCTACATATAAGTGAAGATGAATTAATAATGGTGGTCCAAGTAGAGATTGTTCACTAATGATTTCGTCAAGACAAGCAAATCAACATAATAATATTTCCCATCTACTCTAAAAGAAGAGTGTTGGAAAAGAGAAAATGTGAAGTACAAGTTTCTCTACAAGTTTTCGTTAAGCAAAACATTGATGTGAAAATCTATGAATGTCAACCCGTCGAAGACTTAATGCATGGTAGATTTTGGAAAACTATTCAATTATGTTGTTTTTTTCATGCTTATCTTATTTCAATTAAGATTAAGTATTGAGTTTTTTTTTAATAAATAGTTTACTTTTCTTTAGAGTTTCTTTCGAGATTTAGTAAACGAGCTTGGAAAAGGTTTTGAGAGAAGAGTTCTATAACCTTGTGTTTGGTAGATTAGATCTAACGAGATCTGCACGAGTTTAAGAAAATTTAGTTTATTAATTCATTATTTAAGACTAACAAATAACCTTTCACTATCATAATTTCCGTTATTCCCAAAATAAACATATCACTAAACCTAAGGTTCTGGTACGTCACCTAATGGATTATAAAATCTTCGAATATGTCTTTGGTTATAAGATAGACTTTAACATCAAATGAATTTTGAAACAACTAATTGAGTGATATCAAACAATGCAGGATTGATCGTAAGAATATAGCAAGTTGTCGTAGCAAATGATTTTGGAGGAATATAATACCTCTAGTTTTTTTTTTTCTTATTTTGGATTTAATTTTATTGCCACCCTATGAACAGATTCAACTCCGATATAGTATCAAACTTCTAAAAATTGTACATGGAAACGGAAAAAGATATGCGAGCGTGCACATTTTCTTTTTGATAAATTGATGAGAGTAAAGAACACAAAAGTGTTTAGGAAGAATTATAATAGACTCTCATAAGAATAATTGTACAAGATACATCGGTATATATAGAGATAAAGACTAAACCTAATTTCCTAAATTAAGATAAACTTAAATGTAAAATATACTTTAGAGATAAATGTAAATATTCCTAACTAAGATATGATAATCTTCTTGATCCTTCTCGATCTTCATGATTTCCATATTCTTGAGCAATCATCTCAACCGTCGATCTCGGTCGATCTCCGGTTCCTCCAATACCCCCCGGCAAGCTCATACGTGGTAACACGTATGAGATTGGACAAATCTTCAGAATAGCGGCTTTATACCCAGCCGTCGGGTCATCATCGACGTTTATACCCGGTCGTAGGGTTCAAATCGGCTACAAAACCCAGCCGTTAGGTCATCGACGTTTATACCCGATCGTAGGGTTCAAATCGGCTACAAAACCCAGCCGTTAGGTCATCGACGTTTATACTCGATCGTAGGGTTCAAGTAATAAAAATAACACCCGCGATTGCGAGATTCAGATGTAGCTCGCGATGGCGAGACTAAAAAAAAAAAAACAACTCACGAGGGCGAGTAGTTTAATCAAAAGGAGAAGTTAAACTCGCGAGGGCGAGAAAACATCATTGTTCCCGAAACAGATTTTTTTTTTTTTTTCTTTGCGGAAGCTAACGTAACGGATCCAAAATCCACAGAAAGGAACCTGGCTCTGATACCATGATAAATTGATGAGAGTAAAGAACACAAAAGTGTTTAGGAAGAATTATAATAGACTCTCATCAGAATAATTGTACAAGATACATTCTCTTATATAGAGATGAGATTTCCTAATCTAAGATAAATATAAATGTAAATAATATATTTAGAGATAATGTTAAACTTCCTAAACTTAAGATAAGATAACTTCTAGATCCTTCATGATTTCCATAATCTTTGGCGATCATCTCAACCGTCGATCTCGGTCCATCTCCGGTTCTCCCAATACTTTTTTTGGCAATCATAAGTCATTTGTATTGAGATCAATCACTATACCTCGAACAAAAACACTTATTTTCTTGAGCAAAAAACATTAATCCTATTACCATGCATATGAATTCAAACTAAACACAAAAAATTTGGGAAATTTATTAATTAGTAGAAGAATAATGTGACTTAACATAACTAGCAGACGACATTCATAAAGTCATCATTGTAATGTATCCATCCAACCCCATGAACATGACTTGTCATATTAAAATAGATTTTCCATATTTGATAAAAACCAGAGGTTATATGGATGTGAGCCTAAAAGAAAAAGGGGTGATGCAACTATAATTGACTCATCATTTCAGATTATTATTTTCCTCATTTGATAGAACCATTGTTGATATGGATGAGAGCTAAGAGATGAGAGGATATGATATATTCGTATCCTTTCAAGTAATATATATATACAAACATATCTATAAATATAGAATATTTGAAATTGAAGCAAAGGAGAAGATGATTGAGAAAGAAACAACAGCCAAGACAAGCACTTGGACATGGAAAAAAAAAACAAAAGAAAATGTAATGGGGACCTTCACACATGGGTGTTAGAAAGACAAGTATATAGTGGAGCCAACGCCAAAGCTCATCTTAAGAATCTTTTCTAGCAAAATGTTGGTTGCAACCTCATCTTCCCTGAGTACCTTTTATTCTTCTTAATTTCAACATTGACAATCTTTTGTTTCAATCATTTTTTTGCTATATATATGAAAAAGATTTTAATAGTTTTTTTATATTCATTTACGATTGTAATATGTTAGTCGATCGTTTGCTGGTTGTTCGTGGGATCGAATACCGTATAAATGTGTGTTTAAAGACTATAAGTTTGGTTAGTTGTTTTTAACAGACAAAAAAGTTTGGGTAGTTGCAAAACATTGTGCTGCATGAGCAATGCATGTGATATTATTGATTGAATTTGTACCATATTTTATTTGGTACATTATCATTTTTTGTATGGTGCATCCACCAAATCAATTTTTTTATATTATATATAGAAAATAAGAACCAAATGTATTATTAATCTTCTTTTCTTCGTAAGAGATAACAACCAATGTAGTAATATAATCAATATAAACTTTCGAACATTCTAATTGTAAATCTTGTTGCCCTCTTGGAATCAAGCAAAAATGTGTCCATTTCTGAAGTTTAAATTTTTCCTTTGATAAACTAATAATGAATGTTTTAAAGAAACCAAGGCACGCACCAAGAGTAGTGTGCTGCTGATGTACTTATCCTGAACTTATAATATATGCTAAATTTCGTTATCATTCGAAAAATCCATTACAATTTCATTGTTGCCAGCTTGTTATACAGCAAAATATAAATAATTTAAAAAACTTTAATAATAATTGTAGTTGAAGCCCACAGATTCGTTATGGCCCATTATTGTCCATGCAACCGCAGCCACCACACGGATGGCTAAAGTCACCATATAATTTGGTTTCCTTTAATAGACCGTATCTTATATTATAATTAAAATTTAGAGATTATATATTATATTTTGAAACGCTTTTTTTCTTTGGACAAAAATATTTTTGACACCCATGTGTCACATAATATAGGATCAATGCTTAGCCATTTCGCTAGGTTTGGACTTTAAGCTTACAACGAAATGTTGTGACAATTTAGTCTTCAACTTTTACCTTTTGTTTCATTTGATAAGACTTTTACCATTACTAATCCTTACTTAGCCACGTAAAATATTCCACCTATTTTTAGTTATTGACCGTAGGATCTATGGAGTCAAAGATTTTGTGATGACTATTTAGTATTTAATGATTAGTTCGGAAGAATCTATCAAGAAAATAAAAAGACAAATATTCCAACAATACACCAAAGTAGATTTCCCGAATCTTCAGGTATTAAGCTAATGATATATTTTTCTTTTTTCGCATCAATCAAACCATACCATATATGTTGGATTCTTGATCCATGTTTTTTTTTTCTTCAGAATTTGATGATATATTCACTGAATCACATATGGTCATGTGGATTCAAAACATGTCGAGGAAGAAGTGAAAAACGGTCTACACTTTATTACCATTTACCAAAAATTATGGTTTATGTGAAAGTATAACTTTCTAAAATTTGGTTTTCCTTATTTAGCACCGTTTAAATTGGTTGTCACCATTCGAACAGTGTTAGAATCATATGCGTCACCGTGACCAGGAGATTTGGTGTGTGCTAGTCATTGTGATTTAAAATGTTCTCGAGCCTTGTAATTTTTGAGTTCAAGATTGACTTGAAAAGTGGATACCAAATTTCACATGGAAGCCAATTTATTATACTAATTTCCCGTGAAGCTTATGTCACAAGAACATCCATCTTTCCCACTTGTCTCGTTATAATAAATTATGAAATAGCAACTAAAAGAAATTTGTTTTAAACTAGTTTTGTTTTATAGTCGGAAGATCTCAAACCACTTGTACTTGCAACTGCTTGTATATGAACTCTTTCAGCAAGTCCAGTGGTGTTTGTTCTTAAGAAATCCTTAGCTTAAAAAATCATTAAAATTAATGAAAACAAGATATTAGACTAAGAATTGTTTCTTAGCTTAGAGTTTTAGGATTTGTTAAGGACTCCTGTTGTGCTGCCTTGTGATTGGGAGAGGAAAAAATATAGAAGCCAAAAAAAAAAACTTATCTCTTGTTTTCTTTTATTCAGCGACACTTTTTTTTTGTCTTGCAAAAATTTATCCCTTCTTTTCTTGTTTAAATGCTAAAGTCTTGCTTTTGTGAATGGGGATTTACTAAGACTCGGGTTCATATATAGCATAAATTTGACACGAATTAAGCTAACGACTAATCATTAATCCGGGTTTTGATTTGTTTTTTTTTTATATGCTTTTATGTCTTGTATGTTTAAAATTTTAGAAAATTGTAATAATTATTAAGTTTTATCAAATAAAAATGTTTCTAATTTTCATTTTAAAAATATATTTTTTTAAGAAACCTATTTAAGGACTCTACCATTAGACAATGAAAATTTTAAGAATTCAACACAAACTCTTAATTTTGAAATTGTTATAATTTTTAATAAAAAAATATTTAAGAGTCCTTTTCAGGATTTTACCATTGGACTTGCTCTTAGAAGTTAGAACATTTATTTATGCATTTCGGTTGGTTGATGAGAACTAGTTAGAACTCAATCAAGTTGTAATACCATTTTATTAGTTATTTTATTTTACTGGATGAAATAGTTTTTTTGTCATTTTGTTTTACTTGTATGTGAGCTTTATCGCTATTAAACATGTTCATATATCGTTTCATATTACTCATATGATTTTGATTAAAATTTGAATTTTCAAACGTGTCAATCAAGAAACCGTGTGTGTGTATAAATCTGCTTACAATCTAAAAATAAAATCAAATTACATCTTTTTTCCATCTGTTCTTATGGGAAAACCAAAATTTCAGTTATGTCATCCTAATTTGTTAAGCTAAAATAATTTGAGAAAATATGTTAAAATGAAGAGATAAAAAAAAAAGAGATGGATCAGGATGCGAAGGAGCATTTTAGACTGTAAATTTGATAATAATAATTTATATTATATTTTATCATTGGTTTTTCTTACATGATGTTTCCAAATAAACCTATGAATATTAAAAACTGCATAAATTATATTCATGTTCTTTTTCTGTATTGAAAAATATTTTAATATCTGATAAAAGTAAGTCAGAAAATAATAGTAAAAATTGTATGATATATTTTTTAAAAACAAATGATTAAAATATATTAAATAAATTTAATGTTTCTCCAAAAAACTTAAAAATCAAATAAAAGAAAACAAAAGAGACTAGCGTATCGAACAACGGAGATGCGCATTTGTTTATATATGTAATTTTATATCGATTCGGACTAAAAGCAGAGCCGTCCCAAAAAATGGAGGAAAATTTTGAAAAACAATGAAAATAGAGGTAGGAGACTCGAAATGTATACCTCCCATCGATGTAACATGTCTTTTACCACTAGACTATTTAAACAATTCTGTAAAAGATAAACCCAATTTTATATTTAATTAAAAATAACCGAAAATATAAGCTTTCCTTGTTTGGTCTCATGGACGGTCATGTTTAAGAGACGATATTTAGCTGCAAGAATTTTACTTTTGCATATTGGATTTGTCAACCGAATTTATATATATTTCTCTTACTATTAATATTTATAAAACAAAAAATCACAATCAATTGGAGAAATCAATTTATATAAACATTAAAAATATATATATATATTACAATAAGTAATAACTAGGATATTTTAATAAGATCATAAATCTAAACACAATTTCAATTGAGCTTTTTCACATGGGATAACGTGGAATCTAGGGTTAGTAGTTAGTACTTTGAAAAAAATGATATATTGCAAAACAAAATAGGCGATGGGCTACTCACTACTAGTGTTGGACTGTTGGTAATATACAGAACGATGGAAAAAGGTAAATAGAATCGATCAGCAAATAAATGTGAAATGAAACCTTACGCTTTTTTGACCTTTTCACTTTTTTGACATCTAGTTCAAAAATGGCTAAACATTGCATTTATTGAACCTCGCATTTCGGTTCGACATTAGAATTGAGTTACATTTTTTTTTTTTTTTTTTTTTTTAGAATTGAGTTACATTACTGATCACTTTTTCTGAATATTTACATACATGCCACAACTATAAAAGTAAGTTCTACTATACAATATTAGAAATAAGTTTTAACTTTACTAACAATATATTTAATTCATCAAAGTCAATTCTAGTTTGGAGGTATTTTCATTTAATGAGAATTATATAAAAAAAAAATTGGTTTGAATCCCGTAATGGAAATTTTTTTCTATAAACATATATTGTACTAATGTTTATTTTTTATTATGAATACATTTTCTTTAGAATTATTGATAGATTATCATTCTATATCTTTTAAAACATTTTGTCGTCACTTATTGAAATATGACTATTATGAGTCGACAAAACAGAAAATCAATCAAACGTGATAAAGATTAATTGAATAGAAACGAATGTTGACAGTTTCTATATTCGAGAAACTCATTGGATAAAGCAAACCACAACAAAACACTATTGTCATTGTAATAACTAATAAACCAAATTAAACCTTAGTCCGGTCTTACCTCTAGTATTAGACTATAACCAAACAAGAGTAACCAGAAGACTTAGGTAAGAGAGAAGAAAGTCCGTGAAGGATAAGAGAGAGAGAACGAGAGAGGAGACAAATAGGTCAACTTCAGAGAATAAAGACATGTGTACGTGGACGCTAGTAGCCACACGTGCACTCAATCATCAAACTTATTCATGCATATATGTTTATAATATATGCTTTTTATTTATATAATATATGGTTTTTATATCATATTATAATAAAAGAAACTCAATTTTTCCTCTCACCAGAAGCCGACGAGTACTTCAGGACAAACCAACTGACATTCTATAATCTCTTACTATGGGGTTCCACTCTCTTGCCCTTTTGTTACTCTATTCAATTATTCCTTCCAACCACATAAGCATTTACTATTAATTTCGAAAATTATAAAATTTAGATGGTATTGGGATTTAAGTTTGTCTTATGGGAATATATTTTTGTACTTCATTTTCTCCAAAAAGAATTTATATTTAAAGCAATATACCAAGTTTGATGTCTTTCAACGTTTTTACGTTTCCATTTTGTTCATCATAGTCTTATCGGAGACATGGTAAAATTTACTTTATATTTTAGGATAAATTGAGAACAAAATAAGTTTTCTTGCTCACTCATTCCTCGAATTAAAAAGCATGCAAACCAACAATATTAGTACTTTTTCATTTTATTTTTCTGGAGGTTGGAAGTCAAAATTGCGACTCTCGAGACTGTCATTTTAAAAAGATGTTTGACCTAATTTTTGCTATTTATTGTTTCAATTTGTTTTTTTTGATAAATAATATTGCTATGGAAATTTTTTGGAGTTCGGGTGAACTTTATTTTTTTTTCACAACAAATTAAAACTTTAATTAGAACTGGAAATGGAAATTACACAAAGCTAGCAATGTTCAAATCGATATCATCTGAATAAAAGGCAAAGGTCGAAGCCTTTTTGGACGCAAAACCAACAACGATCAAAGCTCCTCTGAATGCAAAGCCGGCAAGTTTATGAAAAACTTGCGGAATTAAAAAGCTGATTAACAAAAAAAACAATTGTCCGAATAATTATGATACAAAACCAAATCTACAACAAATACAAGCATTATTATTTTATTCACTCTTTTTTTTAACTAATTAGCATCTGCCATTAATAAAAATAAATAAAATAAAAAATTAATATTATCCATATTAAAAATTAACGAAAGTTATTAAAATAAATCATATTATTAAAGTTTATATGTCAGTTTGGATTTATAAGAGAAGAATTAATATTTAATGTTATAATTACAAACAAAATTATATATCAGTTTGGGTTTATAAAAGAAGGTTAGGATTTATATTTTACTATTAAACGAGGTTAAATATTTGCTCCAGTATATAAAAAAAAATTCGGGTTTAGGTTTTACGATTAAACAAAGTTATATGCCAGTTTGAGTTTATAAAAGACGGTGAGTTTGTATTCTACAAATAAAACAAAGTTATATATCGGTTTTGGTTCATAAAGAAGGATTGAGATTTAAATTTTATAATTAAACGAGATTATATGTCGATTTAAGTTTATAAAAAAATGGTTAGGATTCAGATTTTACAACTAACAGTGATTAAATGATTGTTTCAGTTTATAAAAGTGATTAAAAATTAAATTTTACAACTAAAAGAGTAACTTTTTTTAATTAAGTGGCAGATTTTTATTGGTTAGAAAGAAAGGAAAGAATAAAAAAAAATTCACCTTAAAGATAAACTAAATAATTGTTCATTTGTTCTCTAACAATCTGCCATTTTCTTAAAACAACACTATTGTTTGTTAAAACAAAGCAATTTTAATATTTCTTTTGATAAACATTACTCCGTTGTTATTTTTGGTCTTTGTTATTATGTTTACCTTTTTCATTTTGAATTATATTAATAAACAAAATGGGATCAAGATAAAATAAAAAAACTGACGGAATAGCAAAAAATCTCCGAAAACAAAGTTAAGAAAAGGATTAAACTTCTAAAAAAAGGGAAAACAAACATAGTGGTAAAAAATATGAAACGGTAACAAGAAGCCATAAAACAAACAAAACTAGTAATCAAACGAAAAAAATCCCACATACCTTCCCAAAAATCCAGTAAACTCGGAACTACAACAAAAGACCAGAGTCTTGAGAAGAAACAAAACGATAAACAAACACCGAGAGACAAATGATCTAAAGAAATCCTATACCCAAGCTCAAAAACAAGGAACAACTCAAGAAGAAATGAAAATAAGAGCATAATAATCCAAGAAACATAATTTTTTGATCTCCGACAAAGAAACCGAAACGACCAAGATACAAGGAATAATTCTTGAACTCCGACAAGAGAATATGCCAATACCAAGAACTCAAGCATGCGGACATTCACATCTCAACTTCAGTTGACCACCGCTCGTAAGAGAAGAAATGAATATCGAAGTTTCGAATTTTCTCTCTATAATCTCTTCCAATATTTAATATTAGACATTAAATATTCTATGTAAAAAATAACCTTTCGTACAAAAAAATTTATACCTTGTGCAAAAAAAACCAACCCTTTTAGTAAATGATTTTTCACATTTGAGGCAAATGTTTTTGTTAATACGTTTTCTTAGAAATAAATAAATAGATACACATGTTTTGGGTTTTTTTTTTGAACAAAATGTTTTGGGTTTCTAACCCAGCCAAAAAGAGGATGATTTGAGTTGATATAACTAATATAAATCTTAAAAACGATTTAAATATGCATGCATATTAAACTGTAAAATTCGATTTATGATTACTTCACATGAAGCTCTGTCAAAAATAATTAATCTAGTCGATATAGATTTTCCAAGGATTTATGAATGTATCAATATTTTGATTAATAAATTTGAAACAGCAGCTGATAAACTTTTTTTTTTTAAAGGATATAATATTTTTTGTGCACACACATGCATGAACATGACCACAAACACAACCAAAAGAACCAACCAATCAACAGCAGATTTTGGATGCATTATACGCATGGGAATATACATATTAATATTATTCGATGATTCCTTTCTTTCATATATGAAATCTCATTATTATGAATAAAAACTACACTGTTCACTTAGAAAAATATATACTTTTAATTTAAAAGTACTATTTAATCATTTTCTTTTTGATTTTATCTTTGTCACAAAAGGTATTAATCACTCAAAAATGCAATAATAAAAATGGAAAATAATACGAGAGAGAGAAAGAAAAGGATAGAGCAAAAGGGGACAAAAAAGAGGCCCTCGTGCAACTGGAGATTTTCAATGTACGATATACATTGCAGCTTTTAAATAAATGCCTCCAAAAATTAATTTTCGAGTTCTTGAAAATAAGAAAGAACATTTATATATTCCATTAATTATCTATAATTCAATTTTCAGTGATGTGCAGAGAAACGCATATACTATTATTTAATGTGCGCGTGTGGGTGGACATTCCTCCTCTGGTCTCTATCTATGCACACGTACGTCTAACTTATTTATTACTTGTATATTTTATCAATAATTCAATATATATATATATGTATAAGGGGTATTATAATTTAGTTTCAATCGTTCACACGAAACACATCGATTTTATCACATCGACATTCATTTGCATTTATGAGTGCATGGCCAGTATGGGTCCTGTCACTCTTTGAAATTATCATCAGAATTATATATAGAATTTTAAAGGTTTTTAATCGGGTATGTTAATTTTATTTTTGATTAATCTTAGTTCTCAAAAAGTTTAAATCTTGGTGAAATGGTCATTGGTCTTGTTGAAGATTAAAACTCTAATTTTCTTTCTTTATAGAAATGATGAAAAAACATGTAATTAGAAATTTAGAATACAATTATTAATTGATATAATAATTCCAATAGACTAGTCTAACCAAAATGAAAAAAGACGGAAAGGTGCTCAAGTTGCCACATCTCTTTGAAATGGTACGTACGTCTTTTGAACTCTCCTTCAAATTGTTGGCTTGTGCAATAATTTCATTTGGAAAAATCAACCGACACAAATCTTTCTTCTATAATGAATAGTATGAGTTATATTCTAATTTTTACAATAATTAAACTATGGTCGAGAAATCATATGACAGAAAAAAAAAACTAGTAGAAAGAACATGCAAACGTCAGTTGTTTAGGCGATTAAGGTTGTTTTTTCCAACTTACCGTAATCGATTTTATTTATTTTTGTTGTAAAACTACATAATTTTGGAGTGATCGGTATCATTTTAGTATTTATTTACTAACAAGTTGATTTACACCGTTTTGGTTAATTTATGATTAGGATAAATTACCATAGTTCGTGTAGGATGGGACATTAACCATTTAGTATGTGTATGGCATGATAAACTAATTCGTGTTTATATATACGATGGAGATAGTTCGGGTTTTATACGATGGCGAACTATTTGTTTTTATAAACACCTTAAGAAACCTCTATATATGTAAATAAATGGTAAACATTAGACGTACGTGCACAATGGTTATAGATATGTATGTTTGTCATGTCGTTTTCTAAGGATCTGGACTTGGATACAAGCTTTAGCTTCAAGTCGCATTCTAATGCAACTTTATTTGCACACCAAGACAATCGCCATCAAACTCCGTCGTTCTCTATTCGTCATTAGTTTTAAATTCGATAAAACTAGGGCAATAATATAGACTCATTTAAAAAAATAAAAGCATTTGTGAAGTAAGGACTTATATAGAATACAAATACATTGATTAGACGTATCCTTTATCATATAACATACATTGATGTTCACCCGAAAGATGTACGGACCCGCTCATAATACCTACTTCGTAATGATAGAGTGGTTATAAAGTTTTTTTTTTGAAAAACAAGAAGAATATAAAAGGAAAAAAAAACAATGGAAAGATAAACCAAAAAAAAAAGAAAAAAGAAAATAGACAGAAGTTTTGAACTCAACACCAATATCTTTAAATAAACGCATTTAACCACTATTCAAATAAATTCAATATATACTTACCAAAAAAAAAAAAAAAAGTTCAATATATCATATTTAGAGCCAAAAGTTTACTTACACTCAGAATTTGAAGATGTGAAACAATGTTTTTTTTGCCCGTAAAATATACACTCCTGTTTTTTTTTTTTGGTATTGATCTCTTTTGTGACAAAAGTGATCCCTGTCTATAGTTTTACTACTAAGATTCCCTTACAAAATTCAGTTATGATTTTATCCATATTGCACACATGTCGATGTATCTCTACATGCATTTCAAAATAAAAGACAGACCTCGGAAAACTTAAATGAGAAAAAAAAAAATCAACAGAAGAAGTTACCTATAACATGATATGGTGGGTTAGTGCTTGGTTATCAAAAGCTACCATTGAAAGTTTTATTTCAGTCAATTAGCCATTTTTAAAATTTTTCTCTCTCTTTAGAAAAAAATATGAATCCTCTAAATATATTTTGCTTTTTTTTTCAGCAAATATATTTTCTCTAAAAATTATATTTTTTTCCTCAAAATATCGTTTAATATCCCGATTGCTCAACTTTTGTTGATTCTTTTGCTAGGAGAGCTACGGATAATCATTTTTTTCTTTTAGAGTAGTTTGAATCTTTGGGTTGTTAATTATTTTAATCAAATTGGTTAATAAAGAAAACATATTCAAATTAGAAGACGAGACATAAAATTAAATTCAGTAGTTGAAACAGAATTCTCAATCAGTACTTTTTAATTTCTAAACTTTGCGAGAGATGAATGTGGCTCCATTTTCACCAAATATGTTTTTTGTTAAACCACCATATACATTATACCTTAAACCGGAAAATAAATAATAATAAAAAAAAAGAAGAAGAGAAAATAAAATTTAGTGTTGACAAAATAAGAAAGGTGATCTCCAAGACTCCAAACTACTAAGAAAACTCCAAATCCAAAATCATATGAAAGTCAAATTGATGTGATTAGTACCAAATTATGTATTTATCTCAATCGCAGACACAAGAACAAATTACAAAAAACCTTTCCATTCATTTTGGCAAGTATATACATTTCCGAAGCTATATTATTTAAAAACAAAATTCAATAATTAATATCTTAGATTGATAAGTACTCTATCTGTTTCAATTTATTTGTATTTTAAGATTTTTACACACAGATTAAAAATCATAAAAATTTCATTTTATTTATCTATTTTACACAAAAACATTATTAATTACACCTAATTCAACCAATAAAAACACTATAAAAACTAATTGGTCAAAATACATTTTATTTGCATAAAAATTCGAAAACAACACTTATTTTGCAACAAAATAAATTCTTTAAACTACATATAAATTAAAACAAAAAGAGTATATAGTAGGTAAGAATCCGTGCTATGCACTGATAAATCGTATACTATTTAACTATATGAATAATAATTTTATTTGTAGTAAATAGATATATTTTACTAGTTTATTAAGAATATTTATTACTATTAAAGAGTACATAGTGTTTGTGTTTGACTTTATAATATGTTTTAAACATAAGTTTAGGCTTATAGATATGTGGTTTCAATTTTTAATATATGAAAGAAATTATTTTTGTATTATGCATATACTATATCATATAGTCTATATTTATATTTTTAAATTTTCCAATTGAAAAATACTACTCCCTCCGTATTTTAATAATTGTCGTTTTAGAATTTTTATTTTTTTGAATTAGATGTCGTTTTCAAATTTCAATGCAAAATTTCTTACTTTTTAATGTTTTATGATGTCATAAAACATTAAAAAGTAATAAATTTTGCATAGAAATTTAAAAACGACATCCAATTCAAAAAAATAAATTTTCTAAAACGACAATTATTAAAATACGGAGGGAGTATGTATTTAATATAAATAAAATATTTATATAGAAGTTTCCTTAGTTTGATATTTGAAACATTTAATTTTGGTAAGTTTAGTTAATAATAATAAATAATATATGAAATCAAAAGTTAAGTATGTAGACGGTAACCTAATTTCTTAATATATTTTTAAACTTTTTTTATAATTAATAATTAATTATAGTAAATTTTGGTTTTAATATAGTTGATTATAACCAATGTTCAAAGAAATTATAACCACTAATCAGACAATTGAAGAAGCTCAAAATAATATTTCTATCCCATTGTTAAAATAAGTGGCGTTTTTAAAAACTGACTCATAGTGAGAAATTGCCGATGAATTAGTTAATGATAGTAAGAAAGCTAATGTTTTAGCAATTATCTAACGCCCGACCACCACTTTTTGCGAGCCTCCACATCCTCTCTCGACCCTTGGATCCACATTTTTTCGACGACCGATGTAACGTTCCGACCACCACCTTTCTTAATAGGTCCCACATCCTCTCTCATCTTGGAAATGATTGTCGGAACTGTGTGAGTGAAGACAAAACACAGAGAAAGATCATGTGGTGATTTGTAGGATCGGTAAACAAATCCCGGACGTAGCGGACCGGCCGTCAAACACGGGTGGGCCTACCGGCCGAGAGAGAACGTGGAGCTCATTAAGAGAGGTGGCGGTCGGGGCGTTACAACCGACTTGTTCTTTTGAAAGCTTTAAAGATTTCTTTACCGACCTTACAAATCACCACATGATTTTTTCATATGTTTTGTTTTTGCTCACAAGGTACCGATAATTATTTCCCCGTAGATCACTTGTCCAAAATTGTTCTAACACAAACACACTTAACTGTGGAGTTCTCTCGAGAGTAAACTTTTTTTTTTTAAGCAAAATCTCTCGAGAGTGAACCACAAACTAGCTTTTGGCAAAATATCTATATTCGAAGAATCGAATCAGAAGCTATCCGAATTCGAAAGTATTGAACCGAACCAGAATCAACATAAATACTCGAGTGATTGTAGAATTTTATATTCAAATAATTGATATATAATTTGAACCGAACCGATAATCGAAGGGATACCTAATAAAACATGAAATATACATGTAAATTTATATGTTATATTTAGAATTTCATATTTAGATCTAAATTGTAATAACCCAATTATTCACAATTACAATTATAAACCCAAATATTTTAGTTATTTTCAGGTAAAAGTTAACAAAATTTTATTAAAATTAAATAACGTTTTAGGTTTTTTTTGGAATATTTTCGGGTAATTTGGTTATGTTTGGGTAAAAAATAATCAATCCAAACTTTATCTCATAATATTTTGATTTTCACCAACTATAAAATCAGTTACATGAACTAAACCGAACTGAATCCGAATCCGTATCGAAAGTTAAAAATATATGAACGGAACCTAATTTCCTATATCCAAAATATCTGAAACCCGAAAAAAATCAAACTGAATTTAGAGAGATATCCTAATGTCTAGGTCTACCAAAGACAATAGAATAAAAGTTAATAGTTGTTAAACTTGATTACACTTTCTGTATGAATCATATTTTTTTTTGGCGTCAAAAAACCTAAAGATTCCCAATACTTCTTAAAACGTCATGGCTGGTTGATGACGTATGCACAGTACTTTTTATAAATATGTGTACACATTTTCATGATTCAAGACGGACCAAAATTCAAACTTGCAGTTAGAACAGAGGCAAGAATGTTGTAAAACCAATGTTTTCCCTCTTTGCTATATATATATTGTTATCCAATATTCACGTGACAAAGCTCGTTTCCAAAACAAAATCCAAAAGTAAACTAGAACGAAAAATGGCATAAACTAAAATAAAAAATACATACATATTCATTCAATTGATGATTTTTGTACCGAAATGTTTGAAACCGAAATTCAAACGAATATTTAAAAAATCTAAAAACTAAGTTATTAAAAATATTCATTAAAACTAACCATAACTAAAATCACTGTAGAAAACTATGTTTTATTGCCCCCCCCCCCCCAAAAAAAGAAAACTATCTTTAATGTAATGGTAAACTTTTAATACTGGTAAACAATTTTCGATAGGTATCTCTATTTATATAACTTGAATTTACATAAAATCCTTAACAAAAAAAAATTAAATTTACATATTTTATGGTAAATTTTCAGATAACGTCATTTTTTTTTCAAATAAACAGTATACGTTAAATACAATATTTTTATTTGATGTTATCGTGTGGTTTATATTAATGTTGCTGTAAGATAATCCATATTAAGTTTCATATAATAATACATAATAATGAAAATATTATTATATATGCTAAAATACTTTGTTCTGTTTTGTTTAGTTCGATTTTTTTTTTTTGAACTTCTAATTTCTATGCTGTATATTTTGTAGAAAATAAAGTATGGGTCTATTCGTATGCATTTAACTGGACGAAAGTCTATTGAAGTAGTTGAGATAATATCGATCGAATCAATTTTCTTTCACTATGCTAGTGTTAATATACATAGGTGTAACTAATTAATTAAAAGTTGTTAGTTATATATCACCCATCACTTTTTTTTTTTTTGTCATCTGAATTATATTAATAAACCAAGTTGAAAGTTGGAACCAAAAAAAATTACAGACGCCCAAAAGAGGGAAGCTAAAGCCGACGGACAACGAACTAGTCCCCGGAGTCAAAGCCGGAGGAAACGAAGTTTCCCCGGAGTCAAAGCCCTATGGAAGGGAAACTAAAGATAAACGAGTCACCAAGCAAGAAATTTCAAACCAAAATCGAAAGAGGACAAACCCATAACCTAATAACAGAAGCAAAAGGCTTGAACCTTAAGAAACAAGCTAGAACTAAGAAAGCAAAAACCTCACATCACATTTCCATGTATAGGTTAAATATCTCAAAACTTTTTATTCTATTTTATTTTGCAAAACTCTCTTTCTCTCTTCTTTTATTCACATGCAGGAATGACAGTAGCGTGTGTCTCCTAGCGAGTTAATGTAAAAATTCCTTATGAAAAATATATACTATTTGTAAGAACATACACGTGAACTTCTTGTAAGTTCTTTTAAGGAATAATTTGAATAAAAAGGTTTTAAAGATGATTTTAGGTATTTTTTTCTTATAGTGTTTTTGGTTTAGATGTACTTTTTGTTTTGGGTGGTGCCCATGTGCCAATCCTCATCTCTCCCAAGTACCTTCCTTCAATTCTTCGTTTCTTTGTTCTTCTCAATTTTTTTATTTTTTAAAATTAACAATAGATAATAGTTTTTAATTAATTTTATTAATAATCACTACTTTTATGCAACGATCATTTTACTTAACCCTACTACACTGTCGAATCATAAACATATCTTTTAATTTAATCGAGAATGTGATACCAAAATCTTTAAAGTGTATAAGTAAACTAAAAAAAGTTATAGAATTTGAAGAGTTTATTTATTCATATGTACGAAACATTACGGTTTGATTCAAAAGTTCTTCTGAAAAACATAGATACTGAAGTCGGTGTGTAAAATGTAACTTATAGATTTAAATTGGAGTTTGACCAAGAAAATCAAGTTAGGTAAAAAATACTTTAATTTAACCATGACCCCCTTATGTATTATAAAGAAAAATCATTTTGGCAGACTTGTTCTTCTCTGGTAAATTCATTTATATTTGGTTTCACGTAATTTTATTAAAAGAATAATAAGTTTTGACTAATAATTAAATGATTGAATATACATAGAAATTGTTTTACAACAGAAAATTTTGTTTATAAATTAATAAAAGAATTATCATATCCGTTGATTAAGTTTGTATTATGGTTTGTAAAGTACATAATCTTGTTTTAAACAAATTATAACGTATTATGTGCAAAAAACACAATTATCTCTAATTCAATATTATTTTATATTATTTTGTTATCATTTAAAGTTACCGTGGTATGTGAACCGAAGGTACATAATACCTATGTCTTTTTTCATCCCAATTATATTGAAATCATTAATGTGATTATTTATAACAAACCCCATAAAGATGCAACCATAAAGTTAAAAACTTTAATTTGACCTGAAAAGAAGAATCTTCCCTCACCCACTACCAAACAAGCATTCATGTTTGAGATCTTGAAGAATGAGTTGGTGGTTTAAGTTCTACTCTGTCTACATTCTTTTCTTTAATCTTAAAAAATTGTTGTAATTTTTAATTATTACCTTTTAAATTTTCAGTTTAAAGGTTCTAAAACCGCGGCGGTTATGTAAATGGCCTCTTTTAAATTTTAAGTTGTACTCTCTTCGTTTCACAAAGAGTGTCGTTTTAAAGTTTTAATTTTGTTTCACAAAAAATGTCGTTATTTGTTTTCAATACATTTTTAAGACTTATTTTCTTTTTTATCCTTATTATTTTAGTTTATTAGTTAGAGAGAAGGTATTATCTAGTGTATTAATAAGGAATGAAAATGAAATTTGTTTACTTTTTTTAATGGGTCATTTTGAAAAATACCCTGTTTTTGAGTTATACTTTAAAAAATACCCCTTTTTCCTATTTTTAATGAAAACTACAATCTTTTATATATAAAAATGACAGTTTGGTATTAACTTAAATTTAAAGCTAAAGTTTTAATAAATCAAAAATAAATTCGAAATTTAGAGAAACAAAAAAATCAAAAATAATATTAATACGAATTATCTATAATTTTAACACAAGATGGTTTATTAATTTTATATATTAAAATTAAACAATCTAAAAGTATTATAAAATCTTTGACTAAACATTTTTCATGTTATATAAATTAAAATAATCTCCAACACTCCAAACACATTTTTCAACTCAACATATCACAAAACTTTGCTTCAATTCAATGATTCTCTTTGATTTATTTTGTAAAATAAACTATTTTATATGTTTTCAATAATAATGAATCATCAAAATCTGCATCATAAGAATAACATATGACTTCACAATAATCATGACTTAATATTGGTAGAATATTGATATTCATTATTGTTTAAAAAATATTTATGGTAGTAAATTTTCGGAATTGTTAGTTATATAAAATTTTTGTAAAAATTAATTTTAATTATTATCAATAAATTGATGTTCTATTTAAAATATAGATATTTTGATTAATTGTTATTAAGTTTAAGTAAATTTTAGTAACTTAACATATTATTTTTTTTTTTTTTTTTTTTTTTTTTTTTGTTTTTTTTTTTGTCGTCAACTTAACATATTATTTAAAAAATAGTTTTTAAAAGAAATTAAAGAATAGGTATTTTTCAAAAGTGTAAAAAAAAAAAGGGTATTTTTCCAAATTTACTCTTTTTTAATTTGTGTGAAAATGATAGATTGACACTCTTTGTGAAACAGAAAGAGTATTTGAAAACAGGAGAAGTAAATAAAAAAGTTGATAAAAAATAACTCGGACTCTTGTAATCCAGACTGATTATTTTAGGGATTATTGTCTAAAATGCCACTTACGAAAATGTCATTTTTTGAATAGTTTACGGATTTTGCCCTTTTTAACACTTAAAAATGTACGTATTTATGATTTTTTTTTTTGCAAAATCACGTACTTTATACCAAATATTTAACCCTAAGAACAAATGGAACCGACTAAACCCAAACATAACGAGTGAAACGCATGTTAAATCATATTTTTGGAACCAGAAAAAGGGCAAAATCTACAAACTATTCAAAAAATGGCAAAATCCACAAATGCCATTATGAAAAGGGCAAAATCCGTAATTAATTCATTATTTTATCTAGATTTCCAAATTTTTAATCTCTGAAACCTGGTTTATAAATTATTTCTTTTTTTTTATTGGACAACTAACATAAATGGTTTTCTAATTAATGTGTAGCTGGAAAAAATTACTCGGACTTGACATCTTATAAAAAACATAGATATTTGTGACATATCTTTTCGAGTTAATGTGTCGAATTTTACCTAAGTTAATGGATTATAAACAGTAAACTTGTTTCTAAGTTTAGCCAAAACGTACTGGTCTCACTTCCTATCTAAGTAATTTTTCATTAATGTTGTTGTTGTGCTAATGTCTAGAATGAATCAAATTGATTATACTGTATAAAATATTGTTAATTCTTTGTAAATACCAATATTTACTTAACGATTAAATTCAGGACTAATCATCTATATATTAAAAGATGGTTTTTACTGTTGATATGGCATTGTCACATTTTTCAGTTTTTGTTTGTTTGTTTGTTTTTTTTAATTCTACTATCATAATTGTCAAATACATTGTTCTTTATCTCCATTTTCTTTAAACAACTAACCAAACATACCTAAATTTCTTATAATATCTATAGTTACCAAATATGAATAATTTTAAAGTTGTCTATTTTTACCATATTAATAATTTCAAAATTCCCCTAATTAAATTATTTCATATTTTTTAAATACACATTTAATATGAATATACATGCACATTTATTTTATTTTTTCTGATTTAATGATTCGACTCTGAAATATTTGAATTATTTGTAATTTTATAATATTACAAAATTTTATGTACTACATACATATATTCATATAAATTTTAGCCATCAACGCATAGTCAAACCAATTTGATTGGAAAATAGTCTGTTTTGATTTCCAAGTTGTGTTTAAACATATGATAAAATTAAACACAACCACTATGTATTCTTAACCTATAATAAAAATTCGTAATAAATTTTACTATAAATAAATATTTATAAAATTAAATAGCATAAGATTTACTTGTGTGCGACACGAGTTTTTACCTGATTAATTGTATAACTAAAGTTGGGCAAAGATTAAAATTTTTGGCAAGAGGGAGACAAATAAATCAACATCATTTTAAAATAGTATAAATCATATTAAAATAGCATGTCATCTCAAAATTTGGTGTTTTAAATAAAAATTTGTACTATATCAAACAATAACATAAATTTGGGAAAAAACGCGCAAACTTTTCCGGTGAGAGAGAACGATATGGCGAGGTATATACAGAAAAAGAGATTCTACGTGAGGGTTATTAAAGAATTAGGGTTTCTTTTCCTCTTTCCTTTGGATATGCTATTCTCTCATCCGAAAATTTTTGCTCTCATCTAGTAGCAACAATAATGGTGGATGAGGGTAGGCCTTTACTACGAACTCCCTTAGATCGTAGACTCTGAAACTGGTTGAGTGACTGGGATAGGCTTGCATCGACTGAGCCAAAGCATAGAAGGCAAGGAGTGGATCGAATGGTCACACAGATGTTGCAGAAAGCCTCTGATATTCCAGCTTATCTCGTCGTTGGATATATTATACACGAAAGAGACGACTAGGATTTCTCAAGGATATTACACACCAAGAGAGAATGATCTAGCTTAAAGAGATTTTTGATAGAAAGATAGATGATTATCTCAGGTAGATACATAGAGTTTAAATAGAAAAGAAAGAGGAGATGAGAAGATAGACAACAAGGCATCGAAAATGACAACATAATTAAAAGACAAGTTCGAAAACGAAATTAGCTTCCTCCCCTTGATTTGGTCGTGATCTTGAGACATATGAGGCCTTGGGCTTTTGATTCAACAAATGGGCCATGATGGAGAGAGACAATTGTCTCGTTAAAAACCTTGTTGAGAAAATCCATTGGGACAAAACTCGAGAAGGGAAAAATAGTACAATTGAATCACTCTCCCATTGTTGAATTTAATTGGTTTAGCTCTTTCTCCAAGCCAAGGTGATTTGATCAGCTTCTTCATTAGAACATCCCCATCTACAAGCTCATCCTCGGGTTCATGATGCTCCTTTGATTCAAGCTGCTTCCTTCCTCCTAGCTCCTTAGTTGCAGCTCCATACTCGAGTGAGTCCTCCGTAGCAGTTTGGTCGAGTACCTGGTCGAGCTCCTTCTCCTTAGCTGCAGTTCCATACTCGAGTGAGTCCTCCTTAGCAGTGTGGTCGAGTACATGGTCGAGTGGCTCCTCAGCTCCATAATCCAAGCTTCCTATTATCACATCATCCCCTCCCACTTGAAAAGGATTTGACATCAGATCTGATTCCCCTACATCAAAAGGAAACAATTTAGACACAAAGAACATAGTAAAATCAAAATAGACATTAGCAAAGTAATATTTTAGAGTGGAGCATCCTTTTGCGATCGTAGTCGTTTTCCTCAAATACTTCCAGTTCCAAACTCCAAAGAGATGAGTCATTGCTTTACTCTCTCTGCTTGCTTTCATTTGTAACCAAGCATGATCCATGCGCTCCTTTGATCCATAATCAAATAGATTAGCAAAATCGTAACTCTTCCTAGTGTTTGAAATCACATCTTTAACCTGTTTTTCATGAACTTTCACAAACAGTAAAGGAAACACATCAAATATGCATGAGGAATCATATAGCTCTTTATGATGATGTTTAAACACGTTTCCACATCCTAAGACTTTAGATTCAGATTCTAAATGACTCCTACTTTCATAAAGTAATTATGAAACATATAAAACAGTTTTAAGTGGCTTTTTGATAGCAGGAAACATTTCATACAACATAGGCACAGTTCTAGATCTAATCAGCCCATATATGCCACTAAACTCAAAACACTCAAAGAAGAATGAAATTCATGCAATTCTTTAGTTACAAGACCTTTTGACTTTAAAAACATTTCAGGTTTGAGTCTTGCAAAACTAGTAAGCATGCTGCTAAGAACAGAATCTTAAACTCTAAATTCTTTTACTTTTTCTAAACCAAAACGTTTTTTCTTCTTCACCAGACACCAACACAAACAAATTAGGCTCTTTCCTAACTAAACCATTTTCCTTACAGTATTTTCTTGGGTAGTCACAAAGAAATGGCTTAAGGACTAGTTCTAACACAAAGTTAGGTAGCTGCTCCATATCATTAGCTAATGGCAAACTCCTTGGTTCTTCTCTTGATGAATTTTTTCTAGGATCTGTGAAAAAGAAATAATACTACTCGGATGCATCGGTTCTAATTGGGTTAATTTTTCACAAGCATTTTTATTTTCAGACACAAGATCAGAAAAAGGAATGTCACAATTAGCTTCCAAGGACTCCATGAGAAAGGTGAGATGCTCCTCAAGTTTGTTCTTCGTTTGCTCTTCTTTGTTGGTTAAGTACTGCTGATCTTGAGCTGATGTGTATAGTTGAGCTCGACATTCCTTTTGATGTTGCTCTCAACTTTTTCTTGCAACACCATGGGTTCTTTACAGATTGGTAAAGGTTGACTTGATTCTGCTCTTGAATAGCTGGTTCCTTCTTATGACAACTTGGTCTCTCTCTTGAACTTTTCTTTTGGCTATTCATCACAGCCAAGAGTGACTCCTCGAACTGCTTCTTCAAATCATCATAATCCTTCTGTGTATCAAGCTCCTCCTTCGAACGACTTGGTCTCTCCTTGGTTGCTTTAGTACCAATAGATTGGCGAGTTGCTGGACTCTTTGTTTGGCTTTTCATCATGGCATTAAGTGTTTCCAACATTTCTTTTTCTAATTCCTTAATACGTCTTTGTCTTCATAACTTGTCCTGAAGATTCTTAGCTTGCTCAACACTTCTTTGTTCACTGCGACTATGGTTTGCTTCATATTTGGCTGATTTGCTCCCCCAATTAGGCTTCTTACCAGGTCTCCTTGGTTTTGCCTTTTTAGGATGCGGGATCTGGTCATGCTGCTCTTGGCTTCTCCTTGGAGATCTTAACATCTGATGAAGCTCTGAGCAGAAAGCATTCAGTTTGGTGTCCATCAGCTTTGTCATAGCTTCCATCAAAAGCTGGTTGTTGTTGCTGCTGGCTTTTCCTTCATGATAAAACATTCTTCCTGAAACAAAACAGCACACAAGTCACCAGTAAAAAGTCCTAAAGTTTGTTTTAAAGATCAGAACGCATCACAACAACCCTAAAACTCATCAAATTCTTAAAAACCCTAAACTAGATTCATAGAAGGCGAAAAAACAAAAACGATTTCGACTATACCAAAGCGGTCAAGCAACTAGGTCGAGTACAATTTTTTTTTTTTTTTTTTGATCTAAAACATCAACAGAAGATGAACAGACAAGATAAGGATTCGAATACTCAACTTTCAAAGTTCGCTCTGATACTGCTTAATACGAACTCTCTTGGATCGTAGACTCTGAAACTGGTTGAGTGATTGGGATAGGCTTGCATCGACTGAACCAAAGCACATAAGGCAAGGAATAGATCGAATGGTCACACAGAGGGTGCGGAAAGCCTCTTACATTCCAGCTAATCTCGTCGTTGAATATTACACACCAAGAGTGAATGATTTAACTTAAAGAGATTTTTGATAAAAAGATAGATGATTATCTCAAGGAGATACAAAGAGTTGAAATAGAAAAGAAAGAGGAGATGAGAAGATAGACAACAAGGCCTGAAAAATGACAACAAAATTAAAAGACAAGTTTGAAAATGAAATTAGGCTCCTCCCCCTTCATTTGGTCGTGATTTTGAGACATATGAGGCCTTGGGCTTCTGATTCTACAAATGGGCAATGATGGAGTGAGATAATTGTCTTGTTAAAAACCTTGTCGAGAAAACCCATTGGGACAAAACTCGACAAGGGAAAAAGAGTACAATTGAATCACTCTCCCATTGTTGAATTCAATTGGTTTAGCTCTTTTTCCAAGCCAAGGTGATTTGATTAGTTTCTTCATTAGAACATCCGCAGCTACAAGCTCATTCTCAGGTTCATGCTGCTCCTTTGATTCAAGCTGCTTCCTTGCTCCAAGCTCCTTAGTTGCAGCTCCAAACTCGAGTGAGTCCTCCTTAACAGTTTGGTCGAGTACCTGGTCGAATGGCTCCTCAGCTCCATAATCCAACCTTCCTATTATCACATCAAGCTTTCAAGATGAGCCAAATCTCACGAGTCCTGCTCTAACGTTGAAAATAGTGTCATCGGCTCTAGATTTGACTCGAGTCTTTATGTGATGACCTTCATTCCCTTTCACCTCTCTATGTTTTCTCTCTTCTCTTTCTCCTATATAGTAAGAGATTCTCTCTTTTCGCTTTTTTTTTTTTTTTTTCCTTTTGCAGGATATCCTATCTTCTTCAAACTAGGTAGTTTTCTAATTCTTTCGTGTCAGCCACGGATGTACTCGTTTTCTAACTACCGGTAGCAAGTAACTCTCGCTCTCTCTCTCGCTCCGGCTGCTTTTTAGGTATAAGTTCTCACTTATTTTCTTCTTTCTCACGACACTCACTATATAGCCTTTTGGAAATCTATAGCCTTTTAGAAATCTATCTTTAATAAGATAATATTTTGATATCAAATACGCTATTTTGGTGTTCTTGGATATATATATATATATATATATATATATATATATATATTTATTTCAATATATATCTATCTTAAAGAAAATATCTGATTCTTAAGTTTGGACTTATTTGTCAATAATGGTCACTAAAAACAAAAGTTTTTTTTCAAAAAAAAAAAAACAGAAGCTTTTAATAGTATCAATGATTACATTTGTCTATTTCGAATAAATACTATTCCTTTCGTTTCATAATATAAGTTGTTTTGAATAAACTTTTTTGTTCCACAATATAAGTCGTTTTCAAGTTTCTATGCAAATTATATATTACTTTAGTATTTTATAATTATTTATATTATGCAGTCTTTTTTTATGATTGACTTAATTTTTTTAAAAGTAGATATTTTTAGTTTGTATGTTTTTAGCTAAAACGACTTATATTATAAAACGGAGGGAGTATCAATTAAAATTTATCAAAAAATATATAAACTTTCTTTTCCAATATTTTTTTATCAAGATTATATTTGATTTTTTTTGATAAAAAATAATAGTTATTTACAAGGGCTATATATATCAAAGTAGAAGAACTCTATGAAAACTTGTTAAGTCAATAATATTTTTTCTAACATTGTAAACATATACTAGATTCAAATTCGAATCTAGTTATTTAAAAAATTATAAAAATATAAACATGAAATATTTTGAGTGCAGAAAATAAAAATTTTTTTTTAACTAAACTCTATATTTTTTATTAGTATCAGGGTTATAATTATAATAATCGAACTTTGTTTTTTTTGTAGTGCGTATAGATAGATATTTAATATTTTAGTCATAAGATGTATGTACAAATATTTGCTAGATAAGTGATAACTGAATTTCGTAGTGATAGTTGCCATAATTTGCTTATTTTATTCTCAAACAATAGCAATATGGTCGTTGAAACAATATTTTTGAACTAAGAAAATCTAAACAGAGTTAGTTAAAAATTAAAAACCATAAATTTCTCTTTGACTCTTCCTATATAGTAAATCTGTCATCTCCTTCTCTCTCTCATAGCATGTTGTTGCCTATATAAACAATGCCACACACACCCATTTAGTCTCAACCAAAGACTCTTAACCATCTCTCTCTCCCTCTCTCTATCTCTCTCTGTTTGAAAACAGAACAAAAAAAAAAACACAGCAAAAAAAAAAAAAACAAAGATGGGCATAATGATGATGATTTTGGGTCTTCTTGTGATCATTGTTTGCATATGTTCTGCTCTTCTCCGATGGAACCAGATGAGATATTCCAAAAAAGGTCTTCCTCCTGGAACAATGGGCTGGCCAATTTTTGGTGAAACCACTGAGTTTCTTAAACAAGGACCAGATTTCATGAAAAACCAAAGACTAAGGTAAAAAAAAAGTTTCATTATGTTATTTTTTATGTTAAAGTTAATAAAGAGGTTCTGGGCCGAAACCGATAATATTTGTAACCTTCTTCAAATTAGATATGGGAGTTTCTTCAAGTCTCACATTCTTGGTTGCCCAACAATAGTCTCAATGGACGCAGAGCTAAACAGATACATTTTAATGAACGAATCGAAAGGACTTGTGGCCGGTTACCCACAATCGATGCTCGATATCCTCGGGACATGCAACATAGCCGCGGTTCATGGCCCGAGCCACCGGCTAATGAGAGGCTCGTTGCTTTCTTTAATTAGCCCGGCCATGATGAAAGACCATCTCTTGCCTAAGATTGATGATTTCATGAGAAACTATCTTTGTGGTTGGGATGATCTTGAAACAGTTGATATCCAAGAAAAGACCAAACATGTACGTTTTTAAAGCTTTTCTCTCTCTTTCTTTCTTTGTTTTTTAGACATTGAATCTGAATCTCGGGTCTATATCCTTTATTGGGGATTTAATGTTTTTAATATGTCAGAACAATTTATTATTTTTGAGAAAAGAAAATTAATTACTATCATTCTTTTTGACAAAACAAATTGGTTCGTCCTCCCTTTAATTAATATTGTTGGTCTCTATTAGATTCATATACATATGCCTCTATTTAGTGTATTAATACCTAAACTATACTAACTAAATTTTTTAGATGTAAACAAAAAAAACTTTTTTTTTAGTTAAAAGGTAAATTAGGTATTTATTATTCTAAAACTGTTTCTAAGAAAGAGTATTATCTGTGTAAATTCTTTGAGGGAGTTGATGAAAAAAAAAAAAAAAAAATTCTTTGAGGGAGTTAAGTATTTTGTTTGTTTGTTCGGGAGGGTTAAAATCGTAAAACTTGGTGATAATTGTTAATGTCTGAATCTTGGAGAATTAAACAGTTTAGTCTTTTTTTTACAAAATTTAATAATCATCTGTTGACTCATGTTTTTGTATTGTGCAGATGGCATTTTTGTCATCGTTGTTACAAATAGCTGAGACTTTGAAAAAACCAGAGGTTGAAGAATATAGAACAGAGTTTTTCAAGCTTGTTGTGGGAACTCTTTCGGTCCCGATCGATCTCCCGGGAACGAACTACCGCAGTGGAGTCCAAGTAAAATACCCGAAAACCGATATCAAGTTAATAAAAATGCAAAAAAATGAAAATATCCTGACATTTTTCTGGTTACTTTTCAGGCAAGAAACAATATCGATAGGTTATTGACAGAATTGATGCAAGAAAGAAGAGAGTCTGGAGAAACTTTCACAGACATGTTGGGTTACTTGATGAAGAAGGAAGATAACCGATACTTGTTAACCGATAAAGAGATAAGGGATCAAGTCGTAACGATCTTGTATTCGGGTTATGAGACTGTCTCTACAACCTCCATGATGGCTCTTAAGTATCTCCATGATCATCCAGAAGCTCTTGAAGAACTTAGAGTATGTACTTAAGAAAGAATCACTAAACCGGTTTTTGATTCGGTTTGGTTATTGATTTCTTGGTTTTGGATTTTTCAGAGAGAACATTTGGCTATAAGGGAGAGAAAACGACCTGACGAACCGCTCACTCTCGACGATATTAAATCTATGAAATTCACTCGAGCTGTGAGTATTTTCGTACACAAATTAAATTATTAATATTTATTGTTTTTTATTTTATTTATTTTGACATTGTGATTTTAATGATTTTGGACCATTTTTTTTTAATAGGTGATCTTTGAGACATCAAGATTGGCAACGATTGTTAATGGTGTCCTGAGGAAAACTACTCACGACTTGGAACTCAACGGTAAGAAACTATTTTCATTTTGATTGTCTAATTTAAGAAATTTTATTATTATTAGTTTTTTTTAAAAATTATTTTAAAAGAGAAAAAATAAATTGGGCATGTGGACCTTACATTACATCAATTATTTACAAAAATATACCAACCAATCCAGCGAAGCAATCATCTCCCCGTGACCCTCCATGGTTTTAGTTCAATTATTTTGACAGAAGAGAAGATCATTAACCCTTCTTATTTTTACTTTGTAATCATAAAAGAAATCAATCTTTTTATCTGTAATAATAATGGTTGTGTGTTTTGAATAATTACAGGTTATTTAATCCCAAAAGGTTGGAGAATTTACGTATACACAAGAGAGATTAACTATGATACATCTCTTTATGAAGATCCAATGATCTTTAACCCATGGAGATGGATGGTTAGTGTTTGCATCATAATTTTTGTTGGTGCTCTTGTATTTTATTGTTTTAAACATTCTGGCTCACAAAGAGGGTTTCTTTATGCAGGAAAAGAGCTTAGAATCAAAGAGCTATTTCTTACTCTTTGGAGGTGGAGTTAGGCTTTGCCCTGGAAAGGAACTAGGAATCTCTGAAGTCTCAAGCTTCCTTCACTACTTTGTTACAAAATACAGGTATGTTCTTGATCCATGTTTCTCTAATGGGCTTTAGATCTTATTTTAATGTTGTTCTTGTAACTAAATTGTTTTTTGATTTTGTGCAGATGGGAAGAGAATGGAGAAGACAAATTAATGGTCTTTCCAAGAGTTTCTGCACCAAAAGGATACCATCTTAAGTGTTCACCTTACTGACTAGTTTTGTCCTAATATTGAAAAATGTGTATATAAATCAATGAAGGGTTATTTTGTTAGGCTAATTAACCTATTTTATCTATTAAATCTCTCAAGATCCTAGAGGAGATGGATAATGTACAGAGAGAGAGAGAAGAAGAAAATGGAATATAGAGAAAAAATAAAATATTTGAAATGTTGAGCTTAGTCTCTTATCTTGTAAATTTGTAACCCATAATTTTTACAATTCATAATTACTGTGTTCCAATTACAATATTTTTTTTTCTTTGCTGATGTTCAACAACTGTCCAAGACTTTGTGAATGATCTTAATAAAAAGCTTGTTTGTTCTTGAAACTATATGGGACAGTATATATTACAGAGTAACATGTATATCATTTATGTTATTGTTATGATTTGGGCGGGCTGATTACTAATTTGTGGGCCTGCCTGCAATGAGCCAATTATAGCCCATTCTACTTATTGAAATTTCAAAATGAGTATTATTTTATTAAAAATGGATTTAACCCAAATAAGTGTATTTATAGACAGCACAAAAACTACAAATAGGCAGCCCAACTCCACTTAATTCAAATCATTTAGGCTGCAATTCTATTTCTGTGATGCGACTGCTGAAATTTGTCAGCTTCGAATTCTTCATTCTTATTTATAAACTAACTAGATCCTGACCCGCACATACGTGCGGGATTTCATATTTTAAGAAATGTGTTGTAATAAAATTTTATTAAATATATGATTATTTTGTTGTTTTAGTGATATATATTGTATTGAATAAATTATAATGTACACAGAAAAATATAAAATGTTATTTATGTTTGCTTATGACACAATAGCAACCATAAGTCATTTTATGGAGTTTGAATCTGAATAGTAGATTAGAAAAAAATCTTAGATCAAAATGTAATATAAGTTAGATTGATGTAACAAAAATTTTATATAGTTATAGTATCTATAACCTAATCTCATATCAGTTGGTTGAAATATTTGAAATAATAATGATTTTAATAGTATTTTAAAATTCGTAACAATCAAACGGTCGGACCAAGATCAAACTGAATCGAATTAATGGTCAGGTGGATTTTTATTAAATTTGTGAACATTAAACTTTTAAACTATCAAACCGTATATAAAACCGTTAAATGATTAAATAAGTTTGCGAGAAATAGAAATATTTAGAGATAGGCGTAATTCCCATTCAATTTTATCATGTTCCATTATATCTTACCCGTTCTCCAATTTATGTCTCATAAGAGAACACATTTCTAATATAAGACAAACTTTGTATTCCCGATTAGAAACAGGACGTGACGGGAACAAAAATTGTCGATATCCTGTTTGGGACAAACACAAATATAATTCATAGTATATTTTTATATGATATGATATAATAAAAAAGTTAGATTGATGTTAAAAAAATTATTTATATAGTTATAGTATCTATAACCAAAACTCATATTAGTTGGTTGAAATAATAATGATTTTAGTAGTATTTTAGAATTCGTAACAATCAAACGGTCGGACCGAGATCAAAATGAATCGAGTTAATGGTCAGATAGATTTTTATTAAACTTGTGAACATTAAACTTGTAAACTATCAAACCGTAGATAAAACCGTTAAAATGATTAAATACGTTTGCGAGAAATAGAAATATTTAGAGATAGGCGTAATCCCATTCAATTTTATCATGTTCCATTATATCTTATCCGTTCTCCAATTTATATCTCATAAGAGAGTGCATTTCTAATAAGACAAATGTTGTATTCCTGATTAGAAACATGACGGAAACAAAAATTCTCGATATCTTGTTTGGGACAAACACAAATATAATTCATAGTATATTTTTATATGATGATATAGTAAAAATATTACAAAATTAATTGACTTCTTTATTCTTATTGTTTTATATTTTGTTCATAAATATTAAATTGCATTTGTTTGTTTTTTAAATTTTAACTATTATAGAACATAATATAATAACATTTATTATTTTGAACATTTTTATGCTATATAAATTGAAAACACATGTTACATATTTGATTGCAAACGTTAATTTGTTTGCATTGTAACTTGTTCTAATCTAAAATCTATGTTTTTATCCCGTCCTGTCTCCTTCCATGTCGTTTCTGTTTCGTAATTCCTATTCTCGTTATATTACATTAAATATCATTTTCCGAGTTCATTTTTGTTTATCTTTAAACACCATACAATATACGGTTGTAAGTTTTGGGGATTAACATATGTTCTGTTAAAATTTTTAAACATACCGTAAATTAAAACATGAAAACAAATTGAAAAAATAAATGATCTATCAACTAATCTTAACCAAAATCATAAAACTAAGAGATAGTTTAATGTGAATAAATTTAGAGAATCATTTTGAATTAATTGTAAGAACTGTGTAAATTAAAAAGTAGCTTGTAATTAGTTATATTAGTCATCTTGATTTGAATTCAATAGTTTCTTAAATTTAATATTTCTCATTTTGAAATATTTGCATTAAAAATTAAAACATTTGTATTTAAATTTATTTTAATGTTATTTGAAAAAGAAAATAATCAATTGTAGAAGAATGTGTATTCCAAAATCTTGTAACAATTTGACACAAAATAAAATAATTTATTTGATTTGAAATTGAATAATTTATTGGGAGATATAGTAACTATTATAGTATGTTTTAAAAATATATTAAAAATTTAGGTTAGTTATAAATATTTAAAATAATGAAACTACCCATTTTAAAAAAACATATAGTCTAAAATTTTATATCATTTAAACTCTAATTAAATGTTAAATATTTTAATCTATCTTAGAAATATTTTCTAGATATTTACAAATTTAGAATCCAAAAAATTAGTTTTTGAAAATAAGCTGTATTTTAAAGGATAGAAGTATTTTGTTTAGATTATAAACGTCAAATATAATAAATGTTTTTTCATATATGGAAAATCAAAATTGAAAAATCTTTTTTCCATGTGTACCAATCAGAATTAATTAGCATAGTATTGTTAAGGAAATTTTTAAAAATCTTAACGAAATGATAATTTGTTATTAGTTTAGATTGCCATTTTCGAAAATATCTAATAAGATCTTACGAAAATAATTTAGTTTACATATATGCAATTTCGAATTAAATATACACAATTTAGTTGTAGTAGTTGTTATTTACTAAATTACCCATGTAAAAATTCATTTAGTTAGTCTTAAACTACCCTCACAATGTTGTAGTTCACAAAATGCTTTCCAATTAATAGTATAGATAGATGAGATTATAGTTATATGAGTCAAGTGATCAACGCAAAACTTTATTATTTCTACAACCATAATTTTCCTTATACAGTAAAACCTTTATCAATTAATACTCGATAAATTAATAATTTTTATAAATAAATAAATTTTTCCGGTTCCAAATTGGACCTATGTAATTTTTTAATAATAATAAAATAATAATTTTTTAAAAAACTAATATAACTATATAATCTCATCAATACACGTAAGAAAATTTGGTGAAATATAATTTATGTGTTGTTGTTTTTAAAATTTAAATATAAATATATGGTCGCATCAATAATTTATCAAAAACTTTTGGTGTTTTTTTTTTCAGGACATCATAATTTCTTTTTTTTTTTTTTTTGTAATTGATAATGAAAAATATTGATTATAACGATTAAATCTTATTTAAAAGATTACCAATTAAGAAAATAATTATTAATTTATCGATAAATTAATACCTCTATAAATTAATTGATTTTCACGGTCTCGACATTATTAATTATAGAGGCTTTACAGTAATTTGATAAGAGTGTGAGGAATTAATGTATGTGATTAGAGAATTATATGTTTTCTTATATACTAGAAGAGAATCCGGGCTACGCCCGGGTATAAATATTTAACAATCGATACTTTTTGTTTTTGTGATATTAATAATTAACTTGTGGGCTAAAAATAGAAGTAGTCTTGCCATTGAACGCTTCATGATTGTAAAGGACTTCTTTTTTTGCTCTTTTTTTGCCACAAAAAAGATAACACCATCTTTTAGTTTCAAAGCGAGGCAAGCAAATGCAATGTGTTGATGCAATTGTTAAAAGAGCGTACTCTTCTCAATTTAATTTGCTACATTAGCATGCACTATCCCGAATTGACTTGGGCCAATAGTTTAGAGGGAGAAACCTATATGTTCTCAAGTTAGATTTGTGAGAAAAAGGTCAAACAACAACCTGTTCCTTATTTATTCTGTGAAAATGTTAAATCTACCTTACAAAACAATTGACATTCCTTCTTACTGCACATACTCCTCCAGTCGATATTATTCCTCTATTTCCCTATCATGCAAACAATATCTTTATTTCAATGTATTTTTCTAAGTCACACTTTGCATATGTTCTACACCTTTATTTTAAATCATCTGCTTATATCTACTTAGATCATACAATAGGAATCATAGGATGGACAGTGAATATACAATAATGAAAAAGATTTTTCGTAAAACTTTTAAAAGCTTTATAGTTACTGGGATCTTGATCATGAGGTCTGATTCAGTTGGGTGAAGAACTCAGAATGCAGATTATTCAATACATCATGTCTACATATTAAGATATGCACCTGAGACGTAGGAGAGAAAGGAAAATCATTAGTATCTTCACAGACATGAACAAATTTTTTTTTTATTTTGGATTTCAAATTAAGTTTCTAATGCAGGTTAATTTTCCAAACAATGACCATATTGATTAATAGCTTAAAGAATATAGAAATGAACTCCTACAAAGACATAACTTGATAGTTTTTCTCTTGAGCTATTCTTTGTCATAATACGCATATACTATGCGAGGAGGTTAAAAGATAGAATAGTCAAATATGGCTTAAGTGGTATAACGAAAATAACAAAACGTCAAACGCGGGGAAAATAATTGGTAAAACATGAAGAAAGAAAGAAAAAAATTGCCGCAAACAATAAAATTAGGAAGTGTTGAGTTACTGACCTCCGATCCTAAACTGAAATCTGGGCGAAATTCTTTATTGACATGGCACAGAGTAATAGATTCACCAGTTAACATCTGCGTTGCTACCGATTTGGATATGAAGAAGAAGATAGCGAGATGGAGAGGTCGGACTAAAACTTCTTCCTCACATTAATCTCCATCAATCTCATCGAAAATCTTAAAGGTGAATGGTTGGGGAGACTGTTTTGCTTTATTTGGTGACATGTTTTGATTGAAGTTTTTTGCTAATATTTGTTTGATCGGAGAGCTGACGTTTTATAGGAGATTCTCGCAAGAGGCTATGATTTTGAAGGTAGTGGTCATTAGTTTCGATTGATGTGAATAAATGGGGGAGTGAAGATGAGGTAGTGGGTAATTGATTACGTTGGCGATGGGAAACTGAATCGATACAGTTTGTGAGAATGGTGACGACGGCTAAGGGTTTTTGGGGTTTTTTTTTAAAAAATCTTTGAACTGTTTAGATTTTGAGATGGGCTAATTATTGGGTACTGAGTGAATGGGTTTTTTTGTATGTTGGGCTTCTATTTTTTATTGGAAAGACATAAGACTTTGTCATGGGCAATTTTTAATTTTTTTCATGACGCTGACGTGGCAAGTAGAGAGAGTATCATAAAATTGCTGATGTGGATGGCTTAAGAAGCCTCAATTAACATCTTTTATTAGTAAGAGATGTAATTGTGCTTAATAAATTATTTTCTAATGTTAACATTTTCATTGTGATTTGATTTCTTTTTAGCAAATGATTTTTTTTTCGCTATAAGAAGACGATGTATCTTTGCCGCTTGAAAGTATGTATCTCTATAGTTTATAAAAAAAAACAAGACCTTTTAGTTGAGTAATAGAAATATCAATATCTATATCTTCTTACTAGAGGAGCTTGCTTACTTTGTTAACAACAAAAAAGAGTTCATGACAAATAATTAGGCCTGGGACTTTGAACCGAACCGAACCGAGATCTGGACAAATCAGTTTGGATCCACTTAATTGAGTTAAACCGATCGGAAATGTTTTAATTTAGGTTTGGTTAACCGATAATTTTAGTTCGGTTCGAGAGAACCGAACGGTTAACCGAAAGACACACCCTAATCTAAAAATACCCTAGCCTCTCTTCTTCTTCTTTCTTTTTCTCGATTCATTTACATTCATCATCAACATCTTCATCTTCTCTTAAACTTCTCCTTCTTCCTCTTCGATCCATTACCAAGAGCTTCTTCTTCTTCTTCGATTCATCACCAACGGCTTCTCTTCTTCTTCCATCTTTTATCATCATCTTCTTTTTCGCCTTTCAGATCTATACTCGAGAACTGTCTCGTCGCTGGTGTCTCCGAGAACTGTCTCGTCGCCGGTGTCTCCGAGAACTGATGAATCATTGCAATGACGATGATAACGAGCTTACTAGATTGTTGAGAAGATGATGAGTAAAGATTCTGGCTTGTGCTGTGTGATTCTCGAGTCGAGGCCAATGCTTCTTCTTTTTTTTTTTTTTTTTTTTTGAGTAAGCCCAGTTATTTCCACAAAAAGACAAAAGCCCAGTTTTAAAAATAGTTTTGGCCCAAATTTATTAAACCGAAAAAACCGAATTGCAAAAACCGAAATAACCATGTCCGAACCGAACCGAACCGAAATCTTAGTCGGTTAATTTCGGAACAGCTTATAAATTCTAAAATACCCAAAAAACAGAGAAACCGAACCCGAATAAACCGATCGGGTCGGATTCGCAGGCCTAATTTAACATTTTATCATAAGAAGTTCCATGATGGATGATTTCAAGATACATTGATTTAAGATGCTTTGTTTCACTTGGCTGAAAACAGTGATAATCCAAAAACAAAAAGCGATACAGAGTCTCTTGCAATGAGCAAAATCCATGGAATTGGAAATTTTGAGTTTTTTGTTTGGGATGATTATTTGTAGGCCTGCGAATCCGACCCGATCGGTTAATTCGGGTTCGGTTTCTCGGTTTTTTGGGTATTTCGGAATTTAAAAGGTGTCCGAAATTAACCGACTAAGATTTCGGTTCGATTCGGTTCGGACACGGTTATTTTGGTTTTTGCAATTCGGTTTTTCGGTTTAACAAATTTGGGCCAAAACTATTTTTAAAACTGGGCTTTTATTTTTTTTGGAAATAACTAGGCTTACTGAAAAAAAAAAAAAAAAAAAAGAAGAAGAAGCTTTGGTGTCGACTCGAGAATCACACAGCACAAGCCAGAATCTCTACTCATCATCTTCTCAACAATCTAGTAAGCTCGTTATCATCGTCATTGCAATGATTCATCAGTTCTCGGAGACACCGGCGGCGAGACAGTTCTCGAGTATAGATCTAAAAGGCGAAGAAGATGATGATGATAAAAGATGGTGAATCGAAGAAAAAGAAGATGATAGTGATGGATGGAAGAAGAAGAGAAGCCGTTGGTGATGAATTGAAGAAGAAGAAGAAGCTCTTGGTAATGGATCGAAGAGGAAGAAGGAGAAGTTTAAGAGAAGATGAAGATGTTGATGATGAATGTTAATGAATCGAGAAAAAGAAAGAAGAAGAAGAGTGGCTAGGGTATTTTTAGATTAGGGTGTGTCTTTCGGTTTGAGAGAACCGAACCGAAATTATCGGTTAACCGAACCTAAATTAAAACATTTCCGATCAGTTTAACTCAATTAAGTGGAATCGAACCGATTTGTCCAAATCTCGGTTCGGTTCGGTTCGGACAAATCGCAGGCCTATGTTAAATGTTTAAGCTTCTTAGCTAACATTTTTATGATAATGATACGTACGTTTGTAAATGTGTTTCCACGTAGTTAAAATCGCTCGAAGATGCTTGATAACTTGGTGTTTATTCAACTTCTACTTTAGACCATATACCTTAGATTGATTGCGAGTTTTATGATTATCCCAAAGGAAGTCTACATATTGATCTGATCTTAATTATTTTTTTGAGGGTAAAAAAATATCATATTTGAAGATTCATATTTATTTCAAAAGAAGAAATTATTTTACTCTTGGTTTAGTTAATTGTGATATCATTTCAATAATAGGGAAAAGAGCACCTCCAATGATGTTTCTTAGGAGATTTTTAACAAATTTCTCAAAAGAAAACAATTAAAATTAAAGCAAAACCAAGAAAAATGCTATGAAACGGTTCTAAGACTATGTGCAATGGTGTTGTTGAATAAATTATTCAACCGTTGAACTCTTGCAATAAGGGAGTTGAAAAAGCAAAAAATCCTATGTGGATTAAACACAGTTGAAAGATTCAACATGTTGAAAAAAAAAAATCGGGGACCACATGTGACATGTATTTTTTTTACTGGATGTTGAAATTTTTAAGATTTTTTTTCTCATCCTAACTATTTAAAATCAATAATTGTCTAATAAACTATTTTTTTAATGGTTTTTGTATCAAAATTTATCAATTTTTTTTCCTTTATAATTAGAAACTTGTTTCATTTGATTTGGATATAGAAAAAAGTCTATTTCCTATAGTCTTTTAATTATCTTCCAAAAATTTTTTGTTTAAACTTTTAGAAAAATGGATCGCAAACAATAAGATTTTAAAATAAAAGACAAAACTATTTTTAAAATTTCTTTAACTTTTAATTATCTTAATCTATTTTTACTTGATAATTAAGTGTTATTAATATGTAACAATAAAAATAAGATATGAGATAAAAAATACTAAAATAGTGGGGTATGATGTTGAAATATTATTAAACAAACCATTGTAGATGTTAAAAACTTAATAGATGTTGAATGATTATGTGGAAGAAAGAGAATATGAGGTGGATAGGGGTGGGGATTTTAACCGAACGGAACCAAACCCAACCCAACCGAACTCAAACCGACCCAAACCAAACCCAAGCTTAGACTCAAACCATTCGGGTATGTTTCTTCTCAACCCAAATGGGTAAACCGAACCGAACCGATAACCCAAGGTGTTAATTTAAATAATTAGTTAATAGATTAATAATATTATAGATAACTAAATATGTAATTGTTCATTTGAATTATTCTTTTCATGGTGAATTATTCAATTTAAACTTACAATTTGAACTTGGTGCTTAATTATCTTAAATATCATCAAGTTCAATGTTTAAATTTGAAAGGACAATGAATTAACGAATTTTGTTTTGTTATGTTGAACCGAACTAAAACGAACCGAACTAAAACCAAAGCAAACCGAACCGAACATAAACTGACCCAAACACAAACCAAACCAAATTAACTTCGGTTGAGTTTGGTTAGAGTTTTAAGAGACCCAAATAAACCGAACCCAACCAAACCCAAACCGAACCCGAAGATAAACTGAAATGCCCACCCCTGGTTATATTGATTGATTTTTTGAACCGAACAAAAACGAACCGAATTAAAACCAAACCAAACCGAACCGAACCGAACATAAACTGACCCAAACACAAACCAAACCAAACTAACTTCGGTTGAGTTTGGTTAGAGTTTTACTAGACCCAAATAAACTGAACCGAACCAAACCCAAACCGAACCCGAAGTTAAACCGAAATGCCCTCCCCTAGAGGTGGAGTATAAAAAGCAAAAAAAGAGGATGTTAGAAAAACAAACCAATTTACATAGTCTAAGTTAAGAGTTTAAGGATTGTTAAGAACTCCATAGGTGTCGCTTTCTGATTGGATCAAAAATAGTAACAAAGGAAAAAACGTGTTTTTCTTCATTCTTCATGTTTGTCGTCTCTCTTAATTTCTCGAAGCCTCTAATGGCTAAATCTCTCCGACACATCTCGATCGGTCGAATTGAGAGGAGAAATGAGTCGGAAATGCGTCTTTGATTTTGTTCTGATCGTTCCTGGATTGTTTTGACTTTTTTGGATAATTTTTATTTTGGATTCCAAAGAGAATTAGAATTAGGCAGACATGGACTTAAGCTTCTGAAGAAATGTTGCGTAGTTTCAATCTTTATTGATGTTTGCTTCCTCTGTCAAATAGCCTGGTTACCTATGTACTAGCTGTTTTCACTTGACACCTTTAACTTTTTTTTTTTACAGGGTTGAAAGTGGCATTCCACCACTTGTTGAGCTTTTAAATTTTCCGGATGTTAAAGTATAGAGGGCTGCAGCAGGGGCCTTGCGAACAGTTTTTACTGTGAGTTTGTTTTGTTTAGGTTTATGAGAGTTGAGAGGCATGTTTCTCACATGATAAGCATCTGTGTAGATTGTGGAGTTGAATGTTTTTCGTTGTTTGTCAGATTCTCTCGAAATCGTGTGTTTTTTAGCTGCATCAACTGGATGACTTTTGAAGACTGAGTTTCTGCTACTTTGTAATTTGAGGCAGCCTTATGTAAAGAGGGGTTATTGGTTAGAGTTTATTCAAGAATTATAAAAAAAAATTAAAAACATTTGTCATCTATCTTGCTGTGAATGTAGTTTAAGATTAGAAAGGTCTTGGAATTAAGTGAACTATTGGCCTTAGAGTAATTCTTTGGGTATATGTGAAGCAGAAAACATCAGTGGGAGTGAAGATGAAGATGAAGCTGGTGGATCCCAAGCCAGAGCATCAAAGAAGAAAGAGAAGAAGCGACAAGAGCGGGAAGCACAAAGACAGGTGACCAACAATTCTGATCGTTGTTATTTATCCGTATATTCTAGCAATATCAGTAACTATGATTGTTTTAGATTGTAACTTAAGGGTAGAGCATTGGTTCTAAGCTCAGAGCACGGTACATTTATTTTTGGCAAGATTTTCCTGATCAAGATTTGTTCTTATTGTTTGGTAAAGGCCTGACACAAACAACACTTTTTCATATATTTACAAAAAAAAAACACTTATTGTTTTACAAAATTTAGGGATTCTACCATTGGAGGAGAAAAAAATAAAGAACTCCTAATGAAATTCTTAACTTTGAACAAAGCAAAATATATATTAAATTTTTTTGTTAAGAACCCCGTGAGGGGTTCTACTATTCGAGATGGCCTAAGGGTCGAAAGGCAAAAGTGGTTTTTTTTATCTAGAAAGCAAAATGTTTTTTCAAACTTTATTTCACGAATTATAATGCATACGAGATAGAGGTACATATCAATCAATCCTCTCGGATAGTCGGATGGTCAACGTTACAAAGTAAAATAAAAAGCTACAACGCTTAAAACATAGGAAATATGGGTCTTGAGACTCTTGAACAATAGACATCCATAGCGTTCAACCGCGATGATATTTTCCAGAACCATTGATCTTTTCCCGAACATGATATCTCACCCTCAAGGATCAGTTTGCTATGATTAGCAATAGTTGTACCAACCTCCCTGATTTTCTCTGTTAGTTCCATTACTTTCTCCTTGATTGAGTCGAGGAAAAATTTCGTGTCCACCTCATCTCCTTCATTCTCAATAGCCTCATCCACATATGTCAAAAATTGACGAGATATTTCTTTCTAGCTGGTGGACTAATACATATATGGTCCCTATTGCTTCTTCGTTGGTTTCTATGCCAATCTCCACCGATGTTAATTTTTCGTCCAGTCTCTTTAGAGTTTCATGTTGTCTCTTCAGAGCATCTATCCGTTTCTCCAAGAAAGTATGAACGCCTACCCATCCTATTGCAATCACGGGTAATGATAGAGCCCCTACAAAGCCCAAAGGCGCTCCCACGACTATTGATCCGGCGACAACAATGCAAAACGCAGTTCCGAAAAGAATATTTGAGTATTTTCTCCATTTTTTTGCATTAGCATATTCCTCATCAAGTTTTTTTAGTTCCTCATCATTTTTTGTTTTAGCCTCACTCAGTTCCTCCAGAAGGAGTTCCTGCTACTTTTGGATCAACTTGAACTGAGTCGTGAACTCGCGGCCATCAAAAGGATCTCCCATGGCTTGAAACTTCTTCAGCTCCTTCAAGGTTTTTTCATACCTCTTCTTTTTCCACCAACAATTTTTTTTGCCGACTCTTTGTCAAACTGTTCCACGGCCTCTAGAATATATTGTTGGCCCAAATCTGCTTTCCCCATGCAATTCATTACATTATCTAAAATCTCTAAAGTCTTCGACACATATTTTTAAAATAGGCCTTGACCAAAGATGTTAGAGCTTTGATCTCCGACATATATTTTTCGCCTTCAAGAATGAAGTTTCCCACATTTTGGCTAACTTCAATTAGGTGCTTGGAGACCTCCATGTGTATTGCGTGTCAGGACAAAAACCCAGTCCTAGTCTCTACTCCGGCAGTGAGCGAGTCTATCACTTTGTTGGTTCGATGCTGAAGCGTAGAATCAAAGGATTTCAGGTCTGGGTGTTCTTTACAAGTGTTGATGCACGAATCACACAAGTACGAAATGGGATCTCTAGGGAAGTAAGAAGAATATTTCTTTTAAACGACGGATCAAGATTACAAAATGACAAAGCTATAATGATAGTTCTTTTGGTCTTCACTTGGACGAGGTCGAGACGGACTTGATTGGACGAGCTGAATAATGAAGTCAAAGGGGAGAGCCGCAAAGTTCTGATGGCAGTTGTACAATTCTCTGTGACGGTTATTTCGGGATCCCCTTTCCAATCATTCACCTTTTCTATTTATAGAGTACGGAGGTAGGGTATCCGTGTTGTGAAATGTCCTTTTTACCCCTTGTGGTCGGTGGGAAGCTTCTTAGAGGGCCTTCGAGATTTTGTTGGGCTTCTTCTTCTTCCCTGGGCCTGTGATAGGATATGGGCCTAGAATTGAATAAGGGCCCGAGCCCAAATTTACCCATTAACAACAAAAAAACAGATTTGTAAGCACTCAGGTGTTCTAAGCTTTTCGACACCAAATCTTCGGATAATACAATGATGATATTACTAAAAGGAAAAAATAAAAAAGGCAAGAGAGATTAAGGATAGAGTTTTGCATACACCGAGCTTCCCAAATTAGAGATCGTAAATAACCACTCTTAATTTAAAAAAAAAAAGAAAAAAAAAATTAGTTATATAGGTTTTTTCTTTTTCTATAAAATTAGATTTTTTTTTTCCGTTTTAATGCATTTTATTAATTAATGTTATATGGATCATAAATTTCAAGAAGCACCGATTTTGAAAATAGTTGGATCTATTGAAATTTTATTGCTTGATTTTGTATAATTAGTTTCTTTAAAAATCATCCTTGATAATGAAACATATTTTGTAGAAATATTTATATGTTAATTTTAATATACATACATCATCCTCGATAATAACACTATTATGAAATCTTAGTGGGTGATTGGTTGGGCTGTAGCTGTAGAATTTGTGCTACAGAATTTTTGTTGTAATTGTGTTGGCTGTAGCTGTAAGGTTTGTTGCTGTAAGTGAACTGGTCGTAGCTGTAATTTTTTGGATTAAGAATTTTAAAATAAAAATATAATATTTAGAATAAAATTTTATTTTTACTCTTTAAAGTAAATAAAATTGCTTATATTATTAGTTAAAATTAAAATACAAACAATTAACATTTTTTAATAAATCCTAGTCAAAACAAAAAAGTCTACATATTTTTTGATAATTTTATTTCTAGAACATGTCTTTGTTTTTTATTTTTTGAATTCTTGTTGATAATTTCTAATTTTCATATTTATCTAATATTAATGTGAATTAAAACCTCTACAGCCAAGAAAATAGAGCTTTAAGAATTTACTCTACTACAGCTTAAAGAAAAAACAAAGGCTGTAGCTTTTAAAAAATCACTACAACACGATTGGCATATAATTTAGGCTTTAAGAAAAATTAAAGCTGTAAGGTGGACTTACAGACCAACCAATTAAGCACTTAGTTTCCAAAACTCTTTTTTTTTTTTTTAAAACTAGTTACTTATATATCTATGATTAAGTATAGAGAAAAAATACAGTTACTTATTAATTCATGGAAAAATAAAATTATAATAAGAAATACGAAGAACAAAAAAAGTATTAAATTGATAAGAAAAAATATATTCATACAGATCTATGTATAAAAGTTTTGGTTTTATTATCATAAATATGAAAACAATATACAGATAAATATGAGCAAAATCTAATAATACTTAAAATCTAGGTAGTACGTAAACATATAAAAAAGAGCTAGAGTGAAAGATAGAGAAAAGTTTTTTTTTTTGGTTTAAATAAATTGTATATTCAAGTCAAAAAAAAAATAGTCAAAGACACATCAATGATTTAAATGTACAAAAATACTAGATCTTGATCCACACGTACGTGCATGGTTTCATATTGAAATGATGTGTTGTATAAAATTTATATTCAATAGTTTTTTTTTTTCTGTTTTAGTAATATATATTGTAGTGTATATATTATAATATGTACAAAGAAAATTATAGATTGTTATTTATGTTTGTTTATGACAGAATAACTAATATTGTGAACCATAACTCAAAGTTTGGAGTTTTAAACTGAAGAGTAAATTAGAGAAAATCTTAGATGGAAAATTATTTTAGGTTAGATTGATGTAAAGTAGTGTTATATAAAAAATTATGGTGAATATTGTGTAATAGAAATGTGTGTTACCAATGGTGAAACTGAAACACATGTTAATTTTGTTAATGTTGAATTTTCAAATTATTACAAATGGACAAAAATCCCCGTGAGCCTTGCCTTGTTCACACACTAAATAACATTCTCTTGTTTAAAATTTTAATTTAATGTTTTATATCTTTAATAATTGGGACATTAGACTGAATAATCAATATTGTTTTAAGAAGCCTAAATAATTAATGAATATTTCTTTTAGTAATAGTAAGGTAGCTGGACCTATACACGTTAGCAACAAGTTTTCAAACTACTTTCAATGGGTCTTTGCTCTATCTCGAACCTCAAGTCTTTCAATTTATTTTAGTCAAAATATATTATTTCATTTATTTACTTTATACCATTACTGTATTTAATAAGTTGTGGTCCTTCTGGTATGGAATATGATCGAAACATCTAATTTTTTAAACGTATGAGGTGTCGACCAGCTCTACAATCTTATGATGTCACAACAATGATTTAAGGCTTATTAATTTATATTACATATAATTTAAGGATATATGTTTTTATTGATTATACCGTAAAACATATATTTACTGATCATAAATGTGATCAATAGACCAATCTATTAAAATATCATAGTTTTAATGCAAAACTTTGTAGTTGATGTTTTTTTTGGGTGCAAAATAAGTTTTCTGTAGATGATTAAAATCATAAATTTTAGTTTTATCTTGTACTTAACTGGTCGTCTACCGACTTGTAAATTTTAGAAAACTTAAAGATACACCGGATAAGATTTTAAATTAAGGAAAGCTTTGAAAAGTTTCCGTCATGGACTTGTGATTGAACACAGAAAATTAGAAGCAAGTAAATGGTAATAAGAAAAAGTAAACTATGTAATTGTTTGATTATCTGACATAGTTAATCAAATTAATAATTGTTTTAATCATATATCATGTTAATATTATATAATGAATTTAGATGTTAGCAAAAGAATAAACCTCATAATCATTTAAAGATTAGTTGTTCAAACATTTCTTTAAACTTACTCCAAGACTGCATTAATAGAAACTATATTTGACAGTCCGTTTACTCACATAGTCACATCTCGAAGTTTCTTCTTATAGTACTAAAATAATTGATCCATATAAATAGTTAATTAAGCCTTATGTATATGTTTCATCTTAGTATCTTACCTAATTAGTTAATTGCTAGGTTCTTAGAAAATTAATCTTGCAATAGACCAAATGATTGAGAGAGACAAGAAAACAAAATTTATAATCCTGTATTTATTATTCATCTTACGTATTACGTATGGAAAACATCACAAACAAATATACACATCCTCTTAATCATCTCATCATCCGCATGATCGACAATACAATCTAAAACATGATCTCATTAAAGAGTTTCTCATGATCTTATTCTTATATTGATTCATTCTTCGCTGGTTTTTCTTTGCAAATATTCTTTTTTATTAATCAACAAAAAATTACATTTAAAATGGCATTTCAAGAAAAAATATGTTTTGAAATTACGAATTCGAATATCAACACGAAAATAGATTTATATAACATATTTTGATATGAAGAAAATGTGGACCAACGGACTGTAATGTATTTTAAAGAAACCAAAATAATAATCAAATGTTGCTAACAATAGTTGGAGAGATTTCATTTCTATATCTGCACATAAATAGTGCTATAATAGTAAGCAATCTAAGTGACGAACTACTAAAAGGGTCCAGCACCATGTACCATGATAATCTTTCTAGAAGCTTTAAAATCTTAAAACAAATTTTACTTGTTTTAGTTTTAGTTATAAAGTATATCTGGAATATATCTTATTGTAAGACAACCTGGCAATTTCATTTAGTTTTTAAGGAGTATTTGTTTTCAAGATTCGTAGTTCAATTTTTTTTTTCTCGAGTTGTGGATCTTGTTCGAAACAAACTCATACATACATATATACATACATACATATATGTAGTATATATAAATACATATTTATATGTATATAAACATATATAGATACATTAGGATTGATGATAAAAAAAAAAAGAAGAGTCGAATAGTCGACATAACTGAAAATACTAGAGTAAATCTATTACAAAAATTAACAATGCATTTATTGAGAGAAATAAAAAATATAACTATACCATTGCATTTAAACCAATTGAACCGTTGTATATCTGATGTCAGTAGAAGACACCTTCTCTTTTTTTCCCTCAAATTATTGTTGTGCATAATTGTTATGAAAATGTTGTCCATACGTGTAGAGTCTTTGTCAGAATAGCTTTATATATATATATATATATATATATATATATATATATATATATATATATATTTTCTTTAATAGCAAAAATTATCCTAGTTCTTACGTCATTAAAGATTTTGTCTTTGATGCTTATCTGATAGCATCGACCAAAAATTCTACTTCAAAATGTAAAGTGAAAGCTACATGAAAAAGCTTTCTACTTAAACAAATTCTTAAAAAGGAATATCCAAAAAAACAAAAAAGATTAAAAAAAAAAGGTAAAAAAACAAAAACAAAACCATATTATGATAAATTAACTTGTATTCAAAGCTCATTTTTTAATTTCGTAAGGGAAGTTGAAATTGGAATCTTGGGGGTTAAGGGAACTTTTTTTTGTTTAATCTAGTTTTCAATTTCTAATCTTGAACGTAAAAAAGTTTAAACATTTAAAAAAGACAGAAGATTATTTAATCTTTGGTTTATCGGTTTAACTAATTCAAGAAAACCCTAACATTGCCATAAATGTTGATACGTATAGCCGAAAGGCCACATGGATACAAGGTGAGTCATCGATACTTTATTGTATGGAAGGCATTTTCTGATTTTTTTATTGACCGATTTAGTATACACTTCATTAGGCCCATTATTTAGAGCATAATTATAATTTTATATTTATAAACTAATCACAAATTACTCTTAAAGCATGCCTCATTTTCCATTATATTATTACACAGATGTTGAGATTCTACTGGCTCATATGTTCTTTTCGAGAATTTAAAGACAACCCACTAATATATTTATATATATATATTTCCCCAAAGAACTGAATCCAGAACAAAGTTATGCCTCTGTGATGATGTCTATAAGAAACTTTTTAAGTGTCCAAAGACAAAACCTTGTTGTTCAAGAATATTTTTTTGGGTGATGACGAATAATTTTATTGTACGGATCTATGTATGGATTTGGTAAGAGGGTACTTGTAAAATCTTAATTGGGTAAGAAAATAATGAGCTGGTTCTCATTATGGTATCGACACTTGTTCGAAGAATAGTGGCTTCTCAAGATTGTTTCCGTGATTGAGGAACTTAAGTAAGAAAATTTATAATTGATGAGGCTAATGATAATGCATATGCTACATGGTTAACTAAGTAAAGTAAATGAAATAAAATATATAGAATCAAACACCCACAAAAAGTAAGAAGTGACTGTTGTCAAGCATAAATAGAGATACACATACTATTTATATACACACGCACATGTTCAAGCAGAGACACAAACATATAAACATACACATAGAAGAGCAAATTAATTAAGCAACAGTCTCACAAAGACAGAAGTGGTAGTATTGGTTTGTGTGTGAAAGAGTGTTAAGAATTGAACAAGTATGCTAGATTGGGGAGTTCAAGGCCATCATCAAAAGTATGATCATGATCTTTATCAACAACAACATCAACAACAAGGATGTAGAAAGGGACCATGGACACTTGAAGAAGATAAGCTTCTCGCGGAGTATGTTACTTCGCATGGTGAAGGAAGATGGAGCACTGTTGCTAAGTGTGCAGGTAACTATTTTGATTCAATCATGGCTATAAGAACTTAGATAATCTTCTTCTTTGCTTGATCATAATCTCGTAGACAAATTAGTAAACGAATCCATATCGAACTATACCAGTGATCTTGATGATCTTCTTTCTAGTTGAATTATTTTTCAATGTAATTTATATTTAATTTATAATAATTAAATAGAGCTAAATAAAACATGCTTTTATGCCGATTAAAAATGATAAGTGTGAGATCATATACGATATGGGGTATAGTTGACCTTATTAAGCTCGTGGTTACATATTTCATTCTTGTTTTCTTTAATCTTTTTTTTTTTTAAAACTATAAGCAGACTCAAACTTTTCACAAAAAGAAAGAGGACAGGATTTCATGGTGGAGAGCTTTTAGGGTTTATTTTTTTCGAAAATCACAAGATGATCTCATGTTTCCCTGTTTTCTGGAGTTGACTTTGATCAGTTTGGGAGCATTTTAAATATATTTTACCTATTTATTCCAGCATTTTGGTCGAGATAATGTTAAAATATGAAAGATTCATACTCATATTACATATATAGATAAAGATCATCAAGTTGCATTAAATTTTTCTATATCCATGTTATATGTCAAACCCATTTATAGTGCTCCATTGTTTCCATGGAATTAAAAACTAGGGTTGAATAGAAGTGGTAAAAGCTGTAGACTAAGGTGGGTGAACTACTTGAGGCCAGGGCTTAAGAGAGGACAAATCACTCCTCAAGAAGAAGGAATCATCCTTGAACTTCATTCCCTTTGGGGTAACAAGTAAGCTACTCTTTTTTTTTTCTTTTTTTTTCTTAAAATTCTCTAGTAAATGGTAAACTCAAACCTTACATAATAGATTGATAATATATATTTATAATGCTTTTCTATAAAGAAACAAATACAATTACTCCAAAGTTTTGACTAAAATATTGTTTTTGTTTTTTTTTTGGTGTAACACTAAAATATTGTTTATGATCATATACATTTGTATTAGTGTACCTATGTTTATTTTTGTAGGTATTAAATCTATTCATGGAAATTTACATATCATTTTCACAAATATATATAGGTGGTCTACAATCGCAAGATATTTACCAGGACGGACAGATAATGAAATAAAAAACTACTGGAGAACACATTACAAGAAAAAAGAAAAAATTTCTTTGAAACAAGACAAAGTCAAAAGATCTCTATCCCGGAAACAAGTGGATCTTAAACCGAACCCACAAGCACAACCGCAGAATCATCAGTCTCAACTAGTGTCCCAAGACCACATGAATATTGACAACGATCAAAACATAGAGTCCTCTTTGTATTACCCGACTAGTGTCTTCAATGACCAATTTTCTATGCCTCAAAGTGTTGCAACAACCTCATCCGACCACTCTATGATCGATGAAGGTCACTTGTGGGGCAGCTTGTGGAATCTAGACGATGATGATCCACACGGTTTCGGTGGTGGCTCAGGACAGAGAACAGCTGCAGATATTGCTGAGAAGTTTCCAGGCAGCGGAATTGAGGCCCCGTCGTGTGGCTCAGGAGATTATAGTTATACTGGCTTTTACATGGGAGGCTATATTTTTTAATTAGTATGCTCGAAGATATCAAGAAGATGTGTCTTCGTATGGTTTAATAGAAATATTAAAAGACCTCATTGTGTATTTTCTAACTTTAATAATATCTAAAAATAGAGCGGAGCTAGTGAGGCTAATAAAATGGTTTGGAGTATATATGTCTCGAAAATTATACCATTGTTTGTATATGTTTTATGGAATAAATAGTTTCAACATGTTCTTTCCATTTATCAATTCCATGAACCTTTAAAGCTGGTAGACATATGATATCACATACTCCCGCCATTTGATATTACTTATCGTTTTAGGTTATTTCACACAAATTAAGAAAATAATTAAATTTATTGTTTATCCCTAATTAATACATTATTTTGTTCCATAAAAATAATTAATAAACCTAAAAGTAGGACTAAAACTGGAATATTTGTCATAAATTTTTATTGTAAATACAAAACGACAAATAATATGAAACAAAATTTTCACTTTAAATTGGCAAATAAAACGAAACAGAGGGAGTATTATTATTCATATTGATGTGAGTCAAATTAGACCTAAGACAACTCTCTCAAATAAGAGATCGTGTGTAGCACTTTAGGGTCGAATTCCACAAAGCTCTCGTGTTCACACAATAGACTAACAGGGATCGAATTAAGCTAAACAAGAAATTAAGTAAATTAAATAAAAGCAAGCAAGTAAAATTGAGTTTTAAATTCAGATGAGGGAAACGTTAGGCTTAGGGAAATTCTCAGGAAATAAACTAATAGTAAATCTAGCAAATTAATTAGGATTATTATCATACCGTTCTAGAACTCAAAATACTAATGTATAACCAACCACCTCTCGAATGTATTGACTAACTAAACCTAATATCAGGAAGTTCCACCTCTCGAATGTAAACTCCTAGAATTAGACTAGCATTAATAACAGGTTTGATATGTTCACAGATATTCCTAAACCACCTCTCGTATGAATCTAGAAATCTCTGCCCACCTAAGATAGTTCCAGTAATAGATGACCTCTCGAATCTACCTATTATCCTATGATCAAATTCTAGGTGATCAAGCTAGAATTAGCATTAAGAACAATCTAGATGAAGAACTCTAAAGATATTATCCTAACACGTTATCGATCTACTAATTCATCTAAATCTCTAATGAGAATCCCTGAACCTAACAAGCAAACTACTCAGACATGGAGATTGAAACAAACAACATGATTGAATAGAATTGCATTAAGAAAACAAAGAAGAGAATAGAGTTAAGAAAGATCTTCTCTGGAGGAGCTCTCTCCAATTATCTCCCAAAGGGTTCAAGCTCCCCAAAATACAATAGAATAAAAGATTGATAGATCTCTAAAGAAAAACCCTAAAAACTATTTATAAAGTCTCCAAAACGTGCAGGGACTAAAGTTGCAAATAGAGAAGTTTTCTGGGTTGATTATTCGGGCTTTAAAACTCTTAAACCGTCGAGACTTTTGCTGGGCTGCGTGTGGTGTCGAGCGACACCAAGGGGTGTCGGTCGACACTCATGCCTTGATCTGATACCGAAATCGTTCCTTAAGCTCTAAATCTCCGGTTTAGCTCCAGAATGGTTTATTTTCTCCAAATTTGTCCCGAACGTGTAAAAACCTGAAAAGACTCAAAAAGACTCTAGAAACAATGAAAAGACTCTAAAACTGACACATATATCACGGTTAAAATCGGTAAAATCCGTGATATATCACATATCAAAACATATTTTGTTTGTTGATATCTCTCAATACTAATACCGATTAATTTCGACAAAAGAAAGCTGAAAAATGAAAGTTGTTTATTTTTTTTGATATATATTTATTTGCTTTAAAACCACAAAAATTTTGGTGTATTGAAGTTATGACCGAAGAATAGCATCGCTAAAAAACATGTTACTTATTTTATTTCGACAATCTAAAGATGGACGAGCATGAATCGATCACAGATTTTAGTTCCAAACTAAGCTCATTGGCTCTAGAAGCATTGACTCTTGGAAAGAAGTACAAAGACAAGAAGTTGGTCAAGAAATTCCTAAGATGCTTGCCACCAAAGATTTTGGCATACAAAACTGCTCTAACCGTCTCCAATAACAAAGATACGCTCAGTTTTGGCGAAGTGGTTGGGATGCTTCAAGCACATGAGTTCGAGTTAGGAGTTAAGAAACCTAAAGGGCTGGCATTAACTTCTTGTGATAACAAATCTCAACCAGAAGAAGAAGATCCATTGAGTTTGTTAGTTTGAAGGTCTGATCGAGTTCTAAAAAGAGCATAACAAGGACAGGGACAAAAGAGGTTTAGTTCATTCAAGAAGAATTCAGATGATAACAAACCATCAAGAAAAGCTGATATGCAATGTCACGAATGCAAAGGATATGGACATTTTATTCGTGAATGCCCAACTGTCAAGAAACGTGAAAATAAATGCTCAACATGTAAAGGAATGGGACATTCTCAGGACGAATGTGTTAGTAACTTGAAAAGCTGAAAAAAGAATCAATGATTGTTATTGAAGATGAATCAGATGAAGAAACTGAAGAAGAAGAGATCCTAAACTACGTTGCTTTAATAGGCATCACATAGTTTGTGGATGGAGAAGAAGACACTGATATTGATTCAGATGAAGAACAAAAGGTTGATTTTCCAGAAAGCTACAAAGAGGTAAGAGAAACATTGATTAAACTTGGAATAGAAAATCAGGATCTAATAAAAGAAAAGACTCATCTTGAAACACTAGTTGAATTACTTCAGAATCAATAGCTAGAAGACAAAAAGAAGATAAGTAAGGAAAGTTTAAGTCTGATGAAAGAGAAGCTGAGTTTGTCAGCTAAAGCAGATAATTTGGAGAAGGAACTAATTGCTAAAAGAAGATTTCTGCAGGACTACAAACCGAACTTGATAAACAACATCGGAAAATTCACATTTTTGCTGGAACCAAACAACTTGACCAAATTCTAAACTATGGAAGGACAGAAAAATCAAACAGAGGTCTAGGATATACTCGTCACGGAGAATCAAACATACGACATATCAGGTTTGTGTCTGGAGGTATATCTCATCATACTCAAGAGAATATTGTAAGAAATACCGGATGCTACTTCTGTGGAAAGAATGGACATATAAAAGTCCATTGTTACAAGTTTTGGGAGAAAGTAGGAAAACTCAGACATCAACGGAAGTACTTCTGGAATGGGTATAAAAATAAAATTTGGGTGAAGAAATCAGACCTAATGAGAGGTATTTCAGGAAGAGATACATGAAGTAAAACAGGACTAGGATTTAGATGTAGTATGACCTTAGTCACTAAAGAATGTGAGAATAAAGGTCCATGGTACTTTGATAGTGGGTGTTCTCACCACATAACAGGCACTCAAGATTACTTACAAGATGTCAAGAAGATAAAGTGAGGAAAACTAACTTTTGGTGATGGAGGTCATGGAGATATACAAGGAAAAGGAAAAATGAGTAATGCAGAGCTTCCTCAGCTAATGAATGTTTACCTTGTTCGTGGTTTAAACATTCATTAACTGAGAAACCTATGCATTAGTGTAAGTCAGTTATGTGACAAAGGGATAGAAGTAACTTTTACTAAGAAAGATTGCAAGACCTTTGATGAAACCGGTGACATTGTTCTAGGAGGAAAGAGAACAGAAAACAATTGTTGCATGTGGGAAAGCCGTGCAAACAACTGCCTCTCTGCAAGAGATGATCTCAATCTATGGCATCAACGTCTAGGTCACATGAACACAAGAAATCTGGCTACTCTTGTCAACAAAGAAATAATCCGGGGAGTTCCTAAGCTCAAAGGAGAAGATAAGATGGTTTGTGGTCCATGTAATCAAGGAAAACAAGTCAAAGTTCCGCACAAGAAAGTTCCAGATATTCAGACAAAGTCAGTATTAGATTTAGTACACATGGACTTAATAGGACCAATGCAAGTAGAGAGTATAGCAGGAAAGAAGTGTGTTTGTATTAGTCGATGACTTCTCTAGATACACATGGGTTCGTTTCATTCGAGAAAAGTCTGACTCATCAGATAGCTTCAGAATCTGGGCTCTTTAGCTTATCAATGAAAGAGGAGGTATCAAGAGGATTAGAAGTGATCATGGTGGAGAATTTCAGAATGAATCCATGAAAGATTTTTGTGAAAGTCATCGAATTGCACATCACTTTTCAGCTCCAAGAACGCCACAACAGAATGAAGTTGTAGAAAGGAAGAATAGAACACTCCAATATATGGCTAGAGCAATGATACACGGAAATCAAGTCCCACATAAGTTTTGGGCAGAAGCAATAAACACATCATGCTATATCATAAATCGAGTCTATGTGCGAAGAGATTCGATGAAAACACCATACGAACTGTGGAAAGGAAGGACTCCTACTCTAAGCTATTTCCATGTGTTTGGATACAGATGCTATATTCTAAATGAGAAAGACTATTTTGGAAAGCTTGACTCCAAAAGTGATGAAGGCATGTTTTTGGTTTATTCAGAAACCAGTGCAGCATTCAGAATCTACAATAAAAGAACATGTGCAATCATAGAATTAGTTAATGTTGTATTTGATGATCACTATGTGTCAAAAGTAAATGGGGAACTAGAAGAAAGTGACACCGAGCTGTCTGCGACAACCAAGAAGGATGATAAAGAGGTATTAGATTTAGAACACGAAGATGTTCAAAAAGAAGTGCAGGAAGTTCAAGTTCATAAAAATCACTCTACATGGTAAAATGAAGACCAAAGGAGTAAAGCTTGATTTCAAAAAGATGACAAGTAACTTTGCAGAATGGGAAACACTGCACTTTCAATGTTTTGTATCATCGGTCGAACCAAATAATCATATGGAAGCACTTGAAGATAATTTATGGATCATTGCTATGGAAGAAGAACTAGAACAGTTCGAGAGATATGAAGTTTGGGAGTTAGTTCGTCGGCCTGCAGAATGTCATAGGGACTAAATAGATTTTCAAAAATAAGAGTGATAAAAATGAAGTAGTTGTCCGAAATAAAGCAAGAATGGTGGCACAAGGCTATAATCAAATCGAAGGTGTTTATTTTGAGGAAACTTTTGCACCTGTAGCAAGACTTGTATCCATCATACTGTTTTTAGGAATGGCTTGTATTCTAAACTTCACGGTTCATCAAATGGACGTAAAAAATGCTTTTTTGAATGGGATTCTACAAGAAGAAGTATATGTTGAGCAACCTAAAGGATTTGAAGATATGATGAAGCCTGAATATATTTTCAGATTAAGGAAAGCTGTGTATTGACTTAAACAAGTACCAAGAGCATGGTATGAAAGACTGACTAATTTAGCGCTTGAAAAAGGTTACATCAGAGAAAGTGTTGACAAGGCTTTGTTCATTTTAGAAGAAGACAGAGAGATCATGATGGTGCAGATTTATGTTGATGACATCATCTTTGGGAGTACCTCACAGAAATTAGTGGATCAGTTTCTGGAAAACATGACACGAGAATTTGAGATGAGCTTAGTAGGGAAGCTAAAGTACTACTTAGGATTACAGATAGTCCAATCATATAAAGGAATCTATATCTCATAGAATACTTATGCGAAGAAGATTTTGAAGAAATTTTAAATGGATAAGTGCAAAGAAGCAAAAACTCCTATGAGTACTTCACTAAAGCTATCAAAGGATGAGGATGGCACGAATGTATACGTCAAAACTTACAGGAGAATGATTGGAAGTCTACTATACCTAACAGCTAGTAGACCTGATCTCTGTCTAAGTGTTGGAATTTGTGCTAGATATCAAGCAAAGCCTAAACAATCTCATCTAGAAGCAGTGAAGAGGGTCCTCAAGTATGTCAAAGGAACTATGAACCTTGGTATATGGTATTCAAGAAATTCGAATCAAAATCTGGTTGGATACTGTGATATTTCTTCCTTGGAAACAATTTGATCTCTTGGTTGAGCAAGAAACAAAATTTTGTTTCTATATCTACAATAGAATCTGAGTATATTGCCAGGGGAAGTTGCTGTACACAGCTCCTTTGGATGAAACAAATGTCAGCAGACTACGGAATAGACTCTGGAGTTTTACAAGTTTAATGTGAGAACAAAAGTGCTATTGATATCTCGAAAAATCTTGTTCGACACTCAAGAACAAAACACATCGATGTAAGACATCACTTCATCAGAGAACTTGTGGAAAGAAAGCAAGTTTCTACTGAGCATGTTGGCACGAAAGTACAGTTAGCTGATGTGTTCACCAAAGCATTGGATTTTGATAGGTTCGTGACCCTAAGAAATTTGCTTGGAGTGTGTGAACTTTATCCTGGAGACTTTAGCGATTAATGCAAGAGCTGGAACAAGAGTATATACGGTTCAGTTCAAATAATCCGGTTCAGCTCAAAAGAATGAAGATCAGGGTTGGTTTAATTGATGTTTTGGTTTACTATGCAAGTTCAAAAATCAAGATTTTTGAATTTAAAAAAAAAGAAAAAAAAACAAGATTTTAGAAAATCTTGGTACAAAGATTCGTGGGGTGAAAAACAAGAGAAAGGAAAACGAAAAGATATCAAACCCTAATAAAAAAATAAAAACAAGGAAAAAGAAAAGAATCTCTCAACAATGGTGAAAGCTACTCGCAGAGGTCCAATCGGAGGAAGAAAAACGATTCGAGAAACTCGTGCAGATGGTGTGGAAGAAAACTCACAGCTAATCGACGAGCCCATCGATGAACCAGTTGGATCTAAAGTTGTTACTCCAACTCTGGTTCCATATGAAGACGATGAAGACTCGTTTACCACAGCAAGTGAAGGAGATAAAAGCAGCGGGTCTGGAGAAATCAAGCAACCAGAAGATGAATCAAAGAAACCTAATGAAGAAATTAAAAATCATGAGGTTCTTGGTGAACAAATCGAAGAAGATAACAGCGGATCTGAGGAAAGGGTTGTTCCAACAGAAGGAAACAGCTCTAGATCTTCCAAGGAAGCTGAATTTTAGAGGAAGAGAGACATGCAATTGGGCGAGATGATGAAAAATCCGAAGAAATTGAGGATGAAGCAGAGAATCTGAATGATGGAGAAGAACCCCATGTTTCTGAAAATGAATTTGAGCCAACTGAGATCTCTGTTGGAGAACAGCTAGAGCGCATTGCTCAGAAGAAGCAGAAAGAGAAGATGGCCAGAAAGAAGAGGGTTCACCAAGAGTTTGGGCTTGCACCTCCTAAGAAGAAGCTAAAATCTGGAGAATCAAGTTCAAAGAAGGGTAAGTTAGTCCGGACATCAAGCTCAGGAAAGAGTAAATCCAAGAAAAGCTTTTGATCCAAGCTCTTTTCATCTCCTCAAGCTAAAGAAAGGTACGATTAGTTTAAAGATAGGAGTTTGGTTGAGGAACGCTTGGTTGATTTAGAAAATGATGATACTTGGGGATACTTAGCCTTGATTAAATCTGCAAATTTGGAGTCCACTTGACTAATTTAGGGAGTTATGTGATGGAAGTAGTGTCTGAGTTCTATGCAAATCTCCCTTGTGAAAAGTCTGAAGAAAATTCTGAGAAAGCCAATGTATTCTTCAGGTAGCATGTTTATGAGTTTTCTCCTAAGAAAATCAAGAAGTTTCTCGGATTAAAAGCTTTGAACAAAGACGAGCTCAAGGCTAACAGTGATGCTGATTCTATTGGCAAGGAAAAACTTGCAGAAATGTTGAGTGAAGAAGAGAAAACGAGTTGGGATGAGTTGGTTTTAACCTTTCACCTCGAATTGGAGCACTTCTTCGTATCACTGCTCAGAATTAGATTCCTTCAAAATTGAATATGTGTCTGTTGAAAGAGCTCGGCTGATATACAAGATTTTTCGTGGGATCAGATTTGATGTTTGCAAGATGATCTTTAATCAAGTGATGGCAATCGTTCAAAAGAAGGATGAAACATGGTTAGTGTTTCCTCGAATCATTTTTGGTATGATTATGAATCAAAAGGAACTCTACCAATCTATTCTGGTGAGAAGTTTGTGAGTCCACGGTTCTACAAGAAGGATATCAGAACAGGTGATGCATATACCAATAGGATGAAGGCTAAAGGAAAATCTTAGACTCAACCAAACACCTCAACGACTGCTCCACAAGATGCCTTAGAACCTGCTTCTAAATCTGATTCGGGTTATAAAGGATTTGACGTTGTGGAACTTGGAAGCATTCGTTTGCCACAAATTGATGTGGATGACTCAGAAGGACTGTTTGTGGCCCTAGTAGACACATCTTAGGCGCTCTCAAGATTGAATGAAGTGGTTCACCGACTTGTCATTAATCACCCTATGTCCAGCAGATTGTAAGAAAACTGTTTTTAACCTTGTGCTCTCAAGCAGGGGGAGAATGAATGGGTGGCTATAATTTTGGAGGAGTTCTGGTGTTTTAGTCTTCAGGGGGAGTTCTTGTCTTTTGGATATGTTTGCTTTTGAGACTATATTTGGATATGTTTGCTTTTCAGACTATGTCAAATTCTGGGGGAGTTTGTTTTTGAACCAATCTGCTAAGTATTAAGATTAAGACTTCAGTTTTTAAGATTTGTGATTGTTGGTGGTGATATGTTTCTGCAAGATTTTTATGCATCGTTAGAAGGTTACAAATACAGGTGCTTAAGAGACACAAGATTAAAAAGGGTAGTTCAAGAGAATAGAACAACGTGAAGCGAGCATATGGAAATTGGTAAGTCGATCTATGGTAATTGGCTATGGATACTAGAAGATTCTAGAAGACTGAAGAGTTTCCTTTTCATAGGAGGAAAAGGAAACATGAAGGCAAAGGACAATTTCTTATTCTTCAAAGAAAAAGGAAATTGTCCATTCCGAGTAGTTTTAAGATTGGAAATTGGTCTGTTGTATGATCTCGTCCTATTTAGTATAAATAATGTGCTAAGGCTTGAACAAAGCTTAGCACAAAAAAGAGAAAGAATTCCTAACAATTAAGTTTTAGCTTTTAAGGAAAAGAAAGCTAAAGACTTAAAGAGGGCTTAGGTGTTTAGAGAGTGAGTTATTGTTCTTGATCGTGTGTGATCGAAGAACAAGTGATTGAGAGAATAGAAAATAGTGTTAAGGAGAAACCTTGTAAACATATTTTCTATTAATCAAAAGAGTTTTGAGAAACCATGTGTTACATCGAGAAGTAATTCAAGCATTCTATAGCTCTTGCGTTTTCAGTTTGTATTTGTTTCTATCTCGGAAAAAATCTAAAAAATATCTCATTTTTTAATTGGACGTTTAATACCTCAATTTTGTTTTAATAAAAATATTTCATTTAAATATATTTGATCTAAAATTGTCTCATCAGTAAATTGTAAGTAAATTTGAAGTTCTTAGAGTATATTTGGAGGAAAATCTCGATTTAAGGATTTTAAGAATTCATCTTCTTCTTGCTCACAGTCATCTTCTTCTTGGGAGCTTGTGGAAAAATCTTGATTTAGGGTTTCTAGCTTATGTTAGTGAGCTCGTGTTTCTCCTCTTCTCCATATTTTCTCAGTAAACTTGAGTTTCTCGTCATCAATTACAGTTTTCGAAGATCTCATGGATAATCGTAGATGAAGTTTCCCTAAGAGATGTAGAAGTGGAGAACCTGTAGTTATGAAGACATCGACGACTGCTAAAAACCCTGGAAGATGGTTTCATGCATGTCCATTTGGAAGGCATGGGGTAAGTGTGACATCTCAATTATCGGATAGAATTTGGTTGTGCTGTGTCTGCAACTTGAAGTTTGCATTGAGTTTATGTTTTTCTAAATGACAGGATTGGAATCATACATTGAAATGGACCGATACGTCTATGATCGAAGAGATTGAGGACTTGATTGAGAAAGTGGATAATATTGAAGGAGCTTCGATCACATTGCAAAAAGGCTTCAATGCTTGTGAATCCGAGATTGATACAATTACCATGGAGACGCGTGTATGTGAGGCTGTGGTTTACAAGGAGATCCGAGAGTGCAAAATGCAGCTAAGGAGCTTGAAAAACCTTGTCGGGTTTGCTTTGGTGATTATCATGTTTTTCATGTTTATATATTGAGTTTGGGAGCAGGAATCAGTACAATTATGTTGTGTTTGAGCTTTAAGAAGATGTATGAGTATGACCCGAGTATGAGACGTATTTTAGACTAAGTAGAGTAGGTTTGTATGTTTGAGACTTGTGTTTTTATGTGGGCCTTTAATGAATGACAAAAGTTTCATTTGAAAAATAACAGTAACAGAAAAAAATAGTCACTAGCTAGAAAAAAAATATGGGCATAAGACCAATTGGTACATGTTGTGTTACATATCCAAAAACAATAGACCATAAGGTTGTGTTACATGTCGCCAAAAAATGCACCACCACATTAAAAAGAAGAAAAATAAAATATCCTAAACCGCATCATAACTCCATCTTTCAAGCTGCCAAAATCCCACTTCAAGCTTCCATAATCCAGAATCTCACTTCAAGATTCCAAAATACAAGCTGCCAAAATCCCTCTTCAAGCTGCCAAAAAACAACATAATATGGTCATAAATTAAAAATGAAAATGAGATTGAGGATACGGAGAAAAAAAAGATTGAAACCTAATATTAGTCTTGTGTTTTCTTGATTTGGTCCTTTTCCATCTGTCATTGTGTTTGATGTAGTCTTCTTCTTTAGTGGCATATATTACTCCACTCCCGCATTTGGGAATTTGCTTGCATTATGCCCAGCAAAACTACATCTACGACAATGCATTACCCTCCTTTACCTACTAAGCTTTTTCTTATTTGTTGGAGACACATGCCTCCCTTTCTGCCTCTTTGGTTTTGGCTTTCTACCATTTCCATTTTCAATCTGTTAAACCAAACTTGGAGGTGGCAATATTTCAGAACCAGTTTTGTTCCAGAAACACATACCATTTACTGGACTTATAGAGTCAGTGTAGATAGATAGATGCCTTGAATTGAGTAGCCAACTGAAGATGTAATCTTCATGATTTAGCTTATTATCTGCGATGATACGCAAGGCATGATGACATGACACTCCACTCATTTCCCATCTCCGACAAACACAAGTTTTTAATATCATGGTCATTTCATAAGAAGTACCACATTCTCAGACTTCATTTCTACCTTGTGATCCTGGAACAAAGCCCTAAATTTAGATTTTGTCCCCAAATCAATACAACGTCGTTTTATTTATGGACCTTCTCGATGCAAAACGACGTCTTTTTGCTTCATAAGAAAGGAACCTCATTGCTTAAGTGTCATCTTCATATCATCTGACTCAGAGTGATTAACGTTTTGTTAAGTCAATGTTGGTTTCAAATCTTCCTAAGTAGTGTGGGTAGTTAATTTTGTTATTAAAACTGTTGAAATGAGCATGTCTCTTTGTGTGGGTAGGAAAAGGCACCGTCCAAATAGTAGGGGTGGAAATAGGCCCTTTTTCCTCCAACTGGTTTCTCTAGGGGAACCACTTCCACTCAGAATCTTGTTCAGTCTTTGTCCAAAGAAGCTGTGGAGATTACTATGGGAGAGTTGCGAGATGTCATGATATAGTCTACAAATTTCCCTGACCCAGTTGAGAGTGCTGCAAGGAAGGAAAGAGTTAGACAAGCTGCGGAGTTAGGAGAATTCGAGGAAACAGCAGAACAAATGGTGAGGGCCTCCCTCCCTACTCCACCTCCTCTCCCGGATAGATCCCAATCTAATGAGGGCTCGTCTAGACAAGGACGAATTCCTGTTTCTCAGCACCTAGGACCAGTCAACATTAACATGGTCAAGCCAAAGCCAAAGAAAAGACAAGTTGGGAAAAGAATGCCCGGAAGACCACCAAGGAAAGAGCCTAGCCCAAAACCTCTTGGTGGTGTGAATTCAAGGAAGAAGAAGCTGCTTCGTAACTAGCCAACACCTAGAAGGCGGCTAAATATGGATCATCTGGTTACCCCTTCAGTCCAAGTTCCCCCTCTTGCTGATGTAAGCCTTCATGATGCGGCTACCCTCCCTTGTTTGATGGATTTTCGGTATCCATCCAACCGCCTCACATAAAAGTAATTTGCTAGAACCGTCAAGGGCTGGGGAACCCCAAGACAGTTCGTGGGGTGAGAGACTTCTCCAAGAAGGTCTCTCCTGGCATCATCTTCCTCATGGAAACAAAGAATTTGGATGTTGTTGTTCTCAAAAAGTTGGTTTATTTGAATCGTTATAAGTCTCAGTTAGTCTACCCTCTGGGACATGGACGGGGTTGACTAGCGTTGTTTTGGAAGTAGGATTTGGATGTGGAAGTGATCACCATGTATGAAAATTTCATTGATACCAAAATCCGTTGTAAAGGTGTTTCCTTTTTTGTTACTTTTGTGTATGGAGAACCGGACCAATAAAAAAGATTGCTGGTTTGGGAGAAGCTCAAGTTAACGACATATAAAAGAGAGGAGCCTTGGCTCCTTTCAGGGAATTTCAACGACATCCTGGATAATTCAGAGAAATATGGAGGCCCGCAAGCCGAAGGATCTTTTGTGGAGTTTAGATCATTCATGTCTGAATGTGGTGTGTTTGATCTCAAGCATTTTGGTAATTTTTTTTCTTGGAGAGGAGTCAGACACTCTCATTTAGTGAAGTGTAGACTTGACAGGGATATGGCCAATAGTGCCTGGTTGGATCTTTTCCCAAGAGGTAAAAGTGATTATATGAAGTTTGAAGGATCTGATCAGAGGGCGTTGGTCTCTTATTTTGGTCAAGATAAGAAAAAGAGGAAAGGCCTATTCAGGTATTATAGACGTCTAAAAGAAAATGATGAAGTGAAGCGTCCAATTGATGATGCATGGAATGAGATTCCTGGTCTCTCTATAAAAAATCGGTTGGTGAGCTGCAGGAGAGCCATTGTCTCTTGGTCAAAAGAAAAGCAGAAGAACAGTCAACTGGAGATCGAGAAGCTTAAAGAGGATCTGGAACAGGCAATGGTAAGTCTTGTTGATAATGAGTCTCTCCTTGCCCAGATCAATACATCCCTTAGTGCTGAACAATTTAAGGTTTTATATAAATTCTAATTATGTTTGATAAAACTATTAAATATATTAACTCAAAAATACCATCAAAATCTTAATATTTTTACGATATTGCATTTTTCTTGCCAAATCAAATATTTTCATCTGTTTATTTAATTGTTTGTATATATTATGTTTATAAATGGGTCGAAAAAGAAAATTCAGCTTTAGGGAAAATTCAGCCCTGCTCTATAGCAATTACACATTGTCATCTGCCTACAATAATCATCAACACAGTCATTATACCTTTTTTCTAGCTTGTGGCATAAAAGCTATTACCACCATTGAGGAGTACTTGTAGTGAGGGAAAAATCAGAATTTGGCGGCACATAAATGATCCATGCATATACACAAACAGAGTAATTAGTTGTTGAAAGCTCTTAATTGGTTTTTTCTTACGAAGTTCCAATGTTCTCACTTTTGTTTTCGTTTTGACCCATGCACTCTCATCTTTGTATCTCCGTTAAACTTCACAACACACAGTCACTTCACCTCTAATTGTCAGTTCTAACATCATCTTCGGTTAAATCAACTCTTCTTTTGCTCGTGTCAACTGCTCAATGAATAATTGACCATACTTGCCTATTTCTCCTCTTACCAGAAATTTGGCCACTTCAAAAACTCCTCCATTAGATTTAGGCTTTAATTTCGAGAAATTTAACATGTGGGCTTAGGCCTAATGAGGTAGGGTTTGGGTTTTCAATTGGGTTTGGCCGTCTCAAGATGGAAGAGTGTTTGTTTTGGTGGAAAACTTGGTGTTGTCTTACTAAAACACTTGGCCAAAAAAAGAAAAAATAATGTCCAAGCACATTTAAACTCCAATGACTCTACCCTTAGATCAATAATGATTTTTATTAGATGAAGTGCTTCAATGCCATTTATCAATACGAACGAATAAATTAAACATAATCTGCTAAAGGTTTCCAAGAAACTAAGTATCGATCCACATTTGGTATACACTTGCATTAAGATATTCATTTACAAATTATTGGTTAGCTTTTCTGCTGCCAGGAATTTTCACTTTGAAGATTTCTTTAAATTTCTAAAGAAAGGATGGTTGTTTACCTAGACTTTCAATTACCCTAGGACTACTTTGCCATTTATGCAGTTATACCTTATATTTAGCCTTATGTCACTAACTCCTCTTTAAATTATATTTAAAAATCGAAGTTAAATTAAAACAAAATTTAGATATATGCCCTTGCGCGTATATGGTATTCAACTAGTTGGAATTTAAAAAAAAAAAACGAAACTCACAAAAACAAGAGAAGGGGATGATAAATACAATGCTAATATTAATTGAATTTGTATTTATTATATTTTTGTTTTAAGAGAACCCAAAAAAAAATATTGGTTAATCAAATATGTAAATGTAAAAAACTGAAAAATACTTATAAATTTCTAAAAACTTTGCGTAAAAAATTTGTTCGTCAACAAAACAATTGTGTAGACCGTTGAATTGAGAAACTGGGAAAATTCGAGGCTTTAAAAACTGTAACTTCTTAGTGAATAAATTGAAAATAATCATAAATTTCAATACGAAGAATATTTAAGATTATTTTTTTTTCTTGTTTAAACCCATAGTCGTTGTTATTCGATATCCAGAGGTTGATGCATTGGCAGTTTGCCACTGGTTTAAATTGATTATTTTTTTTTGTTGCTGTCCTTCCTACCCCACTTACATATAATAACCAAAAGATGTTAATTCATAATTATTGTGAGGGATGCTCAAAAGGAAAAAATGTTATAAAAAAAGGTTTATTGTGCAAATTGGAGCATGCAAGAATGGTGTCCAATTATATGCATAGCATCTTCCCTAATCCTCAACTATCTATTTTCAATTTGGTATACGAATCTTTTCATGCTTTAATATTTTTATTAATATTTTATTGTTTTCTAGAACAATATAAGTTATTAAAGAAGTTCTGCTTTTGTATGAAAAAAGAAAAGAAAAGAAGAAGTTCTGTTTCTTTTAACTTTTTTGATCCAATGATCTTAAAATACACATAATAAAGTATACATAAAGAGTATTTGTTTTCTCACATATATGGCTAGGGTTTACACAAGTATAATATATACTGATAATTGTTGCTATTGGCCAACATTAATAGAGCGCTGATTATTACTTCAAATATTGTTGTTGGATCTTTATATCCAAATTAAACCCTTGATTAAACTACAAATATTGAGATTAGTAGTAAACATTGACGGTGTTTACCCTTGAAAGAAAGAACTTGTATGTATAGAAATTAGAGAGCGTTGGGAATAAATAAATAAAAAATGCATGTCCCTCAATCTCATCAAAGGGTCAATTGCAAAACACAAACTTGTCCTAGGAATTGCGACATCGTGTAAGAGTTCCCCTTTGGCCTACATTTGTGGTACCACATCTACTTGATTCTTCAAATATAAATATCTATACCCACTTGTTGTTCCCAAGGAGCATGTCATCCATCATCCTAGTAACCCCATGTCTTATAATCCCACTAATGAAAAAATGAATATCGTAATTTTATGATAGATAATTTTTTACTTTTCTTTGTCTGACTAAAATTATATTATCTTTTAAATTTTATTACAAAATCTATTAATTTTTCTAAATATTTTATTATTGCGAGTTGCTACCGAGAAATCGGATGGTCCCCAACCTTTGAAAGCTCAGCGTGAGATTTGAATATTAGGGTTTAGTACAATTTGGAAGCCTAATTTATGCATTATGGTCCCCATAATCTTCATTATATAAGTTGGTAATAGTACACTAAAAATATGAATTTTCGAAAAACAAAAGTGACTAACTATTAATATATTTTAGTGCAGCGGACCACATTTGAATGTGAACCTATGAAAGGTCTATAGCGCTCAAGTTTTTATTACTAATCTAGTACTAAATCGCATTAACCCAAATTAAGTTGTTTTTAATTTGCAATGGACCACTACTTTAGGAACGTATATACATACAACTAGGCACTTACATTATTTTCTATAAATAAGCATAACATATGTAAACGTTTATATAGAATCTCAAGCATTAATTAGTATACATTATATATATATATATATATATATATATATATACGTAAAAGTACGCCTCTACATGTACATTTTGCTATCTCAATTACCAATTTACCACCCCTATAGTAATTTGGCATTCCATGCGAAAATCAATCTTCGTAGATGTCTTATGTTCAAATTTATTTCAACAATCTACATATGTATATAAATAGGGTCTAAATATATGAAAAAATATATTAAAAAAAAAAATCGTTTTAGACAATCAAATAACTTTTATCAAACGTAGAACAAACTCATTTAGTGCACAAAGGTTTTCCTGGGAGTGGAGGATGTTGACTCTTTGTTCCTCACCTCATTTTCTGTTGGAAATAGATAGTTTTGTCTGTAAAGATATTATCAAACGTCGTTCAAAGATCAATGATAATTATCAAAGATAAATAGATACTTTTGTCTTTAAAGATATTATCAAAGATCAAGAAAAAAATATTTTTGTCTTAAATCTATATATATATCCTCAATTTTGTACTTATGCTCAGTTTTGCCAAAACAATATTTTGTTCTTTCTATATAGAGCTTAAAAGATCAATTTTTTTTTTTATTATTATTATTAGAGTTGGAGGTCGATTACTACCCATATTGAATTCTCATGAAGACGCAAATCCATCGATACCAATCTCGATTCATATTCATAATATTAGGGCTTCATAAACTATGATGTTCGAATCCGAAACTCAAGATATCAAATAACATTGGCTGGTTTTCTAACTAAGGAATGTTGATTTTCGACACTGCAAAAGCTCATATGAAGCCATGGACGGCCAAGTTTTAAGAAACTGATATGAAATTGGGAGTGTTTTTTTTTTTTTTTTTTTGCGAAGGTTCGATCGATTTGATATATATAACTTGTTCAAAAGAAAAAAGTGGTTAGATATCCAAGCTACAAAAACTTTTTAGACTTATTTCTCTAATTCTTCCAGGGATATTTAATGAAATTTGTATATACTTAAAATGCATGCCAAATAAAAAAAAATTAATATCTATTTAAAGTCATGTGCTACAATTATTATTAAGGCTCTATTATAATAAATTTGGATTTCTCAATTAGAATCCCCGAATCGTTTTTTTCCCTCAGTTTACCATTAACCAATATAATTCCGTGATATGTTTTTTATATTTAAACCCTTCTTAAGTTCTATTTAACCTACATTCTAAACAAGGCATGCATCCTTATTTTCAAAATCCTAAACTCATCTATATTTCTACTATTGGCCAAAACCAAACCACAAAACTCATATACGAAAACCACCACAGAAATTGTCTTTTATAGTTTATTTCCAAAGTCGACCAAGTTGACTGTTTTATTTTGCGATGATGAGATTCCTAGTTTTTTTTTAATTATATATTGAACTAAAAAAATTTAATTATACTGTTAATTTTCAAACAAAAAAAAACTTTTATATAATTCGTCTGTAGTGGTGGATCAAATTCTGGTTTAAATTAATGTATCAATTTTGAGGTTCAACATTTAGGATACAAGAGAAAACGTAGAATGCACTTAAAGTTCTGCCGATTTGAGTTAGTACATAATCCCTCATATATTTACTTATTGCAAGAAATTAAACATGCGTTAAGGAAAGGGACCAACTTTATCGGTGCTTCTATTAGACATGTCATGAATTAAATTATATATCTCATTCATGTTGCGTCTTCTGTCGTGGTATTTGTATTAAGACCAATGACTAAAATGATCCATTGTGGATATGGTTCAGGTAAAACTGTCAACTGTGGATCAGTTTGTTTAAAGCAGTTAACTTTGGTGAGCTTGTTGTAAAATCATTTGTAATAAAATATAAATTAAATATTTTCTAACACTAATGTTAATATATAGAAGAGAAAAAGCTATAGCACATATTAATTTTATAAAAACACTTTAAGAATAAGAAGTATAAAAATCCCATTTAAAACTCTCCAATTTGGTTGTCCAGTGATCTACAAGACAGCTCAACCTGAACCACATTAATAATGTACAAGTTTAACCGTAACACATACACCATGACATAAGATGCAACATGGTAAAATCTCTGGTAAATTTTTAGAAATCGAAGATGAATATATGTCTGATTCAATTTCAAACATATTTTTATTTTAAATGCATTTAGTAAGTTCATATTTGTTATTAAGAGTAAGACCAATCACTAAAATGATCCATTGTAGATATGTTGAAAGTAGTTAACTTTGGTTCGCTTGTTGTAATAGAATATAAATAAAATATTTTCTAATACTAATGGTAATATATAGAAGAAATAAAGCTATCACATATTAATTTTATAAAAACATTTTAAAAAGAATAAAAAATCTCATTTAAAACTCTCCAACGTTTTTTCCAATTTGGTAGTCCAGTGATCGAAGACAGCTCAACCTGAGCCACACCCACAATGTACAAGTTTAACCGTAACACATAAACCATGACATAAGATGCAACATGGTAAATTCTCTGGTAAAGTTCTAGAATTCGATGATGAATATATGTCTTATTCAATTTCAAATATATATATATATATATATATATATATATATATATATATATTTTTCAGTGTATTTAGTAAGTTCATATTTTTATACGAAAGTACAAAAATAACATGACTTAAATTTCGGTAAATAATGAACATAATGCAGTTTTAAGCAAAATGAACCTAATGCAAACATATATAAATAAAAAAAAAATCATCACACCATCGTTCTATTTCATCTTCAAATAGCTCACAATCTAAGCAAAAAGTTGAAAAAAACAATATTCAGTTTTTGCCTTCTTTATCAGAAAAATATATATACTGTTACATTATTTTGTTAAAAAAGATTTTTTATTCATTCTTAGATTTCTATATTTTATTTATAGATTTAAATGTGAAATGAGTATAACGTTGACTACAATAAAATAAATATTTGTAAGTTGTAAGTTGATCTGATCTTCCACGTTTATAGTTTTTTTTTTTCCGAATCTCTATTCTTTTAGTTCCATTTAAGGGTCTTAAAATTTTGTCGTTAACGTATAAATAGATGAATTGTTATCATGTGGTGGTTAACATTGTGATAGGTCAAGCTCTTTATTAATATTTTACTATGTAGCTTTTTCAAAATATATATATTTATATATATATATATATATATTTAATATGTATCTTCTTATCCATCCTTTTATTTTATATCATATATATGGTCAAAAGAACCAATGGTATTGTTAATAGAACTTGATCTTGATAGTTACAGGTTCTATATTGAATTGGAAGGAGCCAAACTCCGTAAGATTAAAACCAGCAATTGGGTTAATTATTAACTTCATTCACTGATAATTATAATTTATCGTCAAGACTATTTCGCACAAAAAGACATAAATACTTGTTTTCTGCTCTCACTTTCCCTAAATGTATCATTTGATACTTTCTCTTTTTTCTTCCATATGTCTTTTGTGTGTATATATATATGTACATGAATAAGTTCACAAAAATAGAAAAATAAATCAAATCTTCGCGTAATTTCTCATCAAACTCTACTTTTCTTCTTTTTAAGAGAATCTAGGGTTTCTTCTTCTTCTTCTGTGGTCAAAGTTCCAAGTTCTTCTTTTAGCTCTCTCTTTGGTTTCCAAGAAACCTGTGAAGAATTTGTAGATATGGGAAGGGGAAGGGTTCAGCTACGGCGGATCGAGAACAAGATTAGGAGACAAGTGACATTCTCAAAGCGAAGAACCGGTTTGGTTAAGAAAGCTCAAGAGATCTCAGTGTTATGTGATGCTGATGTTGCTTTGATTGTCTTCTCCCCCAAAGGCAAGCTCTTTGAGTACTCTGCTGGTTCCAGGTTTGAATCTTTCCTATGCTAATTAATTTACCAAATTATTTTAAGATCGCTATTTATGTACATATATATTAGCTTATATTTCATGTTTGACATATTTGGGAAAGTAGTAGGTTTCACCTAGTGGAGATTGATGTGAGATTGGCTGAGATTGTTTTTATTCAATTAGATCAGTTTATAGCCATTTTTGTTTAGTTCTTGCATCTCTAAGTTAGAGAAGATCATAAAAATGAATGATTGTACAATACTAGTATATATTAAATCAAAAGAAATGATTAATAGAGATGATCCCATCAAACAATAATTGTGAGATACTAAAAATAAAAATTAAAAGATAATTGTGAGATATTACAGTTCCATAGATTATATATTATCCAAAAAAATAAATGTTAGAAGAATGTGCTAATTGGGAAAGCATAATTAGGAAATAATCTACGTATTAACATAATTTGATTCTTGAGGACGTATGTTGAATATACCATGAATAAAGAGAGATCTTTCTTTTCATTTCTGTGTAAGTTTTTTCTTCAACGTTCTGGGGTTAATAAAAAAATGATCTACATAAGGTTGAAGAGAAATTTGATATAAAGTCTACATATGAATTTTAGATTTAACACCTGTAGGGTTAGGATCATACAAGTAGATCTAATGCTCAAAGTTAGTTTACTTTGGCACTAATGGGAGATTGAAGTTCATTTTATTTATTTCAAGGTATAATATATATCAATTCAAGTATATAAGTGAAAAAAGGATCTTGAATCAAAATAATTTTAAAGTTCTTCTTTAGAAATAGTTCTGCTATTTATATTTACTTAAAAATAAAAATAAAATGTTCACTAAAAGTATTTGTCATAGCATATAATTTTGATGGGCTTTAACTAACGAAACATATTTTGGTAAACAAAAAATTATTTATCAGAAAATTTCATATAAAATGAACAGAATTGAACTAAAAATAGCAATTCGATCTTACTACATAATCTAGTAACAAGAAGACACATTTAACTATTCTAGGTTCATGTAATTTTTAATGTTATAGTCTTTTGATAACTGTATCATTAGTTCAAATGAAACACTAAAAAAAGAAGGAATTATCTCAATATACACAAATATACTAAAGAGGGAAAAGAAATCTACTATAAATAGGAAGAGTCAGCTTTCGATCATGATTGTGGTAACTAATAATAGTAAACATGAAACTATAATTCGATTAATGTTTAAATAAAAATTTAAGATATACAGCTAAAATCTTGTTGGAAATTGGAAGCATGACAAGCCTTTGTCATAGAGCTTTGTGCATTGTTTTGTCTTTTTGTTGGTCGAACCTAGGACTAACCTCGATCGTCACATGAAAATATACAAACCCATGAAGCTACTTTTCTAGCTTCTAGGCTTAATATGTTCAAAAATGAAATTGCTTGCAAACACATATGTTTTAACAAAATTTGAGTAGACTTGATATATCGATTGCTATAGTCTAAACAATACATTAAATGAATGTGTTAAATGGTTTGCAAATGTAAATTAAAGTTCTCGATAGTGCTTTAATTAATTTAGAAAAGTTTCAACTAAAGTACCAAAATGATTATCCAATATGTTCAATTTATTGTTGAATGGTGATAGTATATACATCGAGTGTTGATTCTTATTTAATATTACGCTTTTTTTAGCATGGAGAGAATTCTTGATCGATATGAGAGATCTTCCTACGCCGGTCAAGATATTCCTACACCAAATTTGGATTCACAGGTTCTTAAGCACATTCAAGACATGTGAGTATATGAATCATTGTTTATGGTAAACTTAACTATCGTGTATCGATCTTTTCATCGTTTGTAGGGAGAGTGTTCAACAGAATGTTCAAAGCTCTTGAGGATGATTGATGTCCTGCAAAGAAGCTTAAGGTTAGAAAATTATTACTAAAGTATCATCCAAACATAGATATATACATAAGGTATCTAAATATACAAGCTAATAAATTGCATATTTTTTTCATATTATAAGGCACTTAAGAGGAGAAGAGGTGGATGGTCTAAGTATCAGAGAGCTTCAAGGTCTGGAGATGCAACTTGATACTGCCCTCAAGAGAACTCGCTCTAGAAAGGTTCTTTTTCTATATCTTGTATACATGCATGGATCATTTGTATATACAAATGTATATATATATATGCAGTGTGTATATGCATTAACATACACAGATATATAGATACACTACATCTAATCGTCTAGTTATTTTTTTTTGTTTGGGAGCACAGAACCAGCTCATGGTAGAGTCCATAGCACAACTTCAGAAAAAGGTAATACACTACTGTAGAGACAATCGTTGTCATGGTTGTGCCTAGACCTGGGGGTTTAAGTTCTCGGGTCGATTTTGGTTCGGTTCTGGTTTTTTGGGTTCTAAATTTTAGGTTTATGTATCAAAATCTTTGGTTTGGATCGGTTCTTTTAATTCTGGAGTTTAGGATCCATTCGAGTAATTGTTTTGGATATTTTTCCAGGTAATTTTTGGTATTTCGAATATTTTCGTTTATTTGGTCAAAAAATAACTAATATTTTTGGTGTATAATTGTAGTTTTAGGTATATATTTTCGGATTCTTAAAATATTTCAGTTTGGTTCGGGTTCTGGAATTTATGATCCATTAAGACATTTTAGAATTTTCGGTTCTGTTTCGTTTCGGTTCCTCTAGATTTGGTTCCGATTTGGTTATTTTCCCTAGGAATACTTGTGCCATGCAAAACTCTTGTGTATCTGCCTGTCATTTTTTTTTTTTCGGGTTTGTACAAAACATTATACTTATAGTGTATCTTTGTTTTTTACTTATAGTAGATCTTCACAATTAGTAGTCTTTGATTTCAGAAATAAACACAAATACCTATAATAGATCCAGAATACTTGAGTCGAAATGAGTTAAAACTAATAAATATGCGTCTTTTCTTTTGATGGCATAGGAGAAGGAACTAAAAGAACTGAAGAAACAGCTAACAAAGAAGGTGAAACTGATGTTAGAATCTTTGACTATATACATATATATAACAAGTTTCTTATTTAATTTAGAATTCACTTAAATTTTTACCCGAGGTTGCTCTAGGTTCTAGTTTGAAATCTCTCAATCAATTACAGATATTTAGTTTGAATTTTTTTAGTTATATTTGAACGTTAACCAATCGGTGAATGGTAAATAGTAACTATAACAAGTATTGAATATGGCAGGCTGGTGAAAGAGAAGACTTTCAGCCGCAAAACCCTAGCCATGACTTAGCCTCCTTGGCAACGCCGCCATGTGAATCACCGCATGCGCTGCCATGGACACAATCTCCTCCTCCTCCTCCTTTATCTTCTGGGTACTATATAGTTTGATTTCACATCGCTACAAAGATATTAAAAAATATAAATTATAATGTGTTACTGTTGATTAATGATAGTAAGATAACATATATAGTTGTATCCTTATTTGATAAATGAGTAGCGTCAATGAATATTTATTTATTGTGTATATGAAATGAATTAATAAACTACGTATAGGGATACATCACAAAGGAATGGAGTTGGAGAAGTAGCTGTTGGAACCCTAATTCGGAGGACGAATACAACGTTGCCGCATTGGATGCCCCGGCTCACCGGAGAATAAAGGTCCTAAGGCCATCTTGGTTTGTTAATTTTCAGTACTTAATATAGAGTAATGGAATAACTTCTTGGCATTCTTAGAACCGCACGTCATAAGATGCCCTCAAGTTTTAAACTTCGAACGAATTTAGAAACGTTGTCTGGCTAATGTGATTTTGTATATTATCTCTATGATTTTCACTTTACTGTTTGTGAAATAATATAATTTCAGTGTAATGAAAAAGAAGAGAACTATAAACTATATTTTGTTAGAACAATTCTTGGGTTCACCCCTAGGGGTGAACCCTTGTATTCACCTCCTATGTTCTTAACCACTAATTGTGCCATGTCATCTAACACTTAATTAAAAATTAAAAATTAAACAAATTAATAAAATAAATTAAAAAATAAAATCATTAACCAAAAGATTAGGTTAGTTAACGGAGACGTCGTTGGTGTTAGCATTATACGTTAGGGTTTTGATTTTTTTTTCATGGCCATTGATACTTAACCTTACCAATTCACCTACTTCAGTTGTATTAGAATCTTCATAATCTTGGAGTAATCTTCATAATCTTAACAATCTATGAAGAAAAAAATTTAACGGGTCAAAAATTCACATTTGAGTAATATATTTCTTTTAACCAAAAATAAGTTCAACAAAAATTTCGACTGAGTAACGGGTCAGAATTTGAATATTTATATTTAATTTCATACATTTATTTTTTGAAAACTATTATTTTTATACTACAATAAAATTTTTAAATATTTTAATTTGCAACATATAAATTAGTTTTACTTGATATTTTTCAAGAATATCATCAATATTTAAAGAATATCATCAATAAATACTCTAATTTGATTTTTTAAAACCAAATATTTATAATAGGCAGTGGGTTAAATATAATATAGAGAAATTGTTAAAAATGCCCCTTTTTCAATACCCCTTTTCAAAAATGCCCCCTTTGAGAGTCCATTTTTAAGTTTGCCCTCTTTTAATTTTTAATGACCATTTTACCCTTATTTGAAACAAAATTAGGTCCACAAAATACAAAATATTTTTTGGCGGGAAAAGTGATCCCGCAATTTTCCCGCCAAAACACTTGTAAAAAACCTTTAAAATACCTTGTAAAATTTTCCCGTAAAAATTTTTCCCGCCAAAAATTTTTTTTTGCGGGAAAAGTGATTCCGCAATTTTTTTTTTGGCGGGAAAAATTTACAAGGTATTTTAAAGGTTTTACAGAGTATTTACAAGTGTTTTGTAAGGTTTTACAATGTATTTTAAAAGGTTTTACAAGGTACTTATAAGGTTTTATAAGGTATTTATAACTTGTAAAACCTTATAAAAAACTTGTAAAACCTTATAACTTGTAAAAACCTTATAAAATAGCTTGTAAAATCTTATAATATCTTATAAATACCTTGTAAATACGTTGTAAAACCTTTTAAAATACATTGTAAAACCTTATAAATACCTTGTAAAAAACCTTTAAAATACCTTGTAAATTTTTGGCGGGAAAAATTTTCCCGCCAAAAATTTAACGCCAAAAAAATTGCGGAATCACTTTTCCCGCAAAAAAAATTTTTTGGCGGGAAAAAATTTTACGGGAAAATTTTACAAGGTATTTTAAAGGTTTTTTACAAGTTTTTACAAGTGTTTTGGCGGGAAAAATTGCGGGATCACTTTTCCTGCCAAAAAATATTTTGTATTTTGTGGACCTAATTTTGTTATATTTCCTTATATATTTGTGATATCTTTTATTAAAAGAAGGGTAATTTAGTCATTTTGTACATAAAAAGGGGTATTTTTAAAAATGGACAGCCAAAGGGGGTATTTTTGAAAAGGGGTATTGAAAAAGGGGCATTTTTGTGAGTCTCCCTATAATATATTATATTAACAAATGAGTTATGATCCTTATAACTGTTTGAATATTTCTATTTAATTTCATATATAATTCTTTTTTGAAATTCATAATTTTATACTCTACAAGAAATATTTTTAAAGATTTTAATTTGGAACATTTAAAAATAGTTTAATTTAATATTTAAATGAATATCATAAATATTTAATAGATAAAAAGATAAAAAATTTTATAAATACTTTAATTTGATTTTCTAAAAAGATATATTTAAAATAATTATAGTAGGCGGAGGGTTAAATGTAATATATTATATGATATAAAATTATGATCCTTATAATAGACGGCATGTTAAGATTATATGATCAGATAGATTAAATAAGGTTGACACCACAAAATATTTGAAAATTTGATTGTGCAAGCAATTTTGGAAATAACGGATAATAGATTGTGCACGCAATATTTTCATTAGGATTCTAAAATAAAAATATAGACTCCACGGGTTGAATTTGGTATATGATATACTAAATATATGTTCATAACATATTCGATTACGCGAATAATTGGTAAATTCCGTAGTTACCTCAAACAAATCTCTATTTCAACAACCAAAGAATTAGAAATTGAAAAAAGAATTTCCTAAATTAATTCAAAATAATAGCTAACTTACTAAATTAATTAAAAATAATCTACGTTTTAGAAGCGATTCATTTATAATATTTTGACTTTTGATCTAACTGAATTATATGCAATCTCATTTTGTGGTTGTTAATATAAATTAGCTCATTGTTCAGACCATATTAATTTATTAAAATAATTTTATTTTCCGTTTTTATATCTTAATAATATATCCTCAATTGAGTATAATTAAAAAAAGAAAATACATTCATTCTAATATTATATATAGGGACTGACAAAAATCTAATTATATTTTTTCAATTACTATTATAATATATCACAACTTTGTTCTAAAATATATAATATATAAATTTTGTAATAAATAAAATTTAACCCGTATTGTAGTACGGGTGATGATCTAGTTGGAGTTTAAATTAGAGTGTTCACGATGTAGTGCTTGTGAAAAAACTACCAAATTAATCCAAACAATTTGCATAATGACTTTTTATATCCAAATAATGATACCATGCATTTTAAAATCTGAACCAACAAAAAAATTAAATTATTTACCTAAACTGTAAATCCGTTCACCGTTTTCTACTTTGACTAACACAGTGTTAGTTAACCGTCTAACGGTGATGAGTTAGACCGTAATGTGAAGTGCGGCAAAGCAAAACGATATAGTTTTGGTTGGTTTGGTTGTGTTGTGTTCACAACAAACAACATTGTTATGAAATTAGAGATAAAATCAAAACTAAAGACAAAATTTAGGATAAATGATGTTGACAAAATACAACCAAATTATGATTTTATCCCTAATTTTAAAACGACGTCGTTTGTTGCGAAAACAACACTACCAATAAGACTAAAACGACATCGTTGTTCTTTGCTACACTTCACATTAATTACGCGTCTAATTCTATACAGTTAGACAGTAGACTAATATTGAATAAGTCAAAGTAGGAAACAACTAACAAATTTACGGTTCAGATAGATAATATAAATTTTCTATTAGTAGAGGTTAAAAAATACATAATATTATTTTTTGGGTAGCAAAGCATTCGGCAAAATGTTTAGGTTGATTTAGTTGTTTTTCCTAATGCTTGTTGTCCTATTTCACTATAATATTTTTTTATATATAGCTACTATTTTTGCGACAGCAAAACATTGTAACACATATTTGCTACAAATTAGAGACAAATAGTAATTGGGAAAATTCTCAAAAAAAACCCAAAGTAATTTTTATTTGGACGTTGAATGCCCAATTGTTTTTGATTGGAATAAAAATACCTCAATTAATAAAATTTAGTCTAAAAATTCCTTATATTCGACTTGTTGGTGGATTCAAACACGTGATTTAACGTCCGTTAACGGCCGTTACGGAATCAATAACCGGCGTTAAATTTTTCAATAACCTGCTGTTGTTGTGGAGGATACACTTGATCCTGTGGATTAGCAACGTTGGTGCTGCGGTAAGAAAGGTTGGGGTTGTTAGTCTTGAAATTGTTATACCCTTTGTAGCCACCTTGATTGTTGATGTAGCTGATCTCTTCTAACTGGTTCCCCTCCCCATCTTGGACTTGATACTGCTCGTCATCAACTAGAAAGTGCACATGCTTCTGCTGGCCAAGGAGAATCCTATCCAGTTTCTCATTAAGAGCATTCATCTCTTTCTTGTATTTATCATCCGAGTCAGCTGTTCCTCTGTTGGTCCTGTCGCAATCCTCGATCGTTGTAATTACCATCTGACTGAGCTAAGTTCTCAACCAATTCCCAGCCTTCAGCAACATCCTTGTTTTGGAAATTTCCATTGCTCGCGGTATCCAGAAGCATCCTGATCCGTGGAAGAGCACCTCTGTAAAGAGTGCTGAGCAAAGAGGCTTTACTGAAGCCATGATGAGGGCATTGGTTGGTGTAGCTTTTGAAGCGCTCCCAGGCTTCACAGAAGCTTTCTCCATTCTTTTGTGCAAAACCAGAGATCTCATTGCGGAGTCTAGCAGTTCTTGCGTTTGAAAAGAATTTTGCAAGAAAAGCCTTCTTGCAATCGTCCCAGGATGTGATGGATCCATGTGGAAGATTCTTTTCCCAGATATGTGCTTTGTCACCCAAGGAGAATGGGAACAACCGGAGCTTGAATCCATCTTCACTGACTCCGTTGATTTTTGTTAGGCTGCAGAGCCTATCAAATTCGTCTAAGTGGTCGAGTGGGTCTTCCATAGGCAGACCATGGAACTTGTTTCCCTGAATCATCGAGATAAGACCACTTTTAATCTCGAAGTTGTTGTTTTGGACAGCAGGAGGCACAATCCCTTGCCCCTGACGGTGATTCCTTGGTGCATCTCCAGCACCAATGTTTGCAGGTAGATTGTGGTCATCTTGTTCATCAGCCATTCTGAGAGGATGGTTGTGTTCAAGATCTGCAGTGTCTCTTCTTTCCCGTAGTTCTCTTGTTAAACGGTCGATGTTGTCGTTGAAAAGAAGGTTCTGGTTGCCTTTTGATCTAGTTTGCATATAGCAGAAAGTGTACCTGGATCAAGAAGACAACAAGAAAAACACTAAGTTAGTAATTGAAGTGAAAGTTGAAATAGAACTTGATCTAAGAAAGTCTGAAATCTCAAATGTAACAAACAAATACCCAAATGGCAACGGCGCCAAATTGATAGTAGGATTTTAACTAGTTCTCAATTCCTTAAAGTACTATCATGTCATTGCAGTATTTAAGGTGTCAATCCAAATGGGTGTGATGCTAGCAATCAAGATGCAATCAGATTTCACAGAGTCAAGCCAAGCAATAATAGGTTTTGGAGTTTCTAACAGCCCTAAGTGATCATGCAAAAACAAAAATTCTAACAGAAACAGATAATATACTCGACCAACACAGCTTGATGCCAAGCACTGGGTGTGGTCGAGTATCAGGTCGAGTACCAGACAGAAACTGCAAAAATGTACTCTACCACACAGTCTGTTGCCAGACACTGGATGTGGTCGAGTATCAGGTCGAGTACCAAACAGAAACTGCAACAAATGTACTCTACCACACAGTCTGTTGCCAGACACTGGATGTGGTCGAGTGTTTTAAGTGAAACAGGCTAGAAATGCAAAAACTAAGCAACAGGTAACAAGAATAAGCAATCAATAGCAATGTAAGCAGAGAAATCAATTGGAAGAGAAATTCCCGAGGATGGGGTAATCGAGTAGTGAAGTCTCCTTAATCTAACAGGTGGTTAACATGCTCAACAAACTATCCCTAGACAACAAGTTCAATAACCAAATCAAACTGCTACCGCAACAGAGATCCTCAAGCAAAGCTGGTCCCAGACTCAATCACCATTGACGAGAGCTAACCTAACAGGCATTACGAATCAACAAGTTAAAGTCAAAACGCTCTCTGTAACCAATACCTTGGTACAGAGCCACGAATCTCTGGAATTAGTAGTTCAGACATTTCATCGAACACCTTGTGGGTGCGGAAATGTCTGGGCTCAAATTCCAGTTGATCAGAAAGAAATTAGCATTAAGAACAACTAATCCAGAAGGGATCTACCAATCAAACTCAACCACCTAGCAGATCAAGGATTCTAAACTACTCTAACCCATCCTCAAGAACCCTAATCACTACTCAAAACTCATGAACATGAACACAAACCCAGAAATGCATAAAAACTTCATACTAGTAAGATCTCAACAAGATGAACAACTTTGTAGAAGAAATCAAAAGCAAATACTCAATAGATTAAGAGAAATCTGGATTACAAAGATGAAGAATACACTAATTGTTCTGCAGAATAAAACTTAGTTCTGAAAATTAAGAGAAACAACCTATTTATAGTAAATACTAGGAAGCCCTAAAACACAAAACGACAAAGTTTTAAAGCGGTTTAAGAGAGTACTCGACCCTTGTGATCGAGTATGAGCAGTCGAGTAAAGTTGGCGTCTTTGTGGATTCTTGCTCTGGTCATGTCGTGATCGAGTGTCTGCTCCATCTTCTTCTCTTCCTTATGCTCAAGTGTCTGGTTGAGTGCGGAATCGAGAAGCCTCTGAAGCATGCAAACGAGTATGAGGTCGAGTACTCCTGGAGTGCAGTGATGACGGATACTCGACCAACATGGTCGAGTATGTGATCGAGTGGTGGTGTTGAGATGGTGATCGAGTGGTCATTCGAGTTGTTGAAGAGGTGGGTACTCGACCACGAGGTCGAGTGGTCGTTTGAAGATGAAATTGAGTGGTGGCATTGAGGTGGTGATCGAGTGATAGCTTGAAGATGTAGTCGAGTGGTGGACTTGAGGTGGTGATCGAGTGCTCTAAGGAGAATCTGCTGGTGATGCTCGACCGTGCAATCCACTTGGTGATGAGAAGATGTGGTCGAGTGGTTGGTCGAGTATCAGCTGCAGAGTTGTGGTCGAGTGCTTTTGGAGGGCCAGGATGATGGTACTTGACCTCGTGGTCGAGTATAATGATTGGTTCTAGTCCGCTTCTTCCAATTTGCTCACCAACAGCTCCAAATCACCTCAAAACAACCCAAATATGCAACATGCATGCAACTCTATCCTAAACATGCAAAGTGATGACAAATGATGAAGAATGGTATGAAACAGTAATGAAATGATGCTAAAGTGATGACAAATGAATGCTCAAAACAAGTAAAATACAGACTTATCATAGCCAGTAGCGACGATTATGACAATTTTTGTATGAAAAATAGTTATTGTTCCTATCCGTGGCGAAAGAGCATTGGTTTCGCGAGAGTAGTTTGGTAGCAAATTGGTGATTCTGTTTCCACTAAGTAATATAAGCCCGACCTAGTAGAGCAACAAGTTGATAGGGAATTATATATTGTAGCCAGTAGCGACGAATTATGACAACATAACACCATAACAAAATTGAGACAAAGTAGTATCAAAAAAGTTTTTGCCACTTATGGTAAAGTTAAACGTTGAGCAAAATATTGCAAAAATAAAAATTAATATATTATTTAAAAATTAGCAACAATTTTGATACTGCATCTGTTGTAGGAAAAAATAGAAACAAAATATGACAACAGAACCGTAGAAAAGTGAGTTACAATTCGTTATACAAATGTATGGATTTGTTGTTGTATGAAAGTTTGACAAAATAGTTAATGTCCCTATCTGTGGCGAAAATGCTCTGGTTTTGCGATAATTGTTTGGTAGCAAATTGGTGATTCTGTTCCCATTAAATAATATAGGCCCGATCTAGTGGAGCAACAAGTTGATAGTGAATTATATATTGTCTTCAATGATTTTATTACAAGTTGATATATAATGTTATGCCTGTGATTTGTAAAGTAACATATATAATTATTATCTTCTTCTATATAAACGCTACGCAATTCATCTCTGTTTTTAAGAATGTAAGGTACACTCAAGATACAAAAAGAAATTCCTTTCATATTCACTCTAAAATTTCTCATTTGATAAACATTTTTTCTAAAATTCTCGTTTTTCTCATCTGTAACAAAAAGTTTCTTCGAGATTTTAGGAAAGTAGATGTACAATCGTATTAATCCAAATACAGGACTTATATCCTACGAATATAAAGCTGGGTTGAGTCAATTCATGGATTTTGCAAACTATCGAGTGTATGAGGGGCGTCGAATATGGTGTACAATACAAGAAATTGAAGTATTGATAGCAGTACAATATAACGTTTAATGTATTTTTGCTATAGGTTATATATCCCTTAATTTTGGATAGCGTTTGCCAAAGTGTAAACGCTATGTTTGGTTGGTCAAATTTTAGTTTTGAAAACGCATTTTAGAAATGTAGAATGTATAGCACTAGTATATTATGAAACGCTATGCATTGTTGATGCGGAAAAAATATTTTATTTGCCTTCTAAATACTTAGCAAAAAAAGAAGCGGCTACCAAATTTTTATTCTCCCTCTCATTCCATTGTTTTATTTCTCAAGATGTTTTCTCATTATCTGTTCATCTCTCGATACTCATCAAAGAAATCCCTTGCCCTTTCGTCACCAATTCGCTGAGCTCAAAACCATATATGCTTCTCCTCCGACGAAATCTTTAATCCAGATGCAAAACCAGATGAGTCATCTTCCTTTTTTCCACCCAAAAAAACCTAGTTACAAACCTTCTTCAATTAAATTCTCTGATCATGTCATTGCTCTCCCTTTCACTCTCCATTTCAAAATCAAACCTTAGCCACCATCGAAGCAAACGAGACATGGGTTCACTCAAGGTATGGAACAAGATCCGTCTTTGATTCAAACGAACCATTCTATTATTTTATTGAATCAATTTAGCATCTCTTTTGTTGTTCAAATGATGTCTGTGATACTGATCTGTTGTTGCAAACTAGTTAGCCTAATGATTCGATTAATTTTGGTAAACGTATTAGCAGACAAAACTTCATCTCTCTTGCTTTGCCCTCTCATCTTTGTGAGAGAAAGGCAAAGTCTCTTTGCAATTATTTTTCTCATTCATCAATTCTTTGTGGTAAGACAAATCCTATTTTATTTGAATATATTGAATGCTTCATAATCATTGTTTTTCTCTCAGATCTGTGATGCTTCATAATCATTGTTTTTCTCGTTTCTTCAATTTGTTTTCATTTTCTTAGATCTCTAAGGTAATTGAGATATTTCAGCTTGTAGATCTGTTGTTTAGATGAGAATTGATGGTATCTGCTTGTTTGTATTCCAATTGCAGCATATTCACGGTCGAAAGAAGAGGTGGCGGGGATGGTAGGGGTGGTTCAAATGTTGCTTATGGTACAAAGTAAGTGTACTAAGAGAGCGATGAACAAAGCACATAAGTTAATCTAATCTAGATTAATCTTGAACTCTCAAGTGAAATTCTATTTGGCTTTCTCAAGATTTGGTTTACACACGATTTGAATATGACCAAATCTGTTTATGGATTTGGCTCAAAATCCTTTTGAAATCTGTTTTATCTTTCTAAGAACTCACATGTCTTTGCTTGATTAGTAGTATTATTACTAATTATTTAAGCAACAGTTTCTGAGTCAATAAATTGTTATTAGAGTCAACATAAAAATAGTGAATCTTGATTAAAAATGAGAAGAGTTTTTTTTTTATCAGTAACTTTGTTGAATAATTTTTATGTATTCGCAGGAGAAGAGCTTGAATAATTTTCTTCTCTTGTTTCAATTGCTATTTGAGACTATTAATTAAATTCAGACAGTTAATGCTTCTTTGTTCTTTATGTGTTTTTGTAGTTTAGACTGATATGCAATCCAGAGCAAGATATAAGTAAGAGGTGTGTTTGTACAATCTGATACTCACTTTTACTTTATAGTTTTCAATATAACTAATTATAGTTACAAATGTTACTTTGGATAGGTGGCTTCGTGGGGACTTTGGTAATTCAATATTTGACTAAATGTGTGATGTCACAGGTTCATACATGGAATTTGTATTTTTGAGGAGATAACCTGAATGTGTGAATGTGTTGTTGGACCAACCAAAGAGATTTGTTTTTTCTATAGACAGTAGGATTAACATTGAAGTGTTAGTTTGTTGCAAGTTGAAGCTGAATATGTTGATGATATCAAAGAAGTTTCGAAGATTAGAGGTCCAAGAGTGTGGAAAATCATAACAACCATGATTTTATTGTTATCTCATTTGTAGTAAAAGCCTAAGAAGAATATTAAGTAGGTTCATATCAAGAATCCGATCTTGCTTGCTTTGTATTTTATTTTTCTTTTAAGATGGTTTGTTCTTGTTTCATTGAATTTTTATGTTACAATTTTATATCAATAAAATGATTTAGTTTTATATTTATTTTGAATTAATTTTTGAAATTAAAAATTAAAAATGCTATTTTAATTCAATTACTTGCATAACACAAATCCTATTTTATTTGAATATATTGAATGCTAAACCTGCTATTAAAATTAAAAGTAAGAGTAATTAAAAGCTGTAGTTAGATAATTAATAACAAAATATACTCCCTATTAAGTCATATAATATTGCACACGAAAACACGCTATAGTATATTACAAAATATAGCACCACAAAATAACGTTAGCGGAAGCCGTCGACCTATTATCATGGGCGCAGATATAGCGCTTTCTACTCCGCTATCATCTTGTTAAATAGCATTTTTTCTCTCAGATCTGTGATGCTTCATAATCATTGTTTTTCTCGTTTCTTCAGATCTGTGTAGAAATGGAGAACTTAATTCTATAAAAACCGTGTCCAAGTATTTGTATAGTAGAGAGTTTTAACCCAACTATTATGTTTGGACAGCTCACAGAAAGGAATTCGAGGATCAATACCAATATAATGCGGCCGACGAAACTCTGGAAGATAATACATTTCAAGAAGTTGGAGCGGAATGGAGTTTGCAAACTGGTTATATGGGGGACACTGCTACAACTGGAGAGATGTCAATACCACAATCAAGGTAAATTATTGTTTTGTTATATATAGAATATTTAAAATACTTACTAGAAAGTTATTAAAATAATAAATAATCATATACTAATATAATTTGGTTAATAGAAATATTAATGAGAAATTCCTAAAAATAGCCCTAAAACAAGTTTTATTGACAATAATAGCACACACTCCATAAACTTCCAAAAATAGCACTAGTTAACTTATTATTAGTGTTTTTGTTCTAAAAATTTTATCACTAGTTTTTTTCAATAATACCACAATTTTTATATAAAAGCTATTCAACAAAATAAATTTAAAATATTATATTTGGGTTCTCTATTTTTAATTTAGGGTATATATTTCCACCATTTAAAAGAGATTTTGATTCATTTTAATATTAGTTTATGGTATTATATTTGGGTTCCTTATTTCCAATTTAGGGTATATATTTCCACCATTTAAAAGAGATTTTTATTTTAATATTAGTTTGTGGTATTATATTTGGGTTCCCTATTTCCAAATTAGGGTATATATTTCCACTATTTAAAAACAATTTTGATTCAATTTAATATTAGATTAGTGTTTCCTCTCTTTTTTATTTTCTATCTTATATTTTCATTAAGTTAAATTGAAGTTTATGGTGCTATTTGTGGAACTTTTCAAATGAGGTGCTATTTTTGGAAAAAACAACTTTTTGGGGCTATTTGTGTCAATCTCCCAATATTAATTTGATTATGTGTATATAAACATATATATATATATATATATATATATCATCTAATAGAATTCCAAGTTGTACTAGATTAAATAAAAATTATTATTAAAGATGTCATATACTCGTTGAAAATGTTATTAAATTTTGGTATCTTAGTCCATACAAAAAAGGACATTAAAAAAAAAAACACTTATTAGAAAAATCTGTTCAAACAAAAATAATTTTTTTTATATATATATAAATAAAAATAAAATCATGTGTTAATATATAAATAAAAATTATTATTATTATTATATATATATATATATATATAGATATTAAAACAATACTTATTAGAAAAATCTATTTAAACAAAACAAAAACAAATACTGATAAAATTTGTTAGTTTTATATAATTTAATTAAGTTTTAATCGTTTGAATTAGTGTGTTGACCAGTGGAAGTGCAGAACAATTTTATGAACCCGCGGTTGAAGATAATGCTTGGGAAGCCCCTAATCCTAAGGCTACAAATTTTTTCAACCGTTTACATACAGCAAGTGAGCCTCTTTATGATAATTGCGTTGAATGCTTGTCAAAAATTTTGTTGGCTGCTGATATGATACACATTAAGATGACAAACAATCAAACAGAAGCGTGTCGATACTGTTGTGCACTTGTTTCATAAGGTTCTTCCAAAAAGTAATGTTGCTCCTAAAACTTATTATAAAACAGAGAAAATGATGCGGACATTGAGTATGCCGTACCACAGGATTGATTTATGCCAAAATAATTGCATGATATATTGCGGTGAACCTGATGAAGCTTTAATCAGTTGCAAATTTTATGAGCATTCAAGGTACAAATCTGAGAAGACATTAAAGAAGGTTTTTTCTATTAGAAAGCGTATTCTATACAAGATGATGTTCTATCTGCTAATATCAGATCGGCTGAAAATATTGTATCTATCCGAAAAGACAGCACCACATATGAGTTGACACGCAAAATATACATGCCATGATACAGTTTTGCAACATGCTTCTAATGGTAAGGCATGAAAGCATTTCCAACAGCTTTATCTTGAGTTTTCATCCAAAAGCAGGAATGTTTATCTAGGGCTATGTACTGATGGTTTTAACTCATTTTGATCATCTGGTGGTAACTATTCTCTTTGGCCCATAATTCTTATTCCGTATAATCTCCAGCCAGATATGTGTATGAAAAGAGAATATTTATATCTTACCATACTAGTGCCAGGGCAAAACCATCAAACACAGAGTTTGAATGTATTTTTACAATCACTGATTAAAGAATTGCAGGAACTCTGGATAAATGGCGTTGTTGCATTTGATATTTCAGTGAAGCAAAAATTCAATTTTCAAGTTGTGTTGATGTGGACTATAAGTGATTTTCAGCATATGGGATGCTATCTGGGTGGACAACTCATGGAAGAATGTCGTGTCCATATTGTATGGATTAAACTGATACTTTCCAATTGAAGAATGGGAAAAATGTCGAAAAATGCGCCAACTTTCAAATTTGGGACGATTAAAGCATGAACTCTCAAAATGTTACTTTAATCACAAAGATTTTGTTGATTTTCCCATAAATAGCTAAGTTTTCGTTGACCTGGCCAAATTAGGCATCGCGTTATGTCTCCATTAGAACGACGTTGACGCTGTTAACTTGCCGTTTACAGTCACCGTTTAACCAAAACGACGATGTTTTCTTCAGAGTTAACAGCGTCAGCATCGTTCTAACGGAGACTTAACACGATGCCTAATTTGGCCATGTCAACAAAAACTTAGCTATTTATAGGAAAATCAACAGAAACTTTGTGATTAAAGTGACATTTTCAGAGTTCATGCTTTAATCGTCCCAAATTTGAAAGTTGGCGCATTTTTCGAGATTTTTCCCATTGAAGAATGGTCGCAAATCTAGTTTGTTTGATTGTCATCGAATATTTTTACCACCAGATCATGTTTTTCGCCAAAACAAAAGGTCTTTTCGAAAGGGTCATATTGTCAACAAGAACACACCATATTTTCTGTCAAAAGAATAAATTTTGGAAAAGCTTGCTTATTTTTATGTGGTGAAGAAAACAGTGGAATGTGGTGGAAAAAATCATGTAAATGATGGTATCGAAGGATATGGCGAGACGCACCACTGACACAAGCATAACATCTTTTGGGAGTTGTCATATTGGAAGACACATCTGATTCGGCATAGTCTTGATGTAATGCATATCGAGAAATTTTTTTTTGATAACTTGACAAACACTTTGTTAAATGTCACAGGCAAAACAAAAGATTCAACAAACTCAAGAAAAAATCTCGAGTTGTTTTGTGATCAAAATTTTTTACATCTTACATCGTTTGGAAAGGCCCCAGTTCCGATATTCAGGCAGTCTCCTAAAACAAAAATGGCATTTCGCAAATAGCTAAAAGATGTGGTGAAGTTTCCATATGGGTATATGTCTAACAAGAACAATGCATACACATTGATCAAGGATGCAAAATATATGATTTGTAAAGTCACGACTGTCACGTCATTATGCAACGACTATTTCCGTTTGCATTCTCTGAACTCCTTCCTAAAGAAGTCCATGAAGCAATCTCAGTTAAACTGTATTAATTTTACTAAGTGTAGTTATGATTAATAATAAACTAATTGTTTGATTTTTTGCAGATGTAGAAATATTTTTTCGCTATCTTTGTTCAAGAAATTTGAAAATCAGTGATATTGATCGTTTGAAGATTAATATAACTCAGACACTTTGCAATCTCGAGAAGATATTTCTACCATCTTTTTTTGATGTCATGGAGCACTTGACTATTCACTTACCATCAAAAGTAACACTTTGTGGACCGGTGCAGTTTCGATGGATGTATCCATTAGAACGATTCATGTTTCATCTTAAAAAAACAGCGAATAACAAAACAAGTGATGAAGGATCAATTGTGGAGCAATTTATAAATGAAAAAATTACAAATTTCAGCTCTCATCACTTTAATCCTGAAGCGGCTATTGTGTCAAACAGTGCTTATAGACGACATACTATTGGTTTAGCTCAACAATACATCTACTCGTATGAAGACGAGCCGACAATGTTTAGACATATCGAAAGTGGAAGTGGAAAATTATATTATAAGTGGTTAACCGATGATGACAACCACATCGCTCATACTTATATTTTGCGCAATTGTGAAGAACTGGAACCATTTGAAAGGTACATTTACATACATATATATCTAGACATAAAAGGAGAATATATATATATATGGTATGTTTAGTTTTGATAAATTTGTTTTTAGGTTATTTGATAACAAAGCGAGAGAAAGATATGTTGGCCTCACCGAAGATTTGTTAACGACTATGAGGGAAAGAGATTATATAAGCTAGTTATATAATTTGGTAAGTTTTAGCTACATATTCCATAATTTATGATTTTTATACCTCGGTAATTAAGATGACTTATTATATGATATAATTATCATCTCATTAAACGCGTGCATACATGTTCAAAGTGACTACACGAATACTTCATATCCTTTATGGTTACAAGAGGTTGTGAGAGGTCTAATAAGACAGCGCACATGTTGGAATGCGTATTTTTACGAGGTTATAACTTTCATATAGTAAGTCATATCGTAAACAAAACTACGGCTAACTACGGTGTTTGTGTGCGTGGAAGCTCTGAATATGTTCAAACTTACCATGAAAAACTACAACAAATAATTCAGATTGCATTTCATGGAGATGTTGGATTGAAAGTTAAATTATTTCGATGTGGTTGGTTTGATACGACTTTGAAAATTGGGACTAGAATGCTTAAACCAGGTGTGGTTGAGTTTTGTGCATCTGGCGTTTATGAGAAGTATGACCCATTCGTTTTGACAACGTAGTCAGATTTTGTTTTTTGCCATATCCAAGTTTGTTTCACAAAACAATTTATTGTGTTTTTAACTTGTTAATTTTTCGGGAATGTTTAAGGTTTGGTATAGATAATGGTCCTCGACGTGCAAATGTAGCTGCAATAAGAGAAATTTTGACGGTAAATGGTTTAACATATCATCTATTCCCGCACATGCTATTCTTCAATGGTGGGAAGATTTTATCGTAAGATTGATACCTTTCGTCATATACTTAGTAACATTTACTTTTATGTTTCTAACTTGTAATACAATTTGTTTGCTCTCATTCGCAGTAATTTTTCTATTGAGATGATGTTCATACGAACGAAGTGTATCGGTTGTGGTATCACGTGGCTGCTGCTCGTTTAGAGACATTATTTTTAATGCTAAAACTTCTAAAAACAAACCGGAGTGGATAAGTGGGGAAATCTGGGAGGCTATGATGGAGTATTGGAGCACTGATGAAGCTAAGAAGAGGAGCAGGATAGCCTCTGGGAATCGACTCTCCGACCGTGACGGGTTTGAACCACATCGACACATATCATGTGCTAGGTCTTACGAACAACTCCGTAACTTAATCGTATGTGAATCAAAATTTATTACATTTTTTATGTTCTTAATAAGTAAAGGTTCTACTAATGTGTGTTTTCTACGGCGTCGAAAGGAAGGCGTTGAGCTTTATGTGCTCTGCATTCTTCGAGAGACTCATCGTAAAGCGGATGTCACATATGTGAATGAGAAGGCGAAGTCCATTGATGAAGAAATACAGAGACAGCTTGACGAGATCGAAATCTCTAGAAGCTCGGATGGTGCTTCTCTTGATGGCACCAATGCCATAGGCTTCACTCGTCTTGACGAAGACGAGCTGTTCTACAAGGTAATCATTATTCTTAATCTTTTTTACTACATGTTCACTGTTAAATATCACTACATGCTATGTAAATATTAATATAACAGAATGTACATGAAAGGTTTATTTAATATTATTATTCTGCTCACTGTCTTTTGTTATTCAATACTAACGTGGTTTATTGAGACGTGATTAAAAATATTTTTTAAATACAACTCATATATTTCTAATTTAAACAATGTTCATATACCTTTATCTTCTTCAAATTTATTGGGCTATTTTTTGTGTGTATAATTGTTGAGCATATATTAGTTTTTGATTGATTGTGCTATTTTCTCTTATTAGAATTAAGTGGTTTAGAAACTGAAGTTGTTTAGTTCACCCAAAGTTTTCAGCTTGATGTCTTCGAGTATAATTTCTAATTGTAATGATTTCTTACAGGTTGTAACACCTCAAAATGGTAGGATATTTGGTGTCGGAGGAATCAATACACGTGAGAGAGGAGAAAGCTCAACAACTGGTGTTTTGGGTAGAATCACTCTCGAACGCCAAGTCATAACTTTGCAAGAGCAGTTGGCATCTGTTGTAGAGTACATGAAACAATACATGCCAAATGGTGCGCCAAAAATTTGGTTCGACTCAGCCAACACAAGGAACCGACGCTTCGTTGACAAGTCCAGATCGTGCTAACAACATGGAGACTGGAGATGCTGCTCATGACCAAGATGGAGCTGAAATCCATTCTCCTAACCCCCATGTCGATGATGAGGATGTTGTTCATAATCTTGATGGTGAGGAGTATGAAGGTGGCGATGGATTTTAAGAAGAATGGAGAAGATGTCAAGTTTTCTACTCTCGTTGGATCACTTTCCTTCTCTCTTTATGTTTATGAGACTTGTTTAATTAAGCTTTTCATCCAAGGTTTCAAGACTTAAACGATTATGTGTGTAATATTTGACTGTTTTGATGTATGATATTAACGTTAACGTTTGCTTTAAGTTTGGTAATATTATTCTGTTTTGATGTGTGTAATATTACTATGTTTTTACATTTGAAAATCTTTGTTGCCAAACAAATTTATGAACAAATTCGAATGTAAAATGAACAAGAAATCGAAACATAACTCACAGATAATCGTAAATATTTTTTGAGTCATTTGTCCCTATTACTAACAAAAAAAGAATAGATATTTGTAGCTATTATTTACGGATAATTCGACATAATTTGTTGCTAAGTTGCTACTAGCCGACTGTGGAGGTTTGTAAGTATAAGTGACAGAAAAGTCGTAACACATTTGTTATTACCGTCTTATATCTAATTTGTAACTATGTGTTACAACTTAACTTGTTTCACCTCTGTAACGAATTACTTACGGAATTTTCCGAAGATAGTAAGTGTTACTAATTTGCTTCAACACTTTAGTGATAGTTTGTAAGAAGAAGTGACAATTATATCCACGCTATTTGTAACAAATTTGTCATTAATATTTTGTATCCTATTTGTCACTCTTGGTTACAATATTTTGTGTTGCACCTTTGAGGCAAATGTCTTACGGTTTGCCACGACTCAATTTTTTGCTACGAGAACATAGTTAGAGTTTTGTTTTGAAACAGTTTTCTAGCAAAAATTAATTTGCTACTAATATGATTCTATAACTACTAAAATATTTGTAGCTATATAGACTAAAAATTCAAGTGGAATTTGCAACAAAAAAGTTGTATCCACCAGCCAACGAAGGCTTCAGAATTGCAACAGACAGCCAAGCCGATAAGAAATTTTTTGTAACCAATAATTTATTTTAACATTTTATATTATATTGAAGATATTCAGAACAAAGATGCTAAGGGAAACGCGGAGGCTTGCCATACATTAACAAACGTCACTTCCTTCTCTAGAATTGCGTTGTTGTAGCATTTCCAAACACAACTCATGAGAAAGTGTTGCTCCAACAGGCTAACTTGAACCCCAAGATAGCTGCCCTTTTTTGATAAAACATTAAAATCACAAGTTCTCCTGAATGATTTAAAATGGAGAAGGCGAGGTGCATATTCCAAAAACAATCTAAAATAGGATAAAAGAATTAGCGGGATCATCCTCGACTAGACTTTCAAACGGGTATAAGTTAAAAATGAATTCTATTATTTTTCGGGAGATAAATAAAAGGAAAATTTGTTATATGGCAAAAATGTGATTTAAAAAGATAAATTCAAGTATTTCTCTCAATTAGTTTTGGCTCACGCATTATTGATCTTTCATATCCATAAGATCATGATGTCATGGTTTTTTTTTTTTTTGACAAAATTAAGTATTTCTCTCAACCAGTTTTGGGTGAATCATTATTGATCTTTTATATCCATAAGATGATGTCATGGAGTTTTTTTTTTTTGCACAATTTCAAATATTTCTCTCAATCAATGTTTTGGTTGAGGCATTATTGATCTTTCTATCCATAAGCTAATATCATGGTTTAATTTAGATTTTTATGTTGCCATTTTTCCATTATTATCTTTATTTATTAATTTATTAGTTTGTTATGTAAAAATCAAACTTGATATATGTAACTTTTTTTTTTTGCCATTTGTCCAATTTAATTATTTGTTTATATAAAAAATATATTCTTTTGGACATGTAGCGAATATTTGTTTTTTATAGTGAATCTGATCACAATAAATAGCCATTAATGGAAAGAAATCATATTTTGTCTATATTTTAACAAATGGCCTTTATGTTGTAATTTTCCCCATATATTTTTCTTTACTTTTGTAATATAGCAAATATTTTACATTTTATACAATGTAATCTAATTAAAATAAATAGCCATTATGAAAAGAAATCATTTTTTGTCTTTGCTTCCCAATTTGAATATCGTATATTATTCTCATTTAAATATTAATGATGAAATCAAATAAAAGTGGATCTTCTTGATTAAAATATGGACTTTACTTCAAATTAGATTAGGACCCGTGTATTACACGAGGTAATCGATAAATGCTTTTTTATAATATTTAGTAAGTTTTTAAAAAAAACTTAAAACAAACATTATTTTTGAAGTTCGGTTGATTATATGTTTGGTTTTGATTTAATATTTTTAGTCAAACTACATAAGAAAGTTTAACACACGAAATAGTCAAAAGAGTTACACACTATATTCTCTAAAGTCTAAACCTACTAAAGAAAAAGTCTCTTTCCCCAAAAAGACTCTTTCCTAAAAGCAAGTGATGAAGATTTGGCCGTAGTAAACTATACCTCTATAAAAAGGACTACTTTGCACTGGAGAGAACTAAATTTATTAAACAAAACAAAATCATTGGGAAGAAAAAAAAAAAAAAAATCGATGGAGATGATGAAGGTAGAAACAATCGCTAAAGAAATCATAAAACCATCTTCCACAACTCCAAATGATCTCCAAACTCTCCAACTCTCTATTTATGATCACATCCTCCCTCCTGTTTACACAGTCGCATTTCTCTTCTACACAAAAGATGACTTGATCTCTCCAGAACACAGTTCCCAAAAACTCAAGACTTCTCTGTCCGAAACCTTAACCAAATTCTACCCTCTTGCTGGCAGAATCAACGGCGTCACCATCGATTGTAACAACGAAGGAGCTGTTTTTGTTGACGCTCGTGTCAATAACTGTCCTCTCTCTGATTTCCTGAGATCTCCTGATTTCAAAACCCTCCAGCAGTTACTTCCTCTGGACGTCATCGATGATCCTTACGAGGCAGCTACTACATGGCCTTTGGTTCTCGTGAAGGCGACTTTTTTTCCATGTAGTGGCATGGCCATAGGAATCTGCATCACTCACAAAATCGCGGACGCAAACTCCATCTCCACTTTCATTCAGTCTTGGGCTGCTATGGCTCGAGGAGAGGCTGGCGAAGCAGTGGCTAGTCCCGAGTTTGCGGCTGCAAATTTCTACCCACCAGCAAATGAGTTGTTTAAGTTTCCGGTTGACGAAAATGCCAACAAGATAAGCAAAATAACGAAGAGATTCGTGTTCAGTGCGTCCAAGTTGGAAGAGCTCAGGACCAAAGCCACTAGTGCAGACTTTGTAGCCCGACCTACGCGGGTGGAGAGCGTCACTGCGCTTCTTTGGAAAGTCATCATTGAAGCTGCATCCTCAAACAAAAATGCTTGTGATATGAAGGTCTTGATCCAACCCTCTAACTTGCGCCCCAAGATACCGGCCCTTCTCCGAGAAAGCCTGATCGGAAATATAATGTTCTCTTCTGTGGTCTTGAGTATTAGTCAAGAAGAGGAAGTTAAAATTGAAAAGGCCGTTAGAGACTTACGTAAAAAGGGAGATGAGTTGCAAAATGTAATCAAAGACGAGGGTGGGTCGTCTTCTTCGATGATTGGTTCTAAACTAGCAAATTTAATGCTCACTAATTATTCGCAATTGAGCTATGAGACTCACGAGCCCTATACCGTGAGTAGTTGGTGCAAATTACCCCTTTATGAGGCAAGTTTTGGATGGGGATCGCCGGTTTGGGTTGTCGGTAATGTGGCTCCCATGTTAGACAACGTAACTATGTTAATTGATTCCAAGGACGGACAAGGAATTGAAGCGTTTGTCACATTGCCTGAAGAGAACATGATGTCATTCGAGCAGAACACAGAACTCCTAGCCTTTGCTTCCGTTAATCCTAGTGTCTTGATCTAATTAATTTATCTATGTAATGATCAGGAACAGATCTAGAAAAATTTGTTCACTGAAGGCAAAAATATAACCAAAAAAATAAAACATTAAATTGTCATATGAAAACCTTAAAACATTTTATAAATTTGCTCAATTATCATTTGAATTTTTTATTACTTTTCATTTGTGACAGATCAAACAGCTACTTTTTAAGATAGCAAACGAGACAATCACTTAACCTGATCTCCAATTCGATTGCGTGCAGCCGTATTCACCAGTTTCGTTGTAGAGAAACATCTCTAAACATTTGTTGTAGCAACTCGTAAAGTTAAGACTAACATCAATAGCTTGTAAACCAAAATGATATGCAAGATATTAAAGGCAGATTTTTATAAATATACTAAATTATATAAGAAAGTTGAAAACTACCCTCAATTTTATAGTAGTTTGAAAACTACTATTTTTATGATGACAATATACCATAATATCCTTTTTATTTCTTTAAGTATTATTTAAATAAATTAAATAAAAATAATACAAATTTTTAATTACTAACTAAAATTCGTAATTTATTAATTAATAATAAAAAGAAAATCAAAAACTTATTTACAATATTTGGAGTAATCATTATCCAATTGAATAGATAAAAAGAAAATATAATTGTTGAGAATATTAATTAAATTTGTAATTTAACTAAAAGTAAGTACTTCAATGGTAGAAGAAATTAACTTTTGACAATAACGGAATGAACAATTGATTTTGATCTTTGTCTTGAAAGGAGATTCGGTTCACCCTTGTTGGAAGTGGCGAAACGAGAGCCCTATATATCATTACTATGAATTTCACCAAATAGATTTTCTTTTGGAATTTCAGCTTAAGGAAATATCATTTGCAAAATTGCAATAAATTGATGTCATGTTGTAACCATGTTTTTTCACTGTACTGGTGAAGGCGATGATCCTTCTACTCACCCTCGGGCAATGACTAAAACATATTCATAATTATTTGGATATACTTTGGTTAAGTTGTTTATTCAGTAGAAACATAAATTGGAACTCAACATATATAGAGTATAATTTTTATAGTATTCATAATTTCTACTCAACTTTACTTATTCATTAGAAAAAGACAACTATATTACTACTCCTTCTTACAAGACCTTTAAATATATAACCAACGACCTCAAATGGTATATAACCACTCTAACACCCATCCGAATCATGTACTTGAGTATATTTCGAGATTTGAACATCACATCCACGAGGGAACATAAGCATATAGCTTCGAGTTACTGTGACCTCTGCTTTCATTGACCACCTACAAAAAATATAGATGTTAGTAACGACTTTGACTGTAGTAACAAATAAATTGATTTGATCAAAAAAAATTAAAAAATATTAGATTAGTAAAGTAAGAGAGAGAAGTGAAATTGATAATTTCTCATTAAGCTGTAAAGTGTGTATACAATGCTATTTATACTCTATTTACAAGTGTATAATTATATACTCTAATACCCCTCCCTCAAGTCGAATTCTTCAATCGGGAAGAAAGAGACTTGAGAATGCATATCTAGACATCAACAACTTGAAAGTCTTGGGAGGAAGAGCCTTGGTGAATAAATCAGCTAACTGATTATCTGTGGTGACATGTAGAAGTTTCAAGAAACCTGCTCGCAGCCTATCACGCACAATATGACAATCGATTTCTATGTGCTTCGTTCTTTCATGAAAAACTGAATTGGATGCAATATGTATCGCAGCAGTACTGTCACAGTAAAGATTAACAGGACCTGTAACTTTGATGTGAAGATCTCGCAGCAGCTGAGAAAGCCAGAGAAGTTCACAAGTTGTATCTGCTAAGGCCCTGTACTCTGCTTCAGCACTGCTCCGAGAGGCTGTTTGTTGTTTTCTTGATTTCCAAGAGATCAATGAATCTCCAAGAAATACACAATAGCCTGTTGTGGAACGTCTAGTATCTTGACAAGTGCCCCAATCAGAATCTGAAAAAGCCTGCAACCGCAATTCAGAATGAGCAGAATAGAACAAGCCACGGCCTGGGTCACCTTTCAGATACCTGACAATACGATGAGCAGCTTCAAGATGTAAAGTCCTTGGTTGTGCCAGAAACTGACTCAGTTTATGAACAGCATAGGTAATATCTGCTCGTGTGATTGTCAAATATAATAGCTTTCCAATGAGAGCTCTATAGACTGAAGCATCAGGTAAAAGATCACCACTTTCTGTTGTCAGCTGAATGGTAGAATCCATTGGTGTGGCCACTGGTTTGCTGCCAAGTAATCCAACATGTTCCAACAAGTCCAGAGTATATTTGCGCTGAGACACAGAAATACCAGTCTTGTTTCTTGCTATTTCAAGGCCGAGAAAATATTTAGCTGGACCAAGATCCTTCAACTTGAAAGCCACAGCCAAGATTGACTTTAAATCTGAAACAGCAGCATCACTGTTACTAGCTATTAAAATGTCATCAACATACACTAACAAAGCAATGAAAGTGTTGTTGACATGCTTGACAAACAGTGTATGTTCTGATTCAGATTGAATGAAGCCATCTTTCAGCAGTACATCAGAGAACTTTTTATTCCACTGTCTTGAGGCCTGCTTTAAACCATATAATGATTTATGTAGTCTCCACACAGCATTAGGAGGTAAACTCTCACCTGGAGGAGGTGTGTAACCCGGAGGTAAATCCATGTATATCTCTTCCTCTAAGTCACCATGCAGAAAAGCATTGGTGACATCTAACTGTGTTAAAGACCACCCATGTTTAGCAGCCAAGTCTAAAAATAACTTGACAGTGACAAGCTTAGCAACTGGGGAGAAAGTGTCAATGTAGTCTACACCTTCTTGTTGTGTGTATCCCTTAGCCACTAAACGAGCCCTGTACCTATCCACTGTCCCGTCAGCATTATGTTTGATTTTGTATACCCAACGACATCCAATAGGCTGCTTACCCTGTGGCAGAGAAACTACTGAAAAAGTACCAGTATCAACACAAGTCTGTAGTTCCTCATTCATTGGTCCATGCCACTTCTCAGATTTAACAGCTTCTAGGAAATTCTTTGGTTCAGATTCTGAAGAAATGTTGAGTATAAACTGCTGGTAGTGAGTATTCAGCTTAGAGTAGTCCAATACAGAGGACAGAGGATGAGCCGTAGTACCACTGGTAGGTGTAACAGCACATACCAGATTGCAGTGGTAATCAGACAAATAGGATGGAGTACGAGTGTTGCGCTTAGGTCTGGCTGCAGTAACAGGAATAGTATTGTCTGATGCTACTGTGAAACCATTGTTATCAGATAAAATCTCAGGATTTAAAGGAAGAGGAGAAGGAATTGAGACAGGAGATGTATCATGAATAGGAAGAGGAAGAACAGTAGGAGAGAAAAGATCAAGTGTGGAAGTAGTGAGATCTGAAGATTGGAAAGGAAAAATATCTTCATGAAAGATAACATTCCTGGATATGGAAATTGAATGATTTTCCAAATTTAAAACTTTGTAGCCCTTATATCCTGAAGGATAACCAAGAAAAACAGAGGGTTCTGCTCTTGGAGTGAATTTATGTCTATCTTTAGGATAGGTAGACACATAACAAAGGCAACCAAAATTTCTTAAATGTGAATAATTTGGTTTCTTTTTCATAAGAAGTTCAAAAGGAGTTTTATTTTGAAGAAGAGGAGATGGTGTGCGATTAATGAGGAAAACAGAAGTACGAATACAATCTGTCCAATATTGAAGAGGAATATTAGATTGGAAAAGAAGAGCTCTTGCGACATTTAAGATGTGTTGATGTTTTCTCTCCACAACTGAGTTTTGTTGTGGAGTATCAACACATGAAAAATAATGAAAAATGCCTTTGGATGCAAGAAGATTAGTGAAAGAGAGTTCTGGGGCATTATCAGAACGTATTGCTTTTACTTTGGTTGCAAATTGTGTTTCCACAGTGTTTAAAAAAGAAGGAAATATGTGTAAGACATCACTTTTAGCTTTTAAAAGATAAATCCAAGTCACTCTTGTGCAATCATCAACAAGAGTAAGAAAATATTTAAAACCTTCAGTAGAAACAACAGAAAAAGGTCCCCATACATCCATATGAATAAGATCAAAAGGATTCTTGGAAAGATTATTAAGAGAAGGAAAAGATAAACGTTTTTGTTTAGCTAAATGACAAGTCTTGCAGTGGGACCAGTCTTTAAGCTTGGATTTTGATAGAGAAAGATCTTCAGAAAGAGCTTGAATCTTAAGAAAGGAAGGATGACCCAGCCTTGAGTGCCAAAGGGAACTAGACTCTGACACACTTAGATTGCAAACAAGAGACTGTGAAGGAGAAGACTGTGATGATGGAGACTCTAAATCCAGAAAGTAGAGTTTATTTTCCAACCGACCTTTACCAATCATCAAGCCCTGAGTAAACTCCTGAATTGTGCAAAAGGAAGGAAAGAAATTAACAGAGTATGCACAATCTTGAAGAAGAGAGCTTACACTGATAAGATTGAGATGAAAAGAAGGAATAAAAAGCACATTACGAAGAAGGATTTTATCTGACAACTTAACAGTACCAGACTTATTGATAGTAATCTGAGCACTGTTGGGAAGTTTCACTGTAGTTTCAGATATACTATTAATGTCATCAAACAGACTTAAGTTGCAACAAACGTGTGTTGTTGCACCAGAATCAATAATCCATGCAGTAAAAGTAAGGCAGGATTCCGGAAGAGTTGTGCAAAGGACATTACCTGCAGAGGTAGAAGCATAGTTGACACCTTGAATTTCATTGATGCTTGGCATTTGGCAGGTAGCTTTAGTAGTGAGTTGAGAAGCTAACTGCTCTATTTGTTCTGGGGACAACTGAGCCAAGGCATTGGAAACTTGATGAAAGTGATCTTGTACTGCAGGAGAATTAGTGAGAACAACACTGCCCACTACATTGTCTTTTGGTCCTCTCTGATTCTGCATTCTTGGATTACTGTTAACTTGTTGACCATATTGTTGCTGCGGAAACTGAGCAGGAGGTCTAGGCTGATACTGTTTAGGAGCAAAGTTTGACTGAGAAACACCCTGCTGAGGAGTACCCTGAGGAAACCCATAAGACTGAGATGGAGGCTTGTATCCTGGAGGATATCCGTGTAATTTGTAGCATCTGGTAACAAGATGACCCTGTAAGCCACAGTAGGTACAAACAGGACGTTGACGAGGCTTATATCCACCTGATACTGCTCCAATGACTTCATTATTACCCAAGTAATTATCAGCTTGATTGACAGAATAACCTGATTCATATGAAGGAGACTGAATATTTGAGGAACTCATCTGAAAAACAACAGAACCGGATTGAGGAGTCTGCTTTATCTCTTGCTGATGCTCATGTTGAATCACCATGTGCAAAGCTTTTTCAAGATCAGGCAGTGGATCCATCATAACAATCGATTCTCTGATATGCTCATAAGAATCATTGAGACCAAAGAGAAACTTAATCACAAAGTTTCTTTCAAACAAATCCATCCATTTCCTATCCAAATCACAAACACAACCAGCACACTGGCACACCGGAAAATCCTGTGCACTCTTTACTTCTTCCCATATTGTTACCAGCTTTGTGTAAAAACTATTAACATCCAACGAGCCTTGACGAAGTCCAGCAAGTTTCTGTTCAATCCTATACAATCTGGGAACATTATTCTGCTTATATCTTTGCAATAACTTTTGCCAAATACCATGAGCAGTTTTCACATAGAGAATGCTCTGACCAATTGTTTTACTAACAGAGTTCATTAACCAAGATCTCACCACGTCATTAACACGAGACCACGCTGCAGCATCACGATGACCATCGTCGGGTCGCGGAAGACTACCATCAACAAAACAAAGCTTGTTTCGTCCATTTAACGCCATTATCATCGATTGCTGCCAGGAACCAAAATCGCCAGCTCCGGTGAGACGATCGGAGACCAACAATAGACCAGAATGATCATTATTGGTTAGATAGTACGGGTTATCATACGGATCACGAGCAGGAATCGCAGCCGCCATAGATCCAAAGAGAAAACGAAGATCGCGAACAAGAGAGAAAGAAAAAGAGCAAATAGAGCTCAAAAACGATGAAACAAAGACCGATCCGAGACAAACAGAGGTCGAATCGAAGAAAAAGAAGCTTAAAATCAGAAAAGGAAGCTTAGATCATGAAGATCGAAGCTCAAAAAGCCAGAAAAATGAATGAGAAATTTGTTGCGGAAGGAGAGAGAAGCTCTGCTACCATATTAGATTAGTAAAGTAAGAGAGAGAAGTGAAATTGATAATTTCTCATTAAGCTGTAAAGTGTGTATACAATGCTATTTATACTCTATTTACAAGTGTATAATTATATACTCTAATAAAAAAAATGAATCATGAAGCATCAGATGATGAAATTAAACCTATATCTACACAAATGGTGTAGAAAAATGGCCATCAACAGCTTAGCAAAGTAAGCCCCAACACAAAGTCTAGGACCAGCGCCAAAGGGAATGTAATTCTTGGAGACTATCGCGTCCAAGTCTTTTCCCTATTAACAAAATTTGATTAGTGAAATAAGGAGATAATAATTGAAGGATGAAGATCAAATTTAAATCACCTTCCAACGCCATGGATTAAATACTAAAGGATCCTCGTACTTTTTTGGATCGAAATGGGCACTAGGATACCCCATGAAGTTCCAACCCGCTGGAATTGTATAATCACCGACTTTAATGTCATGATCAGGTTTTCTAAGAATTACAGGCACTGTGGTTGAGATCCTAAGAGTCTCATTGATCACCTGAAATAAAATACCGAATTTGCGTGAGCTACTACATTATAATATGACAAGGTTTCTTCGGATTTTAACTAAAACCAATTCATAAATAAACAAAATATTAGACATTCTATATCACCTATACATGATTTTAGAAAATACTGACCATATTGGTGAAAGTCATGGATTTATAGTCTTCCCATGTTAGGCCAGCCTCATTCTCAGACTTATTTCCAAAAATTATTGCATGCTCTCTCTGAAGCTCTTGCATGACTTTAGGATTTTCACTTATGAGCTTCACGGTAGCCGCAAGAATCCGTGGTGTTGTTTCATTAGCAATCACAAAGAAGGTATATATGTACTCAATCACATTCTCCATGCTCATTGTTTCCTTTTCTCCTTCTTTTTCTCCAAATATGATCTTAAAGAACTCCCCAAACTCCTCTCCGGCTTCTCTCTTCTTCAGCACTTCCTCCTTTAGCAACTTCTTCATCCTTTTTCTCGCCTGCCACGAAACATCACCATCAAGGCATCCATTTTTTTGCACCAAAGCTTATTCATATATAGTGCTAGCTAGTAAGATTACTGAATACTTACCTTCATCATATTATAGACACCTATCCCTGGAAAGTTGAAAGGGAGCCGAAACCAGCCACTCGGAAAATATCTCCAACATATTGCGAGTTTTTTCGCCGCCTCTGGTTCCATCTCACCCATAACTTTCTTTGCAAGGCATTCAATTAGGATCTGCAACGTTTAATGATACATATACTTTTGAGATGATAAGATATCTTATAAACCTTCTCTAGTTGATTGTAATAAGAGATAAAGACAGCGTAACATATTTTACTTTGCTTGTTGTTTCCTTGACGTCAAGTGAGCCATTCCTAGCTCCTTCTTCCATGTGTGTGCGAGCCAAGAGATCAATGTTTTCCATTATCCTCAATTTTAAACTTTGTGAACCCAACATTTGGATTGTCAAGTTCCGGACATGTTTATGGGACTCTGTGCTCTGTAAAAACAAGTTGTTGTCTTCTCCGAATAGCCGTGCTATGCTCTTTGTGATACCAGGAGTACGATTTGTCTTTGCCATCTCCATATTCAATTCATTATCCATTGAGATTATAACTTTGCCTCCGAATAAGCTTGTCCGAAAAACCGGTCCATGTCTATATTTACATTCAAAAAAATAAGACAAGGTAACCTAAGTAAGATAGGAGTTAATAAGCAAATTATATATAAACATGCATGCCATAAAGAACCTGAGGACTCTCTTCTTGAGGAATGTTGAAAACTGAAGAGCGTCATGAGGCTTCATGAACTCAATAGTTTCTCCAATGATCGGATAACCCATTGTCCCTGGAGGAAGTTTTCCATTACACTTTGGATTGCTCCATTGATAGATCAAATGACATAGCTTCACCACTATGAGTGAAACTATCACTATCCATAGGTTATAAACATCTACCATATTAATTTCTTTCTTTCAACTATTTTGGATATGTTTGTTTTATGGTTTATGGTTGAATGATTATATGAGGGAGGAACTCTCTTTTTATACTTGCTGCTGTAATGTACCTTTTAATGTTTCTTTCTCTTAATTATTTTAACGTATTTCTTTAAGTTAAATAATTTTAGATCATATCGTGGAAACATAAATATTTTTGCTCTTTTCTGAAACGTGACAATGAACTTTTGTTATCCGGTCTTGTACCTCATTTACAGATTCAACGTTTTCTTCATAAAGAAAAGTTAAAGCAAGTTCTTTTAGTTATAGATTCAACATTCAACATTTAACATTCTTAGAAACAGAGAGAGTATAAAGCATCATTTTTATTTACATTTATTGGTTTTAGATTTTTATTTAATAACTAAATTTTAAAGTTGTGGATTCTTCTCTTCCCCGGCTAACCAATCTTGAATGTTGAATCAAATCGTGGAAACATAACTTGTTTTGCTCTTTTCTAAAACGTGACAATGAACTTTTGTTATCTAGTCTCTACGTCATTTACAGATTCAAGATTTTCTTCATAAAGAAAGTTAAAGCAAGGTCTTCCCCGGCCATAACTAGTGTGCTCTTCTTGGTTTACATTAAAATATGCATATTTTTGAATCTTAGGTAAGACTGACGAGTGTGATCTTTTTGGTTTACATTAATATATGCATATTGCCAATGACTTTTGAATCTTAGGTAAGATTGACGAATGTGATATTTTTGGTTTACATTAATATATGCATATTGCCAATGACTTTTGAATCTTAGATAAAACTGACGAGTGGATTCTCCATAATGCAACTAAGTTTGTTCAGGTTCCGGGTCGGCTCTATTGAACAAATCTTGATTTATCGCCATTATGGGCTAATGTAGTAATGTTTCTTGATGGTTTGTCATAAAATAAGGATAAAATAGGCATGTTGTCGATGAATCTCGAAGCCGACATGAAATTGACAAGTGGATTGACTGGTGTTTCCATTAACTTGCTTTTGGTACAATATGAATGAGTCTTCACGTTGGCTTGGTAGATTAGATTCCATTGAAAATCGTTACATTGGATGGTTTGGGGTTTTGATGATCTCTACCTTATTAACAGAAACTTCCGGTTTTATTATCCAGATCATAATCTATATGGGATTTCCTAAATTATTAATTGAAGATAAACCCCGAAGAGTCGAAGAATTACAGATGAATGTTCAAAAAGAACTAAATTGTGTCAATAGAAAACTCAACATTGCTATTACCAGAATTTCCATGGGGATCCTAATATTCTTGCAGAATTTATAGCTGGACAATTAAAAAATCGCGTTTCTTTTCAAAAAGCAATGAAAAAAGCTATTGAATTAACTGAACAGGCGAATACAAAAGGAATTCAAGTACAAATTGCAGGACGTATCGACGGAAAAGAAATTGCACGCTAGGCAGAGTTCCTTTACAAACAATTGAAGCTAAAATTGATTATTGTTCCTATACAGTTCGAACTATTTATGGGGTCTTAGGAATAAAAATTTGGATATTCGTAGACGAAGAATAAAAAAACTTTCTTTATCTTTACATTTTATCCGATGATAAAAAACGAAAATAATGTAGTATAACACTATACAGTAATAAAAAATTGCAGTCTTCTTTTTTATGTTTAAGAATAAAATCAGCAATTCTATAAGATTGAATAAAAATTTCCATCAAAACTACTTTGATATAATTGCTATGCTTAGTGTGTGACTCGTTGGTTTAGGATTAGATTAAGATAAAAAAAAAAAAAAAGAAATTACCTATAACAGAAACTAATAACTATAGCATTAACCTAAGCAACTCATTGCTTCACATTATCTGGATAAAAAAATCAGTCAAGATATGATAGATTGATCATATTATTGTAGCAACTGAAAAAAAAAATAAAGAAATATGATTATAAGTTATGAAAAGTAATCGAAAGGTATGCGGATAAGTGGAAGGATGAAAGAAAGAGAGAAAAAATTGAATATTAATGATATATTATTCCAATTTGGAAAGTCTATGAGGTCACTGTAAGAAAAGCAATGTAATACATCATCAATACAGATTCATTCATAATAATTAGATAAATCTGTTCCGAAAAAAAAATAAAAATTAAGAGCCTTGAGCCAATAAAAACTGAGAAAATTGACTCAAAAACAAATTAAAAAATGAAATTCCCAATTTCATATAAGAGCTCCATTGTAGAATTCGGGCCTAATGATTAATCAAGAAGCGATGGGAACGACGGAACCCATGAATATAGAGGATTCTATTGAAAAACAAATCTTAGTAATTCATTGGACAGGATGGCGGAATAAACCAGAAACTTTATTATCTATTCTGATTTTTATTCAGAGATCTCCTGGGATAAACATCCAACTTAATATAGATATTGAAAGAGTAAATATTCGCCAGCGAATTTTTTTTTTAAATAAAAGTAATAAAATACGAAAAAAAAAAAAAAAAGATAAAAGAAAATAAGGATTTGTTAGAATATTCTAACGCTAATAAAAACGACATTCGAGATGATGATATTACGTTATTTTTAAATAAATAGAATTCATCTTGGATTCGATTTCGAAAAAGACATACACAAATTTAGAAGAGATCAGATGAAATTTAATACCATGATTAATAGAATTAATCATTAACTACATCTATATCTTAATACAAGCTTTTTTATTCCTTTTATTCGCGAGGAGCTGGATGAGAAGAAACTCTCACGTTCAGTTCTATGGTAGAGATGGAATTTCTAATTTAGAACCATCAACTATAACCCAAAAAGAACCAGATTTCGTAAACAACATCGAGGAAGACTAAAAGGAATATCTTCTCGTGGGAATCATATTTGTTTTGGCAGATATGCTCTTCAAACACTTGAACCCGCTTGGATCACATCTAGACAAATAGAAGCAGGGCGACGAGCAATGACACAAAATGTACGACGTGGTGGAAAAATTTGGGTACACTACAAGAAATTTGTTCATTGATAGCATAACGTAATAGCACGGATTACTCAACTGCTATTGAAGATTATTTACAAATTTTGTTTTCGTATGATAGCGTTTTATAAATGCTAATAAATAAATTTAATAATATAGCAAGGTTTTAACGCTATGATAGAATTCCTCTAGCCCGGGAAACTAAAATGACTCATACCGCGATACACTTAAAGAATATTTTTTCTTTTTGCGAACAGACTAATTTTTCCCCTCTTTGCTCGAGAAAACCCTAAGACTTAACCACACTCTCTCAAACCGACGAATCGATTCCTGGAGCCAGCGATTGAACTCGCCACCGCCGTCGTTGAAGTTAGCCGCCGTCAAAGCCGTAGCCGCGACAGAAAACCTGATTTTGGCCCTAATTCTCCGATGAAACCATCTCTCTAATCCCAAATCGAAGGCATGTCTCTCCGAATCTGTAGATTTATTTCTTCCCTTTCGTTAACCTAGCTAGATTTCTTTTAGCTGTCGTAAAGCTCGACAACTGTTTTGTTTCTTAAAGTCTGGATTTAAGGGTTTCTCTGATTCGATTCTTCAAAGTTTTTGTCTTTTGCATGTCCGTGTTCTTTGCTTAATTAGAACTATTTGTTTGTGTGGTTTGATTTAGGCGTAGCTTGATAAATAGGATGCACAATTTTGCTTTCGGAAATCTTAGATTTTTAGATAACTTGTATTGACCTATTCTCGAGATTTAGAAGTTTTTGTTGACATTCTATTACAACTATTTGTATTGACTTGTTCTTATTGTCGGATACAATTGGTTGGTCTTGTAAGTTCTGACTTTTTGTATTGATCTGTTATCTGAATCTTTAGATCTTTTAAGTTCTTTTCTAACACATTCTTGCATTACCAAACACATGAAACTAGATATACTCATTCTCTCATTTTGTTTTGCAAGTGTTGCTGTTTGAAGTAATGGGAATTTGAAGGTTATCTTTGGCTCTTATTACACGACAGGTTAGACCATCTTTTCCTTTGTCTTGTACATTACTGTGTTTGCTATGTGATTGGTAATAGATATTTTACTTTGATTAATCGTTTTAAATATGGTTATATGTGTTTGACATATGCTTTGATATGGTCTGAGATTAGTTTATCTGCATAAAATTTGTGTTTGATTTATTAATTAGTCTGAATATTAAGTGATCATGTGATGTGTGAAGACTCTTTCATTAAATCTGAATAAGTTTTTATATCACATATGCTTTGATCTTGTCTGAGATTGAGTTATATATATTGTTTACATTGAGTTAAAATTTGAGTTTGCTTAATTTGTTAATTAGTCTGAAAAGTAAGTGGTTCTGTGATGTGTTTAGACTATTTCATTAAATCTGACTTAGTTCTTTTATCACATATGCTTTGATCTGATTTGAGTTTGATTTAGTTAAAATCTGAGTTTGATTTATTTGTTAATTAGTCTGAATATTACTGTGTGATGTGTGTAGACTCTTTAATTAAATCTGAATAAGTTCTTATATCAATAAAGGTTTTAATTACGGTTACATTATAAAATGGTGGACAAGGGTTGGGTGCACCTTTGCAGGTAAGATTTTTTTTATATATTTTATTAGGGAATTTGGAGACTTTGCTTGTTTTTTTTTTCTTCTTTTTTCTCTTTTAACTCTTCATCTTATATGAAGAGTTGATCCTGCTTATGAGAGAGGGGCTGCAAACTTTGTAGGGACTGTGGCTGCGGCAATGGGAGACGTTGATATGATTGTATGTCCTTGCATTGATTGTCGTAATATAGATCGTCACTCAGCCAGTGTTGTAGTTGATCATCTTGTAAGAAGGGGAATGGACGAGGCTTACAAGATGCGGTCTGATTGGTATCATCATGGAGAATTGAATCCAGTGGTTGGAGGTGAAAGCAATCAAAATCAGTGGAATGATGAAATTGTTGGTTATATCAAGCAGCTGAATATTTGGATGAAGAGTTTGCTTCCAAAGTTGAGATTGCAGAGGGTTTGGACAAGGAAGAAGATGAGTTCCTTGCGAAGCTTGCAGATGCTGAAATACCACTATATCCAAGTTGTCTCAACCATAGCAAGCTGTCGGCTATTGTATCACTTTTCAGACTTAAGACAAAGAATGGCTGGTCTGACAAGAGCTTCAATGAACTCCTAGAGACACTTCCGGAGATGTTACCAGCGGATAATGTGCTGCACACATCACTATACGAGGTGAAGAAATTTTTGAAATCCTTTGATATGGGTTACGAGAAGATTCATGCATGTGTCAATGATTGCTGCCTATTCAGAAAGAAGTACAAGATGCTAGAGAACTGTCCTAAATGCAAGGCATCAAGATGGAAGACTAATATGCACAATGGTGAATTAAAGAAAGGTGTCCCACAGAAAGTTTTAAGGTATTTTCCGATAATTCCAAGGCTGAAGAGAATGTATAGGTCTGAGGAAATGGCTAAGGATTTAAGGTGGCATTTCAGTAACAAGAGCAACGATGGAAAACTCCGTCACCCTGTGGATTCAGTCACATGGGACCAGATGAATGACAAATACCCTTCATTCGCAGCTGAAGAAAGGAATCTGAGGCTTGGACTTTCAACAGATGAATTTAATCCATTCAACATGAAGAATACAAAGTATAGTTGTTGGCCTGTTTTGTTAGTAAACTATAATCTGCCACCTGACTTATGCATGAAGAAGGAGAACATCATGCTTACATTGTTAATTCCTGGTCCACAACAGCCGGGTAATAGTATTGATATCTACTTAGAACCACTCATAGAGGATCTATGCCATCTATGGGTCAATGGGGAGTTGACATATGACGCCTATAGTAAATCAACTTTTACTCTTAAGGCAATGCTGCTTTGGACGATTAGCGATTTTCCTACGTATGGAAATCTTGCTGGCTGCAAGGTAAAGGGCAAAATGGGCTGTCCTTTATGTGGGAAAAATACAGAAAGTATGTGGTTGAAGTTCAGTAGAAAACATGTCTACATGTGTCATAGAAAGGGTCTTCCAGCAACACATAGTTATAGGAGAAAGAAGTCATGGTTTGATGGAAAAGCTGAACCGAGAAGAAAAGGAAGAATATTAAGTGGTCGGGAAATTTCTGTAAATCTGAGAAATTTCAAAAACAATTTTGGAAATCTGAAAAAATCTGCAACTAAGAGGAAGAGGACGGAGTGTACTGGATTGGCTGCTGATAGTGAGGATTTATCTAGTGAGTCAGAGGAAGTGTTGGGGTCGGATTCAACCTTTTGGCCCGAGCCAGACTTTGAGCGCCTCGGAAGCTTCAAACACCACCTCGGGGCAGCATTGTATCCACCTCGGGAAAAACTGGAGTTTACTTCGGTTTCTGATAGCAGGCTCCGGTACCCGAGCTGGTTCTCCTCGTGCACCCGAGCTGGTTCTCCTCGTGCACCCGAGCTGTTTTCACCTCGTGCGCGCGAGCCATTTCTCTTCAAATACCCGAACGTGATCGACAAAAGTACCAAAGCCCAGTCTCCTCGGCTCGGGTCGAGTGTCCTGCCATCATCCATGCTACCCGAGGTAAAGTTATCATCCGCCCGAGGCAAAGACTTAGAGGAATACTCGCCATCGAAGTACCATTTCAAAGCAAGGCATCATTTCCGAAAAAAGTGATCATTTCCGATAAACCCGGAAATGATAGGGAAGAATCTCGCAAGATCAACTTAAATCAGGAAAACTTCCGAGAAGCTCCGAAGAATAAGGAAAGTATCCTAATCCGCGATATTCTAAGCCGACTTCAAGATAAATGGAAATCTTCCGAGAATATCGCTGGAGAGGCGGTTTACCATCTCTATATAAAGAGACTCAAGGCTCTCACAGAGGGGGTAAGCAATATCGCTCTAGAATTGACACTACACAAAGCTCTTACAGCACAAACACCTTTTTTCTTTTACGATCAAACTCTTGTACGATCAAAACTGTTCTTTTCATCAATAAGATCAAGAACACCATCTTTGGTTACAATTGTTTCTGTTGTTCTTTGAGAATTCACGTTTATCGTATCCCTAAAATAAAACCCTAGACAAATCTTGATTGTGTTAGTTTCGACTTCCACAGTTTGGCGCCGTCTGTGGGGATACTTTAGAATTCTCTTACCCTAAGAACACTAAACTCAATCACCGAAGAAGACGATGGACGAAGAAGGTCGTCAGATACCACCAGTCGGAGGAGGCAACCTTAACCCTCCGAATCCTCAGAATCCTCAAGCCGATCCAGCGATCTCAGCAACCCTAGCCGAACTGAAGGACATGATGGTTAAATTCCAGAAGAAAGCTGACGATCAAGAGAAAGCAAACAAGACCTTGGCGCAGCAAATCGACGAAATCGCGTCCCGTGGGCAACACAAAACCACGCGTTTCCAGACTCGACCGCCACGAGCCCGGAGGGACTTGCCTGGTCTCAACCCAACAAGACTCACGTTCGCGACGCCAACCGATAACACCAGAGTCGCAACCCGAGCCGATCCTACCAGACGTGAGGATCAGGATGATCCCACCGAGCCAGACGCAGTGGACCCGACAAACGAGCCGGACGATCAACAAAACGAGCGTACCCGAGCCGGAGCTGACTCTGTCGAGCGAACCGACCTCACTGATGACGAAGAAACTTAGGAAAACATAAGATGGGCCGAGGAATCCGAAAGGGAAGCCGAGCTCAGCAAGATCCGAGCCTCCCTAGCCAAGGCGGAAGCTGATATGAAGCTCGTCAAAACCCAGATACATAGCGTTTCATCCTCTGCACCTAACATCGACCGAATTTTGGAAGAATCTCGGAATACGCCTTTCACCAAAAGAATTTCCGAAACGACGATGTCCAATCTGGGGAAGTTCAAAATCGACTCTTACAACGGATCAACCGACCCAAAGGGTCACATTAAATCATTCGTGATATCCGTGGCCCGAGCCAGGTTCAAGCCCGGGGAGAAGGACGCTGGTCTATGCCTACTGTTCGTGGAACACCTCAAAGGACCCGCATTAGAGTGGTTTTCAAGATTGGAACGAAACTCGATTGACAGTTTCGACGAGCTGTCGACACTTTTCGTCAAGCAGTACTCCGTGCTCATCGACCCCGGAAACTCCGACGCAGATCTGTGGTCTCTGTCTCAAGTCTGAATTCAGGAAAGAGTTGAACCTGTCTAAACCAACAACAATTCGCGACGCGCTGCACCGAGCCTCGGATTTCGTCGCCCATGAAGAAGAGATGGCACTGCTAGCAAAGAGGCACGAGCCGACGAAGCAAATGCCCCGAGCCGAGAAGGCCCAAGCAACACCTCCGGTTCAGAAGAAGACGCGTGAGAGCGGGACGTATACGCATCACGAAGGGCGCAATTTCTCGGGATACCATAATTACCAGATCGACACGCCCTGAGGCCGAGGTCGCGGCAGAGGCCGAGGCCGTGGACGAGGAAGAGAGTCCTTCACCTGGACAAGGGATCAGCCACCGAGCAATGATCAAGAATATTGCGAGCACCACAAAATCTTCGGCCACCATACCTCGAGATGCCGGAGCCTCGGCGCTAAGTTAGCAGCGAAATTCTTAGCAGGAGAGCTCGGGACGAACGTCACACTCAAGGACCTGGAGCCAGAACCAGATCAGCCCGAACAGACCAACCCAGTAGGTGACCCCGAGCCAAGAAACCAAGAGTCACAGAAGCGGACCCGAGGTACGCAAGACGAAGATCGAGACGGTACACGACAAAAAATCTTTGCCATAATGGGCGGATCACCGTACTGCCCCGACACCATAGCCGCGATCAAAGCATATCAACGCCGAGCTGAAGCGCCCAGCAACTGGTCAAGACCTTTTGACCGACCCAACGACGTGGTCACGTTCAAGGAAAGTGAGACGAACGGGCTCGACATGCCTCACAACGATCCTCTTGTCATTACGTTAGCGGTAGGAGACCACGACGTATGTCGAGTACTGATCGACACCGGCAGCACCATCGACGTGATCTTCCGCGAAACACTCCGGCAAATGAACATCGATATGTCACAAATAACTCCGACCCCGAGGCCTGTCCTCGGATTTTCAGGAGAAACTTTGATGACGCTTGGAACTATCCAATTACCAGTCCGAGCCGGCGGGGTGACAAAGATAGTCAACTTCTCAGTTACCGACCAACCCACCATCTACAACGTCATAATGGGAACGCCGTGGCTAAGTCTAATGCGAGCTGTCGCATCAACATATCATCTCTGTGTCAAATTCCCGACCCCCAATGGCGTGAAAACGATCTGGGGTAGTCAGAAAAATTCTCGGATGTGTTTTATGGCAGCACACAAACTCAGAAACCCTGTCACTGAAGCGAAGGCCGAAACCGACCACAAGAAATCAAAACTTGGCCGGAGTGAAGAGAAGGCTATATCTAAGCAGTTATAGCAATTACAGATCGAGGAGGCGCGCGAGGAGAAGAAGCCTACCTCGGATCCTGTAATCTCCATTAGCCTCGACGACGAACGGCCTGACCGATGCGTGGAAATCAGCAGCGACTTAACCGAGGAGATCAAGACCGAGCTCGTCTCATTTCTTAAAGAGAACATCAACACCTTCGCCTGGTCGGCTGAAGATCTACCTGGGGTAAGCATCGACGTAATCTGCCACGAGCTGAATGTTGACCCTTCTTTTAAGCCCATCAAGCAGAAGCGAAGAAAACTGGGCCGAGACCGCGCAGATGCTGTGAATGCCGAAGTAGAAAAACTCCTGAAGATCGGCTCGATCTCCGAAGCAAGATACCCAGACTGGTTAGCAAATCCTGTCGTGGTTAAAAAGAAGAACGGCAAGTGGAGAGTTTGCGTCGACATCACCGATCTGAACAAAGCTTGCCCTAAAGATAGTTTTCCGCTCCCACACATCAATCGCCTAGTGGAAGCAACAGCGGGGAACAAGTTACTATCGTTCATGGATGCTTTCGCAGGATACAACCAGATTCTCATGCACCCCGATGATCGCGAGAAGACAGCGTTTATCACAGACCGCGGTATTTATTGCTATAAAGTCATGCCCTTCGGACTCAAGAACGCCGGCGCGACATACCAACGGCTCGTCAACAGGATGTTCTCCGAACAGCTCGGGAAAACGATGGAAGTTTACATCGATGACATGCTAGTCAAATCCCTCGAAGAAAACGACCATATAGCCCATCTACGCGACTGCTTTCGCCAACTTAACCAGCACAACATGAAGCTCAACTCGGTGAAGTGTCGTTTCGCGGTAAAATCAGGTGAGTTTCTGGGATATCTCGTAACTCACCGAGGCATCGAGGCGAACCCAAAGCAAATTGATGCTCTACTGAACATGCCCTCACCACAAAACAAACGTGAAGTTCAACGTCTCACCGGGAGAGTCGCAGCCTTGAACCGATTTATCTCGCGATCTACTGACAAATGCCTGGCTTTCTACGATACTCTGGGCGGAAACAAGAAATTCGAATGGACCGATCGCTGCGAAGAAGCTTTCCAGGAACTGAAGAAGTATCTGGCTAATCCTCCGGTGTTAGCGAAACCAGTCCCGGGCGAGCCGTTATTTCTATATATCGCCGTCTCAGATACAGCAATAAGCGGAGTCATCGTTAGAGAAGACAGAGGAGAACAGAAGCCAATATTCTATGTCTCACAAACTTTCACCGACGCAGAAACACGCTATCCGCAAACTGAAAAGCTCGCCCTCGCCGTAGTAATGTCAGCTCGGAAGCTACGGCCGTATTTCCAATCTCACTCAATTGTCGTCATGGCGCCTGTATCACTCCGAACTATCTTGCATAGTCCGAGCCAGTCGGGACGCCTGGCCAAATGGGCAGTAGAACTCAGTGAGTACGACATCGAATACAGGAACAAAACGTGCGCAAAATCTCAGGTCCTCGCCGACTTTATCATCGAGCTGCTGTGAGACCCCGTCCCGGATGTCTCGGCGTCTGGCGACCATGGTCACACGTTCGTGCCTCTTCCCGGCCGAACCTCCATATTTCTCGCGATTTAACATAGAATTGCCTTTACGAGGCTTAATTCTATAATCGCTTTCTTAGTACCCAGCGGAAGTCTTTCTACCCTTGGTTCAATTCCAACCAACCCTTGTACCGGTTTGATCATCTTTGTCCTTTAGACTTTAGATCGATCATTAACTCGGCCAAGTCATGCAATTTGTTCGCTAACCATTCTAAGTCTAACGATTGCATATTCTTTGTATCCCTAATCCAACGGCCGATTCCCAAACGTCTATCTTAACTAATATGTTAGATGCGTTTACATACCTTGGCCTACATGCGGATTCGATTCCTCTTCGATCCGTCTATTGATCCTTCTCTTAGCCCTCTCGTCGCCTTATTCCATTCGTACAACGATTCTTAACCAATCGTGTATTGATGGACCAATCTCTATCGTTACTTAGCCATACAACCAACCAACCCCACTGGTCTAAGTCCCACGATAGAGATTGGGGATCGTACGTTTCCCTTGGTTCACGGTGGCCGAATCAAGCTCTTGGCTCATTGGTCCATCCGTCCTCCAAACGTACACCCCTTCGGTTTCATGGTGGTCGATCAAGCCCGAGGCTTATCGAACCATCCATGTTTCCGATCCGGTCGTTTATCACTACGACCACCCACGGTCTACTAACCGTTTACCCGTCCGGTCCATGGTGGTCATAACGCTTTCGGCTTACCGATCCATCCATGCGATCCGAACAATATCATTATCACACCCAAGGGTCCGTGGATTCACCCATCGGATTATCGTAGGCTAGCCCATGAAATCATTCGTCCGTCGGCCTTTGGTTTGCTCGCGGGTCCAACATCCGTTTTGTCCACCGGTTCTCACCGTGGACTTTCCCGTTGGTTATCCGTCGAGTCACCATTGGTCTTACCGATTCCTAATCGGTTTCACCATTGGCCATGGCGATTGATACATAAAGGCGGCCGCGATATTAGATCCTTACATGGTGAACCACGTCACTTACCCATTCTCGGTGCTTACTCCCTTTACCGGTGAGATTGCATCCATGGGCGACCCTTGGGTGTGTTCGGTTGCACTTATCCTCGTGCTTCTTCGAACACCTTTCCCTTATACGCCTTTCGATTAACTTCCCGTTAACCATATCATCTATCGGACTATCTTTGGATTCGTCAATACTTCCATATTGACAATCTTAGCTTTGCCGATCCATTTCCTTTTCATGTCCTTCCCTCGACGATATGATTCATAGAACGGACGATCCATCGACCCCATAATCGAGCTATCGACCCGAACCATCAATCAAGTCGTCGAACCCTTCGGCGGTTCCCATCGAATCCTCGATCATGTAATCCGCCATGTTCCCTCGACAAGATCTCCGATACGTACCTTCGGTCATCCCGCCGATCGGTACGATCGATCAATCCGCCGATCTAAGCCTTGATCCGTTTATCCGACCGTACACCTATCCGGTCATACGTCGATCCGACTTGTTGACACGACGATCGATCCGTCTATCCCGGTCGGTCGATCCGTCTGTGCAACGGTCTATCCGAATCCGTCTTCTTCTCCGATCTGATCCGTCTGTCCGACGATCGGTCAGTCCGATCCGATCCGTCCGACGATCTGTCCAATCCGATCCGTCTCTAAGACGATCGGTCCATCCCATCCATCCCTCAATACATTCTACCGAACCGTTGGATCGGGAGGTAGCATGCGCATCAGTTCGGTCGAGGCTATGAGAATCTATTCCGATTCCGGAGATACTCGCCGAGCCGCACCCCCTTTCCGACCAACACTTCGTAGAGTGTTTTGGGACCCCTTTTGGGTTGTGATGGTGATTTTTGAAGTGTGTTGGGATGATCATGAGGCCCTTGGACGTCCTCCCTTATATAGGGGGCGAATGGGTTCCTTCCCGAAAGATCACATCCGTTCGTTGCACCCTTTCGAAAGGTTGCATCTTTCCGATCGTAACCGTTCAGCCTTATCCACCCTTTTGCCAACGGTAACCGTTCGTCGGTAACCGCTCGACCTTACACCTCTTCATCCCGAGCTACCACAGTCCACCAGCTCGAGTGTCAGCTGACCGGACCACCCAGCTGGGTCAGTACTCGATCAGTTCACCGAGCTCGGTTGAGCTGCCGGTCAGCTCACCTAGCTGAGCTAGCTAGTCCTCCAGCTGGTTTAGCTCACCTAGCTGAGCTAGCTAGTTCATCCAGCTCACCTAGCTGGATTAGCTCGGACAGTTTCGTCCGTTCTTTTCGGCTAAGTCTTTCGGTCCATTTCTCGGCCTTGACTACGCCATTTCTAATCTTACCATGATCATTTCCCCATGATCACTAGATTATCCCGAAACCGTCTAAGTCATCTACCCTTTTCATGACTTAAACGTTTCATTCCTTCCTTGGGTTAACTTATTCATAGGTCTTTCTCGACCATGATCTAGTTTTCCCTAAAACAAACCGGCCCCCTTTAGGATCGCGGGACGCGGGTGTTACAAGTCTACCCCCCTTAAAATGAATTCGTCCTCGAATTCGGCGGGTGTTAGAGTTTCGTTACTCCTTAACGTTTCCCCATCTTTAGTCTTCCCAAGACTTTAGATTCCATACTTGACCAAATATCTATTTCCGAGTTTGATCAAGTTTCCCGATCTTGGTCCTCTCTCGGACTTGATCCATTTTCCCGATCTTGGTCTAATTACCGGACTCGATCTACTTTCCCGATCTTGTTCCATTTCCCAAACGCGATCAAATGTTTCCCATCCTAGTCCAATCCCGACTAGAACAAATTTTCGACCTTGGTCCAAACCAGACTCGGTCAATATTTCCCAACCTTGGTCCTATACGGACTCGGTCAATTTTCCCGACCTTGGTCCCCACCGGACTCGGTCACTTTTCCCGACATTGGTCCCTTACTGGACTCGGTCAATAATTCCCGACCTTGGTCCTTTCCGGACTTGGTCAATAATTCCCGACCTTGGTCCTTTACCGGACTCGGTCAATAATTCCCGACCTTGGTCCTTTACCGGACTCGGTCAATAATTTTTGACCTTGGTCCTTTACCGGACTCGGTCAATACCCCTTGATCTTTTCTACGAATAGATCAAGTCTTTCTCGATCTTCGTCAAATTCCGACGAGATCTAATTTCTATTGATCTTGGTCATTCTCCGAATAGATCAATACCTTTTTCCCCATTATGTTAAGTCGTTTAACTATAAGGATCATATCTTGGTGCCCGATCATGCCTTGGGTAATCTTTCCTCAAGTACATCGATCCCATTCACCTCAACTTCCTTATCCGCCAAACACTTAGCATAACATTTTCAACTTTTATAATCAGCCCCTCTTTCCGAATAATTATTCACTTGCTACACGTGTAGTTCTTGCCCCTTGGGTAATCATCTTGGCTTAACCAATTCATCTTGGCAAACTCTCTTTGTTTCCAAGCATGTAATCGCGTTCTTGCCTCAATTCCCTTCCGGCTCACCAACACTAATGTTCAAGTTCATCATTCGGTTCCCCGATGACTCAATCATTTAAGTTACACCTTTAGTAGTCATTTACCATGACACATTCCCAAGCACTTATCCATCCTAGGATCAAGCATGCTCTGCTACCAACTTGTGAGACCCCGTCCCGGATGTCTCGGCGTCCGGCGACCATGGTCACACGTTCGTGCCTCTTCCCGGCCGAACCTCCATATTTCTCGCGATTTAACATAGAATTGCCTTTACGAGGCTTAATTCTATAATCGCTTTCTTAGTACCCAGCGGAAGTCTTTCTACCCTTGGTTCAATTCCAACCAACCCTTGTACCGGTTTGATCATCTTTGTCCTTTAGACTTTAGATCGATCATTAACTCGGCCAAGTCATGCAATTTGTTCGCTAACCATTCTAAGTCTAACGATTGCATATTCTTTGTATCCCTAATCCAACGGCCGATTCCCAAACGTCTATCTTAACTAATATGTTAGATGCGTTTACATACCTTGGCCTACATGCGGATTCGATTCCTCTTCGATCCGTCTATTGATCCTTCTCTTAGCCCTCTCGTCGCCTTATTCCATTCGTACAACGATTCTTAACCAATCGTGTATTGATGGACCAATCTCTATCGTTACTTAGCCATACAACCAACCAACCCCACTGGTCTAAGTCCCACGATAGAGATTGGGGATCGTACGTTTCCCTTGGTTCACGGTGGCCGAATCAAGCTCTTGGCTCATTGGTCCATCCGTCCTCCAAACGTACACCCCTTCGGTTTCATGGTGGTCGATCAAGCCCGAGGCTTATCGAACCATCCATGTTTCCGATCCGGTCGTTTATCACTACGACCACCCACGGTCTACTAACCGTTTACCCGTCCGGTCCATGGTGGTCATAACGCTTTCGGCTTACCGATCCATCCATGCGATCCGAACAATATCATTATCACACCCAAGGGTCCGTGGATTCACCCATCGGATTATCGTAGGCTAGCCCATGAAATCATTCGTCCGTCGGCCTTTGGTTTGCTCGCGGGTCCAACATCCGTTTTGTCCACCGGTTCTCACCGTGGACTTTCCCGTTGGTTATCCGTCGAGTCACCATTGGTCTTACCGATTCCTAATCGGTTTCACCATTGGCCATGGCGATTGATACATAAAGGCGGCCGCGATATTAGATCCTTACATGGTGAACCACGTCACTTACCCATTCTCGGTGCTTACTCCCTTTACCGGTGAGATTGCATCCATGGGCGACCCTTGGGTGTGTTCGGTTGCACTTATCCTCGTGCTTCTTCGAACACCTTTCCCTTATACGCCTTTCGATTAACTTCCCGTTAACCATATCATCTATCGGACTATCTTTGGATTCGTCAATACTTCCATATTGACAATCTTAGCTTTGCCGATCCATTTCCTTTTCATGTCCTTCCCTCGACGATATGATTCATAGAACGGACGATCCATCGACCCCATAATCGAGCTATCGACCCGAACCATCAATCAAGTCGTCGAACCCTTCGGCGGTTCCCATCGAATCCTCGATCATGTAATCCGCCATGTTCCCTCGACAAGATCTCCGATACGTACCTTCGGTCATCCCGCCGATCGGTACGATCGATCAATCCGCCGATCTAAGCCTTGATCCGTTTATCCGACCGTACACCTATCCGGTCATACGTCGATCCGACTTGTTGACACGACGATCGATCCGTCTATCCCGGTCGGTCGATCCGTCTGTGCAACGGTCTATCCGAATCCGTCTTCTTCTCCGATCTGATCCGTCTGTCCGACGATCGGTCAGTCCGATCCGATCCGTCCGACGATCTGTCCAATCCGATCCGTCTCTAAGACGATCGGTCCATCCCATCCATCCCTCAATACATTCTACCGAACCGTTGGATCGGGAGGTAGCATGCGCATCAGTTCGGTCGAGGCTATGAGAATCTATTCCGATTCTGGAGATACTCGCCGAGCCGCACCCCCTTTCCGACCAACACTTCGTAGAGTGTTTTGGGACCCCTTTTGGGTTGTGATGGTGATTTTTGAAGTGTGTTGGGATGATCATGAGGCCCTTGGACGTCCTCCCTTATATAGGGGGCGAATGGGTTCCTTCCCGAAAGATCACATCCGTTCGTTGCACCCTTTCGAAAGGTTGCATCTTTCCGATCGTAACCGTTCAGCCTTATCCACCCTTTTGCCAACGGTAACCGTTCGTCGGTAACCGCTCGACCTTACACCTCTTCATCCCGAGCTACCACAGTCCACCAGCTCGAGTGTCAGCTGACCGGACCACCCAGCTGGGTCAGTACTCGATCAGTTCACCGAGCTCGGTTGAGCTGCCGGTCAGCTCACCTAGCTGAGCTAGCTAGTCCTCCAGCTGGTTTAGCTCACCTAGCTGAGCTAGCTAGTTCATCCAGCTCACCTAGCTGGATTAGCTCGGACAGTTTCGTCCGTTCTTTTCGGCTAAGTCTTTCGGTCCATTTCTCGGCCTTGACTACGCCATTTCTAATCTTACCATGATCATTTCCCCATGATCACTAGATTATCCCGAAACCGTCTAAGTCATCTACCCTTTTCATGACTTAAACGTTTCATTCCTTCCTTGGGTTAACTTATTCATAGGTCTTTCTCGACCATGATCTAGTTTTCCCTAAAACAAACCGGCCCCCTTTAGGATCGCGGGACGCGGGTGTTACAGCTGCCAACGGAAAACGCCCGGGAAGAGTTGCCCGACGCTGTTTGGATCCTCCACGTCGACGGGTCATCCTCAAAACAAGGTTCTAGTGTCGGAATCCGCTTAGCATCACCAGAGGGTGAGATCCTTGAACAATCTTTTCGGCTAAATTTCGACGCGACTAACAACGTGGCGGAGTATGAAGCACTGATAGCTGGACTTAAGCTGGCTCGGGGACTTAAGATCAACAAGCTTCGAGCCTTTTGCGACTCCCAGCTCGTGGCCAATCAATTCAATGGAGAATACGCGGCTCGTGACGAACGAATGGAAGCATATCTTTCTCTCACGCAAGACTTGGCGAAACAGTTCGATTTAACCAGAATCCCGCGAGGCGAGAACACTTCGGCCGATGCCTTAGCAGCTCTAGCTTCAACCTCCGACCCAAATCTGAAGAGGATCATACCAGTAGAGTTCATCGAAAAGCCGAGCATCGAAGACAGTAGCAAAGATCAAGTACTAACGGCTCGGGAAACGGAAGACCTGGAAGAAACGGACACCGAACCGCTAGATCAACAAACTGCAGACACAACCGAGCCCGAATACGGAAGTGATGCCAAATGGATCGGAGCCATCCGAAGCTACATAGCCGATGGAGAAGTTCCTACTGAAAAATGGGCAGCTCGGAAGCTTAAGGCGAAAGCGGCTCGGTATACTCTGATTGACGGAGAACTCTTTAAATGGCGGTTCTCCGGACCCCTTCTAATCTGCGTCGAAGGAAACGAAGCTCGGAGAGTCATGGAAGAAATACACGGCGGATCTTGTGGAAATCACTCTGGCGGGAGAGCCCTAGCCATAAAGATCAAACGCCACAGATATTTTTGGCCGACGATGGTCAAAGACTGCGAGAAGTTTTCTCAACGGTGCGACAAATGCCAGAGACACGCACCAACTATTCATCAACCCGCCGAGCTCCTCTCTTCCATCACCTCGCCTTATCCCTTCATGCGCTGGTCCATGGACATTATCGGACCTTTACACAACTCCAAGCAGAAGAAGCTCGTCCTTGTACTAACAGACTACTTCTCCAAATGGATCGAGGCAGACTCCTATGCCAGCATCAAAGACGCACAGGTCGAGAACTTCGTCTGGAAGAACATCATATGCCGCCACGGGATACCTTACGAGATCGTTACGGACAACGGGTCGCAGTTCATTTCGGCTCGGTTCGAAGGATTCTGCGAGAAATGTGGAATTTGCCTCAGCAAGTCTACGCCTCGGTATCCTCAGGGAAACGGACAGGCAGAAGCGGCGAACAAAACGATTCTCGACGGAATAAAGAAACGTCTCGACGCGAAGAAAGGCCGCTGGGCCGACGAATTGGAAGGAGTACTATGGTCGCACAGAACCACGCCGCGGCGGGCCACGGGAGAAACACCTTTCGCCCTCGTCTACGGCACGGAATGCGTGATTCCCACCGAAGCCGAGATCCTGGGAATAAGAAGACGTTTACTCCCCGAGCAGGAAAATTCCAACACTCAGATGATGCTAGACGAACTGGATTTAATTGACGAAAGAAGAGATTCAGCTTTGGTCCGTATGCAGAACTATCAGAATGCTACAGCTCGGTACTACAACTCTCACGTTAAGCATCGCCGCTTCCACGAAGGAGACCTCGTACTACGCAAAGTTTTCCAGAACACTGCCGAACAGAATGCAGGAAAGCTCGGCGCAAATTGGGAAGGACCTTACACGATCGCAAAGGTGATCCGTCCCGGCGTCTACGAACTCATTAACATGGACGGCAAAGCGGTACCGAGATCCTGGAACGCAATGCATCTAAGGAAATATTATCGCTAGGAACCTAAGGTACGCATGTACTTGAACTACGGGGTGGCTTGATCCCTGATAAGGGTACGTAGGCAGCTCGTCTTTGGACGAGTTCAGCTACCCCCCCTAATTAAAAAAGGGGGGGAGTGGGTCCGTATACATATACTCCCACTGAAAACTTTTTAACAGAATTCTTCTCTAAGTTTTACCCTTCGGGTTTTCAATTTTATTCACCTCGACATCTATCCCGAAATTCATCTCGGGAACCTTTACAGTCTTCTTATTGACCCACAAAGCCGACAGTTCGTTCGGACGATGGCCACGTCCACGAACAGAGAGCTCATTTCACCGCTTCGGTTACAGCGCGCTATATAAGCATTCAAGACAATTCGGTCGGAGATATCTTGCCATAGAGAAATTGTCTTCAGAAAACCCAGTTGACTTCGACACTGGTACCCCAGTTCGCTTCTAAGCACTGGCAATCGACTATGTCAGCTCGGGTCGCAACCGAAAAAGATATTAGTCCCACTTACCAAAACCCAGTTTCCTTAACACTGGTACACGATTCGCTTTGTCGTCTCGGAAACTAAAACAGTTTGGAAGTTTAACTCCTACTTGACCGAAAACCGATGAGTTATACGTACTAAAACCCAGTTGGTACCCTAGTTCGTACTAAACACTGGATTTAAGATGGTTCGAAAAGTTAAACTCCGAGACTAGAAATTTCTCGAGAAACCAGAAAGTACATTCATTTTCAATGGATAAAGCCGTCCAGGCATCAAGTCTTACAAAGATTCAAAATAAAAAAAAAGAAAAGAGTACACCACGGATCTACTTGTCCTGCTCCTCCGGAACGTGTGCGGCTTCGGAACTCAGATTCGTGCCCGCATGATCCGTAATACCGATCCCCGCGGCAACTCCCTCGATTGATCTGTTTCCAAAACTATCTTCAACAGAATCGGGAGAAGCCGGAGGAAGCCTCAGATCCTCCCGCAGCTCGGTCCCAATCCGAACAAACTCTTCCTCAGCATCCCCATACTCCGCTTTCCACTGGAGTACTTCCTCCTTCTCATCTTCGACATTTTTGCCGCCTTCAAGATCGGCAATCAGCTCGGCATTGGCCCTGGCCTGCACCAGGAACATGTAGCGCTTAGACGCCTTCCCGTACAGGTCCATCTTCGCCTCAATCGCCTCGATCTTCTTGGCGAACTCCTTCTTGGCCGCTTTTCTTTCCCGAGCTACTTCCTTCTCCCGAAGAGACTTCTCCTCGGTGAATAGCCGGTTCAAGCGTTCGATTTCAGCCTCGAACTTCCGTCGAAGGCGAAGACCATCCTCGGCCGTCTTCAACCACTCGACCTTCTCTGCTTTGGCCAACGCCTCGGCATTCTGCCTGGCCTCATCCGCCTCGACAATCTTGGCATCGGCCTCAGCAATCTTGACCTCCGCCTCGGCTCGGGAAGTCTCGCATTTCCGGTTCGAAGAGTCGTAGGCTCGAACCATGGAGTTCATCGAATGGAAAGCCTGGGACGCAAAAACTTAAGTTTTTAGTACCAAGAATTCTAAATTTTAAAAGGTCTAAGATGCCTCGGAGATGAACCAGTACCTTCAAAAATCCCGCAGCGGTTTCGCGGTAACTTTCAGCCTCCAGCAAGGCCTCGGGCGCAGCTAGGGTCGGACCCGAGCAAGAAGCGATAAGATTAGCAGAGGCTATCTTATCCTTGTAGATGGGAGCCTCATTGCGACTCCTCTTCTCCTTCCTACAGCCTCCCGAGCTATCGCCTCGGGGCCTCTTACCCTTCGCCTTAGCTTTCGCCTCGGCATTCAGAGCAACAATAGCCGAGGTCCCTGCCGCCTCGGGGACTTCTGTCGACAAAACATCAACAGAGGCCTCGGCCTCAACCAGAGCCGTGTCTTCCCGAGCTTCGTCGATCGCCTCGGTATCAACAGCGACCTTGGAGTCATTCCTGACTTTGGGGGGAGTAGGCGGTTTGAAGTTCGCCTCCAGTATCGCCCTTTCCCGAGCCGCCTTCCTCTCGGCAGCCTTCTTCGCTCTCAAAGATTCCGCGGCACCCTGCATCTCGATAAGGTGATCTAGGCGATGATCAGATGATTCTGAAGAAGATTGGCAAGGAGCTCCGTGCAACAAACGTAAGGCCCTCTCAATTCTATTTCGGGAGAAATGTTTCGTCCAATCACACTTCCGAGCTATCAGTTCGTCGTGAAGATCTAGAAAGCCCTCGGGAATGTCTTCAAGAAATGACGGGTTCCGATCTGCATGAACAAGAAAATGGTCAATAAGAAGTTTAAAATAAAGCAGAACAGCAAATACGACTTCGGGTATAATACCGATTTTTCTCCACTTTCCAACAACTTTCCCTAAGTAGTCCTCATGGACACTATACTCATCCAAGGCTACGTAGAAGAAGTGGTCGGTATATTTCTCATCCTTGCTCGGGAATCCGCCGATAACCCTCCTATTCGGCCTCGGAGAAATGTAAAACCTCTCAACAGGACCCGGTATGCGCCGGATTTCTAGCAGATTCCTTAGGTGGCTAAGGTCAACAAAGTTGACCGTCTCGGTACTTCGGCCCAGAATCCCTATAAGATGGCGCAGGCCTCGGGTCGTGATTTGAGACAAAGCAATCTTGTACGACCATAGAAACGCCAATATAGGCCTCGGAATCGGAAGCCAGAGGTAGCAGTGGTAAAAGAACCCCTCATAAAGGGTGAAAAACCCCTCGGGCGGATCATCTGCTCGCTCATTCGGAGTTGGAAGTCTTAGTTCAATCCCCTCGCTAAAACCAAACCGGGCCTTGAGATCCCTAAGGGAATCCTCCGTGCATAAGGTGGAACCCGGGGGATCGGGCTTCTTCGCTTTCTTGGCTCGTCTTCTCTTCTGTTGACCTTTGGCTGCTTGAACTTTAGCTTGAAGTAACCTGGCCGCCTCGTCAGAGTCATAGTGAACCTCCTCGGCCTTAATAGAAAGTGGAGGCGCCTCGGGTGCATTTTGCCAACACGAGACTCCAGCTTCACCAACTGCCGGTGGACGGACCCCCCTCCTACTTAACATCGCCTCGGGATCGTCGGGCAAATCCTGATCCCGAGCCACATCTGCAATCGTGTCTTCCCGAGCGATGAAACGGCTCGGGTCTTCTTCCCGAGAGGCCGACTCTGCATCACTGCCGCAGAACAACTCGATCTGACGATCCGAGACGTTTGCCTCGGAATCACTTGAAGAACTCCAAACCATTTTCCTCTTATAAACAGGGAGAAGGTTATCACTTCGGGATGAACCACTAGAGTCAGAGAGAGACATCTGGCTCGGATGAACTGGGAGAGATTGATCGGAAGAAACAAGATTTGGAGATCGGAGAAGTCAAAACTAAGATCTAACACGGCGGAGAAACGACGGAAAATAAAACGAAGCAAAGGAAAACAAAGAAATCAAGATCAGAGAAAGAAGAAGCGAACCTTAGAATTTTTTCCTTGCAGGTTGCGGAATTAGAAAATGAAGTAGGAGTCCGGTATTTATAGAGTGCCTCAGCGCGTCGGGCACGCATAAGTCGCAAGAGCATTTCACATCCGCCCAAATCTCAGGCGCGTCGGGCACGCGTGAAAAATATTAAGTTGCGTCACATCCGCACGGATCTCGGGAATCAGCAGAGGACTTTTCCACTTCTCGAGACGGAATCCCAACCGTCACACGCCAGAGGAAGGCGAAACGATAGAAAAAATCGAATCATCAGAATAAGGGGTTGAACTGTCTTCGAAGAACGAATCGCCTCGGCACACATCAACGGCTCGGAACATAATACATGGCTCGGCCCAATCATCATGAAGCTTATTACGCTTGGTTCTCCAAACTAACAAGCTGGGGGGCTAACTGTTGGGGTCGGATTCAACCTTTTGGCCCGAGACAGACTTTGAGCGCCTCGGAAGCTTCAAACACCACCTCGGGGCAGCATTGTATCCACCTCGGGAAAAACTGGAGTTTACTTCGGTTTCTGATAGCAAGCTCCGGTACCCGAGCTGGTTCTCCTCGTGCACCCGAGCTGGTTCTCCTCGTGCACCCGAGCTGTTTTCACCTCGTGCGCGCGAGCTATTTCTCTTCAAATACCCAAACGTGATCGACAAAAGTACCCGAGCCCAGTCTCCTCGGCTCGGGTCGAGTGTCCTGCCATCATCCATGCTACCCGAGGTAAAGTTATCATCCGCCCGAGGCAAAGACTTAGAGGAATACACGCCATCGAAGTACCATTTCCAAGCAAGGCATCATTTCCGAAAAAAGTGATCATTTCCGATAAACCCGGAAATGATAGGGAAGAATCTCGCAGGATCAACTCAAATCAGGAAAACTTCCGAGAAGCTCCGAAGAATAAGGAAAGTATCCTAATCCGCGATATTCTAAGCCGACTTCAAGATAAATGGAAATCTTCCGAGAATATCGCTGGAGAGGCGGTTTACCATCCCTATATAAAGAGACTCAAGGCTCTCACAGAGGGGGTAAGCAATATCGCTCTAGAATTGACACTACACAAAGCTCTTACAGCACAAACACCTTTTTTCTTTTACGATCAAACTCTTGTACGATCAAAACTGTTCTTTTCATCAATAAGATCAAGAACACCATCTTTGGTTACAATTGTTTCTGTTGTTCTTTGAGAACTGTTCTTGATTGTGTTAGTTTCGACTTCCGCAGGAAGAAGAAGAGGAAGAAGTAGAAGTAGACGAGGATGAGTTATCTAGATGGAAGAAAAGGTCTATCTTTTTCAAGCTACAATATTGGGAGGTGTGTTCTGTTTTTTATTTCAAGCTACTTTTTTCCAGATTTCCTCAATAATCTGTGTTTGATATTTCTTTTGTTTATATGTGTGTTGGTTAGGAACTCCCCGTGAGACATAACTTAGATGTGATGCATGTGGAGAGAAATGTGGTTGCGAGTATTATATCGACACTGTTGCATTGTGGCAAATCTAAGGATGGTCTTAATGCTCGTAAAGATCTGGAGGAGCTTGGAATTAGGAAGGAATTGCACCCTAAAACCAAAGGAAAAAGGACTTACCTGCCTGCAGCAATGTGGTCTTTATCCAAGACAGAAAAGAAGATTTTTTGTTGGCGACTTTTTGACTTCAAAGGCCCAGATGGATACTGCTCCAACATATCAAGAGGCGTATCATTACAAGACTATAAGATCATAGGGCTGAAATCACATGATTATCATGTGCTAATGCAACAGCTTCTTCCCATTGTAATTAGAGGTTTGTTACCTAAAGGTCCTAGGGTAGCATTTGTACGCTTTTGCTCATTCTTCAACCACTTGTGTCAGCGAGTAATTGATAGGGAGCACATTTTGACATTGGAAGCTGAGGTTGTTGAAACTCTCTGCATGTTTGAAACATTTTTCCCTCCAAGTTTCTTTGATATCATGGTACACTTGACGGTACATCTAGGAAGGGAAGCTAGACTAGGTGGACCGGTTCATTTTAGATGGATGTACCCGTTCGAGAGATATATGAAAGTCCTGAAAGACTTTTTCAGAAACACTGCAAGACCAGAGGGGTGCATTGCTGAGTGCTATCTTGCTGAAGAATGCATCCAATTTTGTAATGAATTTTTGAAGAAGACGACAAATGTTCAAGAGAAAGTTGACAGAAACACTGAGTATGATAATAGTTCTATTCTTGAGGGGCGTCCTATATCTGCAGGGAAGACATTTTCTCTCACTGAAATGGAGAAGAAAATAGCCCATATGGCTGTCATCCAGAATATGGCTTTGGTTGATTCTTATGTGGAGTAAGTTCCACAGTTTTCTAGCTACTTCATTTAACAGTTCTATATATGAATTTACTACATCTGATTCCTTCTTATTTTCTTCTTGACTTACAAGTGAACATCTGCAATATCTACAAGACTCAAATGGAAGATGTAGACGTGATGCATCAACATTATGGAGTATGCATAATCAGAATTTTGCCTCTTGGCTAAAAGCACAGGCTAGTATTAGTTTATCTGAAGATCTGTCCTATTTTTCTTGCTAAGTTTCTGACATTTATTTTCTTTCATATTGCTAGATACCTCTTGATTCAAACAGACATGACGAAACACTTAAATGGTTGGCATTTGGTCCACGTAGTTATGCACGGTCATATAGAGGTTATATAGTCAATGGGCAGCGGTTTCACACAAGTTCAGTGGATAGACAAAGTCAGAATAGTGGTGTTTTTATGAGGCTACGGCAATTTGTAGGTCTAGTGCTAAGGATACTTCACAAGTGGTGGATTTGGTATCTTACTACGGGAGAGTAACTGATATTATCTTGTTGGACTATAATGTGTTCTATGTTCCTTTATTCCGGTGTGCATGGGCAGTGAAGGGTAATGGAGTAAAAGAAGAAGATGGTTTCACACTTGTTAACCTTAATCATAGTCAAGTAAGTTTTTCAAGGGATCCATATATATTAGCCTCTCAAGCAAAGCAAGTTTTTTACTCAAGGGAAGACGAGTCATCAAGTTGGTATGTTGCTATGAGAGGTCCTTCAAGGAGATTCAGTCAGAAAGATTTTCAAGATGGAATTGCAGACATTTGTCCATTACCAGCCAATATTGACATGGGTGATGACTTGGATGAAGCAGAAAATGAGAGAACTGATTGTGAAGGAATTTATGTTTGAAATGTAGCTTCTTCATCATTTATACCTTTAGATGAGCTTGTTGATATGTCTGATATCTGTTTGTTCTCTCATTCTTACTCTTTTTTCTCTCATTTTGATTTGTGTGTATCATATATGTTCTGTGATATGTCTGATGTCTGTTTGTTCTCTCATTCTTACTTTTTTTTCTCATTTTGATTCGTGTGTATCATATATGTTCTGTGATATGTCTGATGTCTGTCTGATGTCTTTTTTTCTCTAATTTGGATTTGTTGAATCATAAATGTGTTAACTATTTGTTCTCTCATTTTTTCAGGTGAGTTAAAATGGGGAAATCAAAGAAAAAGAGAGGAAGAGTATCTAAGAAGAATGATGATGAGGTAGAATATGTGGGTACCCGTGAACCAGAACCAGTAGAACCAGAAACTCAAGTAGAAGATGGGCCGGATAATTTGGTAGAAACAGAAGATCAAGTAGAAGATGAGGCAGGTAATTTGGGGATGAATGAAGAAACAGAGCTGAATGAAGAAGTTCCTGATAAGGGGATGAATGAAGAAGAGCCTGACAAAGCTCTGAATGACGAAGAGCCTGAAGGTGAGATACAATTCTCTGAAGATCCTGAGCTTGTTGGTAGAAAGAGAAAGAGACAGCGAAGACCAACACGCATGAAAGACATTGCCAAGGATCCAAATACCAGAGTACAAGTAGAGTACACTAACATGGGAGAACATTATGGTAAAGGGTCAGTGAAGATGTCTTCATACGTACGCGCATTGGTACGGGAACATGTTCCTATCATGTTTGATCGTTGGACTAAAATAACTGAAGAAATCAAGACAGTTCTATGGAAATCTGTCCATGTAAGATTTGCTTAACATTGCCATATACTCTATTTACTTAATCATATATTGGTCTTCAGATATTGCACTTCCATTGACTTTTTTTTTTTTGTAAATGATTGCAGGCAAGATTTGAGGTAGATGAAGAGTACCAGAAGACTGCACTTCTTAAACAGATGGGATGTCTGTGGAGGTCATGGAAATCACGTCTTGTTACCCGGATTAGAGAAGCCAAGACTAACCAACAAAGGATGAATCTGCGTCCAAAGAATGTTTCTCCATTTGAATGGCGAAAATTTGTCAAGCTCAAAACTAGCAAGGAATTCAAGGTATTCATTTGGAATTAGCTAAGTTTATTTCTGATATAGTAGATTACAAAATACACTTAATATGGTAGGTTGTGAGCGATAGCTATAAAGAAAGAAGGCGCAATCAGATTCCTCACACCACTAGCCGCAAAGGAATGGTTAGATTAACAGAAGACATGGTAATCATACTACAAATATGTTGTTTAAACTCATCAGTCTACTTTAATAATAAAGACTTCCATTGACTATTTTCATTGGCTGGTTTAGAAAAAAGAGAGTCCAAATCCAGGTGAAGTGTCAAGGCTTAAGGTCTGGGTCAAGTCACGTACCAGAAAAGATGGTACACCAGTTAATACAAATGCGGCTGAGAAGATTGTGAGTTATAATAACAGTTGTGGTTCTCTTTTTTAAGTTTTCATTTGACAGATATAATAACATTTAAATCTGAGCTTTTGTGATTTGCAGAGAAAGGCAGCTGATCTTGTTAATAGTGATGCTCCATCATCTGCGACATTTGAAGCACAAGATTCACTTAGCCAACTATTAGGGCCTGATAATCCTGGTCGTCTGAGGGTAATGGGTAGAAACATGACTAAGACCAAATTAGCTTGTTTCCAAGTGAAGAAAAAATGTATGGCTGAAATGCAAGAGAAACAAGCTAATCTCCAGCTTAAGGTCAATGAATTACAAGATGTAATTGAAAAAATGAAGAACCAGGTTAGACACTTCTCTATTTCTAGATTAAGTTGCTGCATTAATACACAATATTTGACTTTGTTTTTTGTTTTTTTTAACAGAGACAAGATTCTGAAGTTGGTGAGAACTCAGCTGCAGCTAGAGTAAGACATATATGTCTGATGTGTGATTTCTTTGTTTCTATATACTCTATTATTTATTTGATTAATCTTTTTGTAGAGTGTAAACAAAAGATCACAACCAAAGTGTATCTTGACTGACTGGACTGGTGGTGATGCAACTGTTGCTGAGGGGCGTATTATTACTTCTAATCCGGATGACTTAGTGAATGATTGTCGCTTAGGTCCTACAGATTTAAAGGTTTTGGTTGAGATTGCTATTGTACCAGAAGCATACCTTTGGAGACCTGCGATTAACATGTTCACAATTGAGAAAGCTGTTGGACAGATGATCGCTTGGCCTGCCTCTAAGTGTGTTAACCTTAAATAGGAGCTCCAACCAGAAGACATTACACCACTGGTAAGTTTATTGTTCATTCTCATTTGTACTATAATATATAGATATATATATATATATATATATATATGATGATATTATTGTCTGAACGGTGTGGTTGACAGGGCCAAAGAAGTAATTCAGAGAACAAATGCAAGCTACTAGATTTGACTTCAGATGATGTGGTTGTGGCTGAAGGACGCTGGCAGACCCAAGAACAAAATGCATTAGTAAATGGGCTTCCTCTCGGACCAAATGCAGTGAAAGTATTTGTTGATGTGGTACATGAACATAATACATTTATCTGGAGGCATACGATAGATATAACATACATTGAGGACTGTTTAAAGTCTTTTGTATCATGGCCTGGGAACAAAGTTGTCTTCGAAAACAGCACAGATGCAACAGGTCAGCAATCTCCTCTTCAGAAGTCAGTAGCAGCTCAGAACCCAGTACCATCAGCTCAGAAATCAGTACCATCAGCTCAGAAATCAGTAGCATCAGCTCAGAAATCAGCAGCATCAGGTTCTAAATCAGCAGCAACAGGTCTAAGAGCTGCAGCCTCAGGTTCAAAATCTGCAGCAACATTCTTAAAACCTCCTTCTGAGAAGTCTCCACCAGCATGTCCTAAATCTCCTGTAAAGAAAACTCAACTAGCTTCACAATCCCCTCCTCGAAGATCCCCGGTAAATCTTTTTAAAATGCTATGAAGTTACATTTTGGTTATTTTTCTATATGTCATAAACTGATTTTATTATGTAAACATGGCAGCGTAAAATTGGAGCTGAGGCTATCAAAGCAAATCAGAAATGCAAGTTGCTGGATATTGGTGGAAAGAAGCAGGTTGTTGCTGAAGGACGTGTGAATTCAGTCGACCCAGACATTAAGGTCCACTGTGTTCGATTGGGGTTAAATGCAGCTAGAGTATGGGTTGATATAGTGAAGATAGATGATGCGGCTGTTTGGAGGCCATCAGATGAAATCGAGTACATTAGAGATGCACTTGGTTCAGCTATTGCATGGCCAATGGATAAGTTGGTCATCTTTTGAGTTTAAGCATAGGTATGTAATTAATGTGATACTTGTGCTTTGGTTTTAAATCGAGATCCTATTGATATAACAAATCTGATATAAGATTGTTTGTTGCAGTGGAATGAAGAAACTTTGGTCCAGGTTTGCTAGTTTTAATTAAGTTTAAGACTAAGCTAATCATCAACTTATGACTTGTTATGACTTCTGTTATGTATTTTGGATTAAGACTACTTGTTTTATGTATGATGAATGATTTTCTAGACTTCTGTATGTTGGATTGGAATCATATTTATGTGAAATGACTTTTATATCTATATGTTATTATTTATAGTATGCAATATGACAGGATTAAAGTATATAGGTTTCTTAAAACTCATATAATAGCAAAATGAAAAACAGTTCTATAGTTAAATCATAGCATTAAAATATTTGTTTTGAAAGAAAGTATAATAGCACATATAAATTAAATAACAAAATTATATATAACAATTTTTAAGAGCTATTGTATAAGCATATATATTATAGCACTAAATATGACGCTATACAAATACAAAATATTGCAGTATAGAATTGCTATTGTAGAATGGCCTACGATAACAAAAAATCAGTTGCCATATAAGAATAAATAAAAGCGTTGGAATATTGCTATAGTATCTGCATATATCATAGCGTTGAAAATTTTGCTATCGTATGTCAAAAACCTACCATAGCTACCGATGTCATAGCATTAGTGAATTTGCTATCTTATATATATTATAGCATATTTTCCGCGCTAACAATGTGCATATTTCTTGTAGTGGTACGTATATTTCCAGACAAACCAGTAACAGTAAGACCTGCGGAAACGCGTATGGGTTCTGGGAAAGGATCCCCCGAGTATTGGGTAGCTGTGGTTAAACCAGGTAAAATCCTTTATGAAATGGGTGGTGTACCCGAAAATATAGCGAGAAAAGCTATTTCAATAGCGGCATCAAAAATGCCTGTAAAAACCCAATTCATTATTTCTGAATAGGAATATAGAATGAAAAAGCTAAATAACATTTAAGGATAAAAAGATTATCAATTTTATTTTTTTTACAAACAATATTTTTTTACTTCGTCCTTTGCATTAAAAGAAGAGATACAAAAAAAATGATATGATTCAACCACAAACCTATTTGAATGTAGCAGACAACAGCGGGGCTCGAGAATTGATGTGTATTCTAATAATAGGAGCTAGTAATCGCCGATATGCTCATATTGGTGACGTTATTGTTGCTGTAATCAAAGAAGCAATACCAAATACTCCTCTAGAAAGATCAGAAGTGATTAGAGCTGTAATTGTACGTACTTGTAAAGAACTCAAACGTAATAATGGGACGATAATACGATATGATGACAATGCCGCAGTTGTCATTGATCAAGAAGGAAATCCAAAAGGAACTCGAGTGTTTGGGGCGATCCCACGGGAATTGAGACAATTAAACTTTACTAAAATAGTTTCATTAGCTCCTGAGGTATTATAAGATCTAAATATCGATAGTTTAGTATAAGATTAAAAAAACTGGTATTGAAATAAAATTAATTAATAGATTGTGTATCACGCATATACCCTTAATAATAAAATATTAAGAATTTAATTCATATATTAATATATAATTCGTCTATATCTATATATAAATAAAAGAAAAAGAACATGTTGATTATATCAAAATTATAGAACAATAAGGAATTTTAACTTATCATGGGAAAAGACACTATTGCTGATATAATAACCTCTATACGAAATGCTGACATGAATAGAAAAGGAACGGTTCGGATAGGATCGACTAACATCACCGAAAGTATTGTTAAAATCCTTTTACGAGAGGGTTTTATCGAAAACGTAAGGAAACATCGCGAAAGCAACCAATATTTTTTTATTTTAACCCTAAGACACAAACGAAATAAGAAAGAATCCTATAAAACGATTTTAAATTTAAAGAGAATAAGTCGGCCGGGTCTACGAATCTATTCTAACTCTCAACGAATTCCAAGAATTTTAGGCGGAATAGGAATTGTAATCCTTTCGACTTCTCAAGGTATAATGACAGACCGAGAAGCTCGACTAAAAAGAATCGGCGGAGAAATTTTGTGTTATATATGGTAATCCTTCTAATATAAAAATTACATATCTGGAACTAACGATTTGTGAAAAAAGGGGGTTTTGTAATACCACCCCTGTTCAAAAAAGTTTCAGATGTTTTATTTTGAATGAAATTAAAGAAAAAATGAATTAATGAAAGTTTTCTTTCTGAATCACTTCCGAACGGCATGGTTCTCTCTACTTTCCTAGCAATCCGATCATGAAGTCCATCCAGAAACTGTGCCATCAAGTTCTCATTGGATTCTTCTACTTCCAATCTGTTCTTAAGTGATTCAAACTCCTCATAATATTCTTCAACATATTTGGTGCCTTGAGTGAGTTTTCTGAACTTCTTCTGCAGCTCACGATGGTAGTAGGCTGGGACATATCTCTTCCTTAGCTGAAACCTCATGCCTTCCCACGTAGTGATTGGTACATGTCTATGCCTTCTTCTCTCGGATACATCTCTATCCCACCAAGCTAAGGCATTGTTAGTGAGTTGAGCAGCAGCTAGGGATATCTTCCTCTGATCTGAGTAGTTGTAGTAACCAAAGATATACTCCATACGTCACTCCCAATCAATGTATACATCAGGATTAACCTTTCCAGCAAAAGTTGGAGCATTGAGTTTGAGATCATGGCCTCCTTCTCTCTGGTTGCCCTTATCTCTTCCTCTTCCACGATGGTACTGTCTCCTTGGCCTCAGGTTGTGGTTAAGATCACGTTGCTCCTCTTCAGAATCAAACGGATCTTCATTACCATATTCTTGATTGTCTCTTGGTACAGCAGCAACAGGTGCTCTATGTGCAAGTGGGGGCTGTTCAATCCGATTCATGCGATCACCAAGGTTCTGGAGTTGAGTTTGGATGTTTGCAAGTAGTTGAGCCACGTTCACATCTCCTCATTGTCCTTCCATGATTCAAAACGTTTTTTGTCTCAAAGAACAAATAGATCAAGTGCGCGGGAAGTTGAACGGTCTAAATCTCAAAACAGACAGATCTAGGATATGAATGGTTTTAAGCAAGCAAATGATCAGATCTAAACAATAGAGCAGAAACGAACAGATCTAACAAAGGAAAGAAGTCGAAACGAACCGGAACAAAAACGAAAAGATAAAACTTGATTTGGAGCGTTTAAGCTCTGATACCAGATGATACAGGCATGATCCTGCATATTGACTGACTCGTCCAACTAGCTCGACCGATTAGCTCGACCTGACGCAGAGTGGAGTCTACTCGAGCTAAAAAAAAAGGTGGAAGGTGGTGAAACTGTTGCTGGACTAAAGTCTCTCTCAACAGATTCAATAGAGATGAAGATGAGTAGATGGGTGGAGTGAGTGACGCCACACAGATCTGTGAAAGGATCTATGATGAGTCTGGACTCAATCTTCAAGGATTCACACACAAGAAGAAGGAGAACGTGGTTGCTTCTATCTCAGAAGTTAACCTAAGAAAACTCTCATTTTATTTCATAAAACTTGTTAAAGATACAAAGCTGAGAAGGGACTTTATATAATAGTCCAGCAGCTGGGGACCTTCTAGGGTCGAAATTATTACATAATAAAGGACTAAACTCGCAAAACAACAGACTCGAAATTAGGACCTAAGACAAATAAAAGACTCAATAAAAACCCAACGGTCTTATTCCTGCAAAACAAGAAAAGAACGATTTATTATTTGAATTCAAACACTTACCTCGGAAATATTGCTCATGCACGCTCCAGCCCTTCATTGAATGATTTTGGAAATGATGAAAAGAGCGGGTTCCTTTATTCCTTGTAAAACCGGTAGAAATGAAGCTGTTTGAGTCTTGAGTTGCACGCAAGCTTTATCTTTGATGATCTCGGTTTCTTGGGATGTTCCTTGCTCAAAATAGTTGTTGTCTTGTTCATTCTCCAAGTCTTGAGCTTTTGAAACGTTTGGATTGATTTGAGGCTCAATGGGTGTCTCTCGGATAATATCCTTAGTGAACGACCTTCCTTCGAGTTCCTCTTGCTCTATGAGTGTAATCAAGCTTTCAATGGACTTGTTGAATTGTTCCCTTAAGCGTTTGGTTCCTGATCTTGTACTTGGTGCTTGAACCATGGTTGTTATGTTGTTGGCTTCTTCCTCGGAGTTAGTTAGGATAGTCTCGATGTCCTCATCACTTGTTCTCTTCTTTCTCAATTTAAACAACTCTGTATCTCTCTCTGAGACTTATCTATCTTTCAATCAAAAACTCTTTAAGATTAGATCATCTCTTGTTGGTGTGTAATATCCATCAAGAAATCCTGTTCCTCCTTTGGTGTGTCATATCCAGAGAAGGTTCAGTGGTATATCAGAGGCCTTCCGCAACCTCTCTGTGACCTTTCAATCCACCGTTCACTGACTCGACACCTTGACTCGACCGAACACTCAAGTCAAGCCCGAACCACACTCGACCATCGTTCGATCATCACTCGACCGGTCACTCCACTCGACCACTTCACTCGACTGCACACTCGAGTCATACCCCATTCGATCCACCACTTGCCTTCTGTGCTTTGGCTCAGTTGCTGCAAGCCTATCCCAGTCATTCAACAGATTTCAGAGTCTACGATCCGTAGGAGATTCGTATCATGTGGTATCAGAGCAAACTCTGAAAGTTGAGTATTCGAATCCTTGATATTGTCTGTTCATCTTCTAGCTCGACTGTCTGGCTCGATCGATCACTAGAGTCAAGAAATTTTATTTTTTTGTCTTTTCGCCTTCTAACGATCTAGGGTTTCTGTTCTTGAGTTGTTGATGATTTTTAGGGTTATTGTGATGCGTTTCTATCTATAAATCGAATTTTAAGACTAGTTACTGGTGATTTGTGTGTTGCTTTGTTTTAGGAATGATGTCTCATCATGGAGGAAAAACCAGCAGCAACAACCACAAGATTTTGATGGAAGCTGTGCCAGAGCTTATGGACACCAAACTGAATGCTTTCTTCAACGATCTTCATTAGGTGTCAAGATCTCCAAGGAAACACAAAGAGCAGCAGAAGCAGATCTCGCATTCAAAAGAGGCAAAACCAAGGAGACCTGATGAGAAGCCTAATTGGAGAAGCAGAACAGCCAGAGATGAATCAAAGTCTGAGTATTATGGTCGTAGTGAACAGAGATGTTTTGAGAAAGCTAGACAACAACATCCTGACCTGAAAGAAGAAAAAGCTGTGAAGCAAAGGCAAAAGAAAGCTCCCAAGGAACAGAAGGACACTGTTAAAAGCAACCTCATAGCGGAAGAAAATTTTAAGGAAGAACTCTTGGAGATTCTCAACGCTTACAACAAGCCCAAGCAAACTAAGCATCATCAGGACAAGTTACAAAGACAAAGGCGTATTGAGGAATTAGAAGAGAAGATGCTCGAAACACTTAATGCTTTTACGAATGACCAAAAGAAGAGTCCAGCCAATCGCCAACCTATTGGTACTGAAGAAGCGAAGAAGAGGCCAAGTTGTCCTGAGGAGGAATTAGCTATTCCAGAGCCAGAATCAGCTCAACCTTTACCATTCTGCGAAGAACCAAAGGTGATGTAAGAAAAAGCAGAAGAAGACGTTGAGACTCAACCACACGTAACAATTCATAGTCAGCAGTACTTAACCAACAAAGAAGAGCAAACGAAGAACAAACCTGAGGAGCTTCTCACCTTTCTCGGGGAGTCCTTGGAAGCTAATTGTTACATTCCTTTTTCTGATCTTGTGTTTGAAAATAAACAGGCTTATGAAAAACTAACCCAACTAGAACCGGTGCATCCGAGTAGTATTGATTATTTTTCACAGGTCCTAGAAGAATATTCAACAAGAGAGGAACAAAGGAGTTTGCCATTGGCTAATGATATCCAGCAGATGCCTTACTTTGTGCCAGAACCAGTCTTCATGCCTTTTACTTCTTACTACTCAAGAAAGCACTGTAAAGAAACTGTTTTAGCTAGGACAGAGCCTAATTTGTTTGTGTTGGTGTCTGCTGAAGAAGAAAAACGTTTTGGTTTAGAAAAAGTAAAAGAATTTAGAGTTTCAGATTCTGTTCTTAGCAGCATGCTTACTAATTTTGAAAGATTCACACCTGAAACGTTTCTAAAGTCAAAAGGTCTTGTCACTAATGAAATGCATGAAATTCATTCTTCTCTGAATGTTTCTAAGTTTAGTGGCATATCTGAATTGATTAAAGCTGGACCTGAACATATGTTGTATGAAACGTTCCCTGCTGATAAATCGGATTTGAGGTCAAATCCTTTTCAAGTGGGAGAGGATGATGTGATCCTGGAAAGCACCAAGGACTTGGAATGTGGAAATGAGCTTGTACCTGAGCAGCATGAAGCAAGGAAGCAGCTTGAACCAGAGGAGCAGCATGAACCCGAGGATGAGCTTGTAGCTGCGGATGTTCTATTGAAGAAGTTGATCAAACCACCTTGGCTTGGAGAAAGAGATAAGCCAATTGGATTCAACAATGGGAGAGTGATCCAATTGTACTCTTTTTCCCTTGTTGAGTTTTGTCCAAATGGGTTTTCTCAACAAGGTTTTTAATGAGGCAATTGTGTCACTCCATCATGGCCCATTTGTTGAATCAGAAGCCCATGGACTCTTTTGCAACAAAAGCCCACGTCCAAGAGAAGGAGAAGAGTCATTCTATCTTTTCAAATTCTGTCTTTAATTTCTTTGTCTTTTTCGAGATAGCCTTGTGAGTCTGTTCCAGGCTTATTCTCTTCTTTCTCTATTTAAACAACTATGTGTGTCTCTCTGAGACTTATCTATCTTTTCAATCAAAAACTCTTTAAGATTAGATCATCTCTTGTTGGTGTGTAATATCCATCAAGAAATCATGTTCCTCCTTTGGTGTGTCATATCCAGAGGCCTTCAGCAACCTCTGTGTGACCTTTCAATCCACCGTTCACTGACTCGACCCCTTGACTCGACCGAACACTCGAGACAAGCCCGAACCACACTCGACCATCGTTCGATCATCACTCGACCGTTCACTTCACTCGACCACTTGACTCGACTGCACACTCGAGTCAGACCCCATTCGATCCGCCACTTGCCTTCTGTGCTTTGGCTCAGTTGCTGCAAGCCTATCCCAGTCACTCAACATATTTCCGAGTTTATGATCCGTAGGAGATTCGTATCATTTGGTTAGTGTGTTTGGAGTCAAATATGTCTAGATCTCGTGTTTATGATTGGGTATAAGAACTAGAACCGCAACCGCATCCCAAAAGCTAAATTAGTGTTTTACCGTTTAGAAGCTTCAAAACCGAAAACACATAGGACTTCGGCCACACCCACAAAGATTTGAGTAGCAATAAGAAGCCTGGTTAGTGTTTTTGGAGTCAAATATGACAAGATCTCGTGTTTATGATTGGGTATAAGAACTAGAACCACAACAGGATCCGAAAAGCTAAAATAGTGTTTTTCCGTTTAGAAGCTCCAAAACCGAAAACTCTTAGGACTTCGGCCACACCCGCAAAGATTTGAGTAGCAATAAGAAGCTTGGTTAGTGTTTTTGGAGTCAAATTTGACTAGATCTCGTGTTTATGATTGGGTATAAGAAGTAGAACCGTAACCGGATCCCAAAAGCTAAAGTAGTGTTTTTCCGTTTAGAAGCTCTAAAACCGAAAACTCATAGGACTTCGGCCACACCCACAAAGATTTGAGAAGCAATAAGAAGCCTGGTTAGTGTTTTTGGAGTCAAATATGACAAGATCTCGTGTTTATGATTGGGTATAAGAACTAGAACCGCAACCGGATCCCAAAAGCTAAAGTAGTGTTTTTCCGTTTAGAAGCTCTAAAACCGAAAACTCATAGGACTTCGGCCACACCCACAAAGATTTGAGAAGCAATAAGAAGCCTGGTTAGTGTTTTTGGAGTCAAATATGACAAGATCTCGTGTTTATGAATGGGTATAAGAACTAGAACCACAACAGGATCCGAAAAGCTAAAGTAGTGTTTTTCCGTTTAGAAGCTCCAAAACCAAAACTCATAAGACCTCGGCCACACCAACAAAGATTTGAGAAGCAATAAGAAGTTTGGTTAGTGTGTTTGGAGTCAAATATGTCTAGATCTCGTGTTTATGATTGGGTATAAGAACTAGAACCGCAACCGGATCCCAAAAGCTAAAGTAGTGTTTTTCCGTTTAGAAGCTCTAAAACCAAAAACTCATAGGACTTCGGCCACACCCACAAATATTTGAGAAGCAATATGAAGCTTGGGTATTGTTTTTGGAGTCAAATATGACAAGATCTCGTGTTTATGATTGGGTATAAGAACTAGAACCACAACAGGATCCAAAAAGCTAAAGTAGTGTTTTTCCGTTTAGAAGCTCCAAACCCGAATCTCATAGGACTTCGGCCACACCCACAAAGATTTGAGAAGCAATAAGAAGCCTGGTTAGTGTTTTTGGAGTCAAATATGACAAGATCTCGTGTTTATGATTGGGTATAAGAACTAGAACCACAACAGGATCCAAAAAGCTAAAGTAGTGTTTTTCCGTTTAGAAGCTCCAAAACCGAAAACTCATAGGCCTTCGGCCACACCCACAAATATTTGAGAAGCAATAAGAAGCTTGGTTAGAGTTTTTGGTGTCAAATATGACTAGATCTCGTGTTTATGATTGGGTATAAGAAGTAGAACCACAACCGGATCCCAAAAGCTAAAGTAGTGTTTTTCCGTTTAGAAGCTCCAAAACAGAAAACTCATAGGACTTCGGCCACACCCACAAAGATTTGAGAAGCAATAAGAAGCTTGGTTCGTGTTTTTGGAGTCAAATATGACTAGATCTCGTGTTTATGATTGGGTATAAGAACTAGAACCACACCAGGATCCCAAATGCTAAAGTAGTGTTTTTCCGTTTAGAAGCTCCAAAACCGAAAACTCATAGGACTTCCGCCACACCCATAAAGATTTGAGAAGCAATAAGAAGCTTGGTTAGTGTTTTTAGAGTCAAATATGACCAGATCTTGCGTTTATGATTGGGTATAAGAACTAGACCCGCAACCAGATCCCAAAAGCTAAAGTAGTGTTTTTCCGTTTAAAAACTCCAAAACCGAAAACTTATAGGACTTCGGCCACACCCACCAAGATTTAAGAAGCAATAAGAAGCTTGGTTACTGTTTTTTGAGTCAAATATGACTAGATCTCGTGTTTATGATTGGGTATAAGAACTAGAACCGCAACTGGATCCCAAAAGCTGAAGTAGTGTTTTTCCGTTTAGAAGCTCCAAAACCAAAACTCATAAGACCTTGGCCACACCCACAAAGATTTGAGAAGCAATAAGATGTTTGGTTAGTGTGTTTGGAGTCAAATATGTCTAGATCTCGTGTTTATGAATGGGTATAAGGACTAGAACCGCAACCGGATCCCAAAAGATAAAGTAGTGTTTTTCCGTTTAGAAGCTCCAAAACCGAAAACTCATAGGACTTCGGCCACACCCACAAAGATTTGAGAAGCAATAAGAAGCCTGGTTAGTGTTTTTGGAGTCAAATATGACAAGATCTCGTGTTTATGATTGGGTATAAGAACTAGAACCGCAACCGGATCCCAAAAGCTAAAGTAGTGTTTTTCCGTTTAGAAGCTCTAAAACCGAAAACTCATAGGACTTCGGCCACACCCACAAAGATTTGAGAAGCAATAAGAAGCCTGGTTAGTGTTTTTGGAGTCAAATATGACAAGATCTCGTGTTTATGAATGGGTATAAGAACTAGAACCACAACAGGATCCGAAAAGCTAAAGTAGTGTTTTTCCGTTTAGAAGCTCCAAAACCAAAACTCATAAGACCTCGGCCACACCAACAAATATTTGAGAAGCAATAAGAAGTTTGGTTAGTGTGTTTGGAGTCAAATATGTCTAGATCTCGTGTTTATGATTGGGTATAAGAACTAGAACCGCAACCGGATCCCAAAAGCTAAAGTAGTGTTTTTCCGTTTAGAAGCTCTAAAACCAAAAACTCATAGGACTTCGGCCACACCCACAAATATTTGAGAAGCAATATGAAGCTTGGGTAGTGTTTTTGGAGTCAAATATGACAAGATCTCGTGTTTATGATTGGGTATAAGAACTAGAACCACAACAGGATCCAAAAAGCTAAAGTAGTGTTTTTCCGTTTAGAAGCTCCAAACCCGAATCTCATAGGACTTCGGCCACACCCACAAAGATTTGAGAAGCAATAAGAAGCCTGGTTAGTGTTTTTGGAGTCAAATATGACAAGATCTCGTGTTTATGATTGGGTATAAGAACTAGAACCACAACAGGATCCAAAAAGCTAAAGTAGTGTTTTTCCGTTTAGAAGCTCCAAAACCGAAAACTCATAGGCCTTCGGCCACACCCACAAATATTTGAGAAGCAATAAGAAGCTTGGTTAGAGTTTTTGGTGTCAAATATGACTAGATCTCGTGTTTATGATTGGGTATAAGAAGTAGAACCACAACCGGATCCCAAAAGCTAAAGTAGTGTTTTTCCGTTTAGAAGCTCCAAAACAGAAAACTCATAGGACTTCGGCCACACCCACAAAGATTTGAGAAGCAATAAGAAGCTTGGTTCGTGTTTTTGGAGTCAAATATGACTAGATCTCGTGTTTATGATTGGGTATAAGAACTAGAACCACACCAGGATCCCAAATGCTAAAGTAGTGTTTTTCCGTTTAGAAGCTTCAAAACCGAAAACTCATAGGACTTCCGCCACACCCATAAAGATTTGAGAAGCAATAAGAAGCTTGGTTAGTGTTTTTAAAGTCAAATATGACCAGATCTTGCGTTTATGATTGGGTATAAGAACTAGACCCGCAACCAGATCCCAAAAGCTAAAGTAGTGTTTTTCCGTTTAAAAACTCCAAAACCGAAAACTCATAGGACTTCGGCCACACCCACCAAGATTTAAGAAGCAATAAGAAGCTTGGTTACTGTTTTTTGAGTCAAATATGACTAGATCTCGTGTTTATGATTGGGTATAAGAACTAGAACCGCAACTGGATCCCAAAAGCTGAAGTAGTGTTTTTCCGTTTAGAAGCTCCAAAACCAAAACTCGTAAGACCTTGGCCACACCCACAAAGATTTGAGATGCAATAAGATGTTTGGTTAGTGTGTTTGGAGTCAAATATGTCTAGATCTCGTGTTTATGAATGGGTATAAGGACTAGAACCGCAACCGGATCCCAAAAGCTAAAGTAGTGTTTTTCCGTTTAGAAGCTCCAAAACCGAAAACTCATAGGACTTCGACCACACCCACAAAGATTTGAGAAGCAATAAGAAGCCTGGTTAGTGTTTTTGGAGTCAAATATGACAAGATCTCGTGTTTATGATTGGGTATAAGACCTAGAACCACAACAGGATCCGAAAAGCTAAAGTTGTGTTTTTCCGTTTAGAAGCTCCAAAACCAAAACTCATAAGACCTCGGCCACACCAACAAAGATTTGAGAAGCAATAAGAAGTTTGGTTAGTGTGTTTAGAGTCAAATATGTCTAGATCTCGTGTTTATGATTGGGTATAAGAACTAGAACCGCAACCGGATCCCAAAAGCTAAAGTAGTGTTTTTCCGTTTAGAAGCTCTAAAACCAAAAACTCATAGGACTTCGGCCACACCCACAAATATTTGAGAAGCAATATGAAGCTTGGGTAGTGTTTTTGGAGTCAAATATGACAAGATCTCGTGTTTATGATTGGGTATAAGAACTAGAACCACAACAGGATCCAAAAAGCTAAAGTAGTGTTTTTCCGTTTAGAAGCTCCAAACCCGAATCTCATAGGACTTCGGCCACACCCACAAAGATTTGAGAAGCAATAAGAAGCCTGGTTAGTGTTTTTGGAGTCAAATATGACAAGATCTCGTGTTTATGATTGGGTATAAGAACTAGAACCACAACCGGATCCAAAAAGCTAAAGTAGTGTTTTTCCGTTTAGAAGCTCCAAAACCGAAAACTCATAGGCCTTCGGCCACACCCACAAATATTTGAGAAGCAATAAGAAGCTTGGTTAGAGTTTTTGGTGTCAAATATGACTAGATCTCGTGTTTATGATTGGGTATAAGAAGTAGAACCACAACCGGATCCCAAAAGCTAAAGTAGTGTTTTTCCGTTTAGAAGCTCCAAAACAGAAAACTCATAGGACTTCGGCCACACCCACAAAGATTTGAGAAGCAATAAGAAGCTTGGTTCGTGTTTTTGGAGTCAAATATGACTAGATCTCGTGTTTATGATTGGGTATAAGAACTAGAACCACACCAGGATCCCAAATGCTAAAGTAGTGTTTTTCCGTTTAGAAGCTTCAAAACCGAAAACTCATAGGACTTCCGCCACACCCATAAAGATTTGAGAAGCAATAAGAAGCTTGGTTAGTGTTTTTAGAGTCAAATATGACCAGATCTTGCGTTTATGATTGGGTATAAGAACTAGACCCGCAACCAGATCCCAAAAGCTAAAGTAGTGTTTTTCCGTTTAAAAACTCCAAAACCGAAAACTCATAGGACTTCGGCCACACCCACCAAGATTTAAGAAGCAATAAGAAGCTTGGTTACTATTTTTTGTGTCAAATATGACTAGATCTCGTGTTTATGATTGGGTATAAGAACTAGAACCGCAACTGGATCCCAAAAGCTGAAGTAGTGTTTTTCCGTTTAGAAGCTCCAAAACCAAAACTCGTAAGACCTTGGCCACACCCACAAAGATTTGAGAAGCAATAAGATGTATGGTTAGTGTGTTTGGAGTCAAATATGTCTAGATCTCGTGTTTATGAATGGGTATAAGGACTAGAACCGCAACCGGATCCCAAAAGCTAAAGTAGTGTTTTTCCGTTTAGAAGCTCCAAAACCGAAAACTCATAGGACTTCGGCCACACCCACAAAGATTTGAGAAGCAATAAGAAGCCTGGTTAGTGTTTTTGGAGTCAAATATGACAAGATCTCGTGTTTATGATTGGGTATAAGAACTAGAACCACAATAGGATCCGAAAAGCTAAAGTAGTGTTTTTCCGTTTAGAAGCTCCAAAACCAAAACTCATAAGACCTCGGCCACACCAACAAAGATTTGAGAAGCAATAAGAAGTTTGGTTAGTGTGTTTGGAGTCAAATATGTCTAGATCTCGTGTTTATGATTGGGTATAAGAACTAGAACCGCAACCGGATCCCAAAAGCTAAAGTTGTGTTTTTCCGTTTAGAAGCTCTAAAACCGAAAACTCATAGGACTTCGGCCACACCCACAAATATTTGAGAAGCAATATGAAGCTTGGTTAGTGTTTTTGGAGTCAAATATGACAAGATCTCGTGTTTATGATTGGGTATAAGAACTAGAACCACAACAGGATCCAAAAAGCTAAAGTAGTGTTTTTCCGTTTAGAAGCTCCAAAACCGAAAACTCATAGGCCTTCGGCCACACCCACAAATATTTGAGAAGCAATAAGAAGCTTGGTTAGAGTTTTTGGTGTGAAATATGACTAGATCTTGTGTTTATGATTGGGTATAAGAAGTAGAACCACAACCGGATCCCAAAAGCTAAAGTAGTGTTTTTCTGTTTAGAAGCTCCAAAACTGAAAACTCATAGGACTTCGGCCACAAAGATTTGAGAAGCAATAAGAAGCTTGGTTCGTGTTTTTGGAGTCAAATATGACTAGATCTCGTGTTTATGATAGGGTATAAGAACTAGAACCACACCAGGATCCCAAATGCTAAAGTAGTGTTTTTCCGTTTAGAAGCTCCAAAACCGAAAACTCATAGGACTTCTGCCACACCCACAAAGATTTGAGAAGCAATAAGAAGCTTGGTTAGTGTTTTAATAAGAAGCTTGGTTAGTGTTTTTAGAGTCAAATATGACCAGATCTTGTGTTTATGATTGGGTATAAAAACTAGACCCGCAACCAGATCCCAAAAGCTAAAGTAGTGTTTTTCCGTTTAAAAACTCCAAAACCGAAAACTCATAGGACTTCGGCCACACCCACCAAGATTTAAGAAGCAATAACAAGCTTGGTTAATGTTTTTTGAGTCAAATATGACTAGATCTCGTGTTTATGATTGGGTATAAGAACTAGAACCGCAACTGGATCCCAAAAGCTGAAGTAGTGTTTTTCTGTTTAGAAGCTCCAAAACCGAAAACTCATAGGACTTCGACCACACCCACAAAGATTTGAGAAGCAATAAGAAGCCTGGTTAGTGTTTTTGGAGTCAAATATGACAAGATCTCGTGTTTATGATTGGGTATAAGACCTAGAACCACAACAGGATCCGAAAAGCTAAAGTTGTGTTTTTCCGTTTAGAAGCTCCAAAACCAAAACTCATAAGACCTCGGCCACACCAACAAAGATTTGAGAAGCAATAAGAAGTTTGGTTAGTGTGTTTGGAGTCAAATATGTCTAGATCTCGTGTTTATGATTGGGTATAAGAACTAGAACCGCAACCGGATCCCAAAAGCTAAAGTAGTGTTTTTCCGTTTAGAAGCTCTAAAACCAAAAACTCATAGGACTTCGGCCACACCCACAAATATTTGAGAAGCAATAATGAAGCTTGGGTAGTGTTTTTGGAGTCAAATATGACAAGATCTCGTGTTTATGATTGGGTATAAGAACTAGAACCACAACAGGATCCAAAAAGCTAAAGTAGTGTTTTTCCGTTTAGAAGCTCCAAACCCGAAATCTCATAGGACTTCGGCCACACCCACAAAGATTTGAGAAGCAATAAGAAGCCTGGTTAGTGTTTTTGGAGTCAAATATGACAAGATCTCGTGTTTATGATTGGGTATAAGAACTAGAACCACAACCGGATCCAAAAAGCTAAAGTAGTGTTTTTCCGTTTAGAAGCTCCAAAACCGAAAACTCATAGGCCTTCGGCCACACCCACAATATTTGAGAAGCAATAAGAAGCTTGGTTAGAGTTTTTGGATGTCAAATATGACTAGATCTCGTGTTTATGATTGGGTATAAGAAGTAGAACCACAACCGGATCCCAAAAGCTAAAGTAGTGTTTTTCCGTTTAGAAGCTCCAAAACAGAAAACTCATAGGACTTCGGCCACACCCACAAAGATTTGAGAAGCAATAAGAAGCTTGGTTCGTGTTTTTGGAGTCAAATATGACTAGATCTCGTGTTTATGATTGGGTATAAGAACTAGAACCACACCAGGATCCCAAATGCTAAAGTAGTGTTTTTCCGTTTAGAAGCTTCAAAACCGAAAACTCATAGGACTTCCGCCACACCCATAAAGATTTGAGAAGCAATAAGAAGCTTGGTTAGTGTTTTTAGAGTCAAATATGACCAGATCTTGCGTTTATGATTGGGTATAAGAACTAGACCCGCAACCAGATCGCAAAAGCTAAAGTAGTGTTTTTCCGTTTAAAAACTCCAAAA